>JXCR01147692.1:13846-53844 GCA_002079205.1 Phalaenopsis hybrid cultivar
ATATATATATATTACTATTTTACTTGATAAGTGTTTTATATATTAGTAGTTAATATTCATATACAAATATATATATTATAAATTAAGACAAATATTAATATTGAAGGAAAATTTGGAATCGAATTGAACAAAAAAAATGAAAAGACTTGACTTTGGCCTCTAGTGTCGAAGGCGCCCACTAATCTAACCATGGCGTCGACAGTGCCATCGGTAGCGCCGACAACGCCGATCGCAGTTTGCATGGTTCAAAACAAATTTGGCGGACTTTGGCGGGATTTCACTCCTAATAATCGCCGGAGGTGTTTTTAAAGTCCAAAAAACTACCTTGGACGACTAGAAACATCCTACTTTTGAATTTCATGGCTTCCAATTCCAGAAATACTTCCAGGTATGGATTTTTTAATAGAAGAAAGTTTATCCATTTTGACCCGCAGAGATTATATGATAATTTTATTACGATGAAGAGATTGCTCAAGGAGGGAGGCTTTATCAATCATGAATTGATTAATCCAAGTTCTCCGATTGATAAAATCATTGTACAGAGACGATGAGAAGTTTTGTGCTACAGTACTGCTCAGTTGTTGTGCCAGTGGTGAAAGAATTCTATGCCAACTTAGATGAGAGTTGTCTTTGTACGAGGGAAGGCTGTACCATTTACTCCGGCGCAAACTAATGAGTTGTATATGATAGAAAACATTCCAATCTGTCATTATACAAATTTTATCCCTACCAAAGATTTGATGCAAGATGTCTATAAATTTTTAACGGATGAAAGTGATATTTGGGAAATTTGAGATGAGGGATATGTTAGTTTCTCTGCTTCATCACTTAATTTAATATTGAAGCAGTGTCATTTCTTCATTTTTGCAAAATTACACCCTACCATGAAGATTAGCAAAGTCACCAAAGAAAGTTCTATTTTAAATTATTGCATTCAAATAGAAAAACCCTTTGATGTAGGATCTATCATTTTTAAATATGTTATAGGTATTATTATGAATGGGCCAATATATGGACTTCGGCATCCTTCCACAAATTTCCTACATTGCAGTCAATTCAAGTTTCCTAAATTACATTTGGAGCCCATGATTCCCATTGATGATAATTATGTTGGGAATGAGAAGGAAGCATTAGATGCTTTCTTTGATCATTCATCACATGCCTCAACTCCATTGATGCCACCAACAGTTGGAAGTTCACTTGCTTTAGAATAGAAATTGAAGAAAATTGAAAGAGAACTTTAGAGTATTATGAGTGCAATAGGAGATCTTAAGTTCCTTTTCAATCACCTAGATTGGAGGATGAAAGAGAATTTTGATCATATTGGAACATTTGAAGCAGGATTAGTTTAAATGTTTAAGGATAAAGAATGGATCGAAGAAAAATTGACTGATAAATTCTCGTTCCGCCCTTCTATAATTCGTGCGTTAATTACCAATCTATGGGAGATATTAAAAAAGCAGAAAGCACTGATGATGAGGCAAAATAATTGAAGAATTTTGGCTCTCTACTAGTTTAAAATATTTATGTATATAATGTGATTGTGTGGATTTGACTTAGTTTGCTTTGCTTTAAAATTATGAACTTTGATTGTGTGTATAGTTTTGTGTCAGTGTTTAGTGTTGTTGCTTGATTTCGATGTTAATTTATAATTTAGTTTGTTATATGAGTGTAAAAGTGTGATTAGAAAAATGTATTTTTAAAAAGTGTATTTTCTTATATATATGTTAGTTTGTTGTTGTTTGCGAAAATGATTGTTCGTGAAAATGTTTGTTTGTGAATTATTATTAGATAAAAAATTTTGTTTAAAAATACTAAAAAGACTTTGGAGAAAATTGAAAATTGAAAAAATTGAAAAAATTGAAAAATGAAATTTTTAGGCCTTCAGCGCCGATAGCGCTTGCATGGTCGCCGACGGTGCCCTCGACCTGAGAATAGCCTAAACCCCTTAAAATTCATGATTTACTAAAACACCAATTTTACCCTTTGAGTCACCTTCAACCTCTGGTTTTTGCACCTAGGGCTCGCATTTGCTTTGATTTGGGGCAATTTCATGGCAAAGGAACTTCGAATTTCATCTTCTCTAGGTAAGAGCTACACTTAAACTAAAAATTTTAGATTTTCACCAAGTATTTATCTCACATTATCGAGATCCAGAAATTTTGGATATTTTTGAGAGATTTTGGGAAAATCCTTTTGTGAAGAACTCTTACTTAGTTGATTTAAGTTTAAAATGTTTTACATTGTGATTTTTGGAATTTTGAGAATTTATTCATATTTTTATCAAATCTTCTTAGATTTACCATGGCCCCAAGAATGCGCAAAGGAAAAAAAAAATTAGATTGTAATGAACAATAATTTGTCAGCTTTGGAGCTAGTGCTCGATTCAATAGTCTACTTGAACATAAAAAAGTAATTCCAGATCATAGTTTTAAAAGTATGAGAGGAGAAGTCGAGCGATTAATCAATGCTCGACTGTGGGAAAATTTCTGTTATTTTACTACCGAGGTTGTTATTGGCGTAGTGGTGGAATTCTACGCCAATTTTACAGAGGCTTCAGATGATTTTTTTTTGTTCGTGGAGAAATGGAGTTTTTTTCCAAGAAAAAGTAATGAGTTTTATCGGTTGGAAGATGTTTATAGTTGCCAGTATAAATTTTTTTCTACTACAAATGAGGCCTGAGATGAGATTATTTCTTTACTTGCTAATGGAAGAGGGACCTGGAAAGTCAAGAATGGCGTTAAGATAAACTTTCCTCTTTCTATGGTTAATGTAGTATCTAAGGTCTCACACTATTTTATTTCTAGAAGAATGATACTGATAGAGCCATCCTGAACTTTTCTATTCAGTAGATGCAAAGGATAAATGTAGGCTCTATTATTTGTAGAAATAATCGATCTATTGCTTTGGGAGAGACCACTGGTGGTTTGGCACACTCTGCACTTATTTTTACACTTTGTAAACCGACAAGAGTTGATTTTAGACTAGAAGAGGAGAGGATTGAGCCTCTAAAATCTATTGGGCTTGCTAACATAAAGACTTATGAATCTCATATTGATTGGAGATCCGGAAGTAGAACCAGGGATATTTCCTCCACTTCAAGGACCCCTACTTCTAGTGACCCTACTCTTCGAGAACTCGTGGAGCAGATGATGATCCAATAAGGAGATATCTTGAAAATGGATCATAGAATGCAAAACATGGATGCCAAAAATACTCACACTGATGATTTGATACGACAAAGTATAAATATGATGCTGCTTATGTTTATGTGATGGTGAGATACATGAAGGGTGATCATTCAGTTTAGTTTCCTACTCTCCCTATTTATACTCCATATCACCAACAAAATTTGGATGTAGATGAAGAAGATGATGATGATTAGTGTTCTTTCTTTTCGTTTATGTTTTATTGTACCTTGTTATGTTGTTTTTGTTTTTGTTGTATTGTTGAGACTGTTTCTCGTTAGATTGTGAGACTCTATTTTGTTGTGTTGTGAAGCATAGATTGTAAAACAATTTGTTATATTTGAAATTCAGTTTAGTTTTGTTGTTAGTTTTAGTATTTTGTTAAATGTATTGTAATTAACTCTTTCTCAACAGATTTTATATGTATTATGTGCAATTTAATGTTTTAAGTCTTATAGCTTTTCATATTAGCACCTGTAATATTTCAGAGTTAAGTTTCAAAAATCAGAACCTTCAACAAGTAAGTCATTTCTTTATGTATTTAATGTTTTCTTTCACCCTTTATTTTCTTTAGTTCTTCATGTTAAATCTTTTAAAAAATTAAGTTTTGGGAGGAAGAAAAATTCTTTTTTAAGGAAAGAAACTTAATTTTATTTGTCCTCACGTAGCTATACTTTCAAAATTTTTAAATTTATTATGATCTTCGGTATTAGGGGATAACTTTAGATAACTCTATTTATGTTTCTAAATATATAGAGAATTTAAATAAAAATTTTCAATAATAAAGGTTAATTTTAGAGAGGAAGATATTTAGTTTGAGAGAATAAGACTATGTTTTTCTATTTTAAGTAAAGAAATTTGTATTTTTGAAGTATTAAAAATTTTAGAGATTCATGTAAAAAGAAAAGAATTAAACTTTATGAAATCTTTAAGCTAATATAAATTTGTTAAGTGAAGGAATGTGAAAAGTTTTTGACTTTAAGAAGAGGATAGTGAAGTTCAAAATCATTAAAGATTATCCAGATATTGTACTCCTTATGTATGAAAAAAAAGAGATAAAAAGAAAAGAAAAGAAAAGAAAAAGGATTGAAAAGGACTCTGAAAAGAAAAGAAAAGAAAAAGATAATATGGGGAGAAGCTTGAGGAGATGCCTAATTAAAAATTAGCTTCACTTGAATCAACTTATAGAAGAACGCTTAGCTACATTTTCTAAACTTATATTTGAGTATTAACTTATTTAATAGTAAAATTTTATGAAGTTCTTTTACATATGGATATTATAAGTGAATTTAATATGACAATTTGCATTTTTTCTTGAACAGAATAGAGAATCAGAAATCTTGGACTTGATTGCTGAATATTCTTATACCTTCAGTATTAACTTGAGTTGTTTTAAATTCTTCTTAAGTTATGCTATTATGTTTAGTAGACCAAAATTTGGAAATCTAGAAGTTATTTATTTATCATAAGTCATACTTTTATGAATTAGAGGAGTTACTTGAGGACAAGTAACATGTAAGTTTGGGGGATTTTGATAAACCAAAAATAAATGAATTTTGAAACCAATATTTACACTCATTTTGGGTTGTATTGCACTTTAATGGAAGGTATTTTTATTTTTTCTTGCAAGTTGTTGATTATTAAGACTTGAAGCAAAATGGAACCAAAAAGGATGGAATTTGGAGTCAAAATAGCATTTTTGAAGAAATACTCAGCGCCGACGGATCCAGGAGTAGCCCTGATGGTGCATACTTAGAGAAAAAATGGTGGATTTGACTCAGCGCTAACGACACCAGAAGCAGCATCGACGACGCCATTTGACAGTGAGTAGAAAATTAAACTATGGGCCACTAGCACCGACGGCGCTAGAATGGGCGTCAACAACACCAATGTCAGTTCGGACCCTGTTTCTAAAAGATTTAATGAATTTGGATGCTTTTGGAAGATTTTTGGATGCACCTATTGGAGAACTGAATCTAGGCTCTATTTGGGGCATAAATTGATTAGTAAAAGGGCTCCTCTTCATTCCTCCTTGCTCTTTTTTGCCACACCTCGCATCCATACACTTTTTCCATCTTCATTCCAGAACCATTCATGAGTCTATTAGTAATTTTTCTTTAAGAGTTTAGAGTTTTTTTTATGACATTAAGTGTGAATTCTTCTCTGAGAGTGTTGGGGAAGGAGTAAAGTGAGATATTTCTTCTTCTAACATTTACTAGGCGAGGCTACTAGGGATTTTCTTTGAGAAAGAGTTTCTGATAATTGTTGTTTGTTTATTAGTGTTGTAAGAACTTTCTTTTATATATGAAATTTGTTTTTTTTGTTTCTTTCTCATGAAGTCTGAGAAGTTTCCTTTATCTTTCTCCCTACTCTGAGAAATGGTGAAATGAAGAGATAATATAGATGTGTCAATATTAAAATATAAAATAAATTGTGATGATTTTTCAACTCTAAACTTAATTTACTTTTCGAACTGGCCAATTGAACTATTAAAATGTGTTGTGAAACATATGATTTGGGAAATGGAGTATGAGTTTTACAACAAAGTGAGGATCACATTTGATTCCAGGAATGAATATTTTGCTTGTGGAATTAAGTGAAAATAAATAAGTAAATATACATTGTTGGGTGTAGAATTGGAGATTTTAAGGTGACAGACTAGAATCCCCAATTCTGTCTTAGTGTTTTAAAACTAAAGCGAGAGTTGACCTTCAGGTGAAGAGAAGTGGGAGCTCTAGAGTGGGAACCAGTATCCTTCTAGCCTAGCCATGAATTTAGGGACTAAACCTGAGATTAGCCATTGATTTTCTATAACATTGTATGAGGGTAGAGAATTAAAGTTGTTCATATTTGGTACAATACATATAAAAACCATTTATCTCATCTCATTTTACCAAAATCTCATTGTTCTTAGAAAGATGCTTTTTCACATAAGAAATCTTCATCACATAAACATAGTTTAGTAGTTTAGTAGTTACTATTTAAACTTTGCATTTCAGGTTTGCTAATAGTTAAATTATTTAGTTTTGATAATATCTTAGCATTCGAAATTAGTAGCAGTAATTTTATTTTACTTTCTAGGAATTTTTTAGTAAATTTATCATTTTAAATTTAAATCTTCACCGTGGGATCGATATTTGGGGCTTAAATAGAAAGTCATTTATTACTTCAAAATGATACGTATACTTGCGTAGAACCCCAACATTATTTGCTTCAATTTCTTAATCATAAATATTGCATCAAGATTTTGCACCGTTACATAGCAGAGTCAAACTTATATAAATTTTACACAACTATATTTTCTCATATCATCTATCATAAGTTTAATAATAGTATTAACATCTCTAAAGATAGTAGGCCAATAGAATCCAAATTGCAAAATTTTATATGTTATTTTACCAACACCAAAATGTCCCCCAAAATCAGAATTATGACATTTTTTGATAATTTTGTAACTATCTTCTGAAAGTACACATCTTCGAATAATAAGATCCTTTCCTTGTTCATATAAAAATGAGTCATCCCAAAAATAAGTCTTAGCTTAAGAAATAAATTTCCTCTTCTATTGGTATGTCATTCCATAGGGTATAATATCACTAAAAATAAAGTTCACAATGTCGGCATACCCCGGAACACGCCACTCATTAATTTAGAACAATATTTCATCTGAAAAATGTCCATTAATTTATTTTTCAAAATAGAGTAGTTTTTCTAACTCAAGCTGAATAAATGATCAACAATTTGATTTTCAGTTCCACTCCTGTCTACTATTTCAATGTCAAATTCTTGCAAATGAAGAATCCATCTTATAAATATTGGTTTAGCATCATTCTTTTTCATTAAGTACTTAATAGCAGAATGATCAATATGCACTACGCAATAAGTTCTAATTAAATATGATCTAAATTTATCAAAGGCATGAATTATTGCTAAAAACATTTTTTCAGTTGTATAATTAATTTGGGTTTCATTAAGAGTTTTACTAGAATAGTAAATTAATTTAAAAATTATATCATATCTTTCTCCTAAAATAGCTGCAATAGGATAATCACTAGCATCACACATCAGTTCAAAAGGTTTTCCCCAATCTGGTGAAACTATAATTGGTGCAGTGATTAATTTTTCTTTTAATAACTCAAAATCTTTTAGAAACTCTTCATTAAAATTAAAAAATTGCATATTTCTCCAATAAATGGCATAAAGACTTAACAATTTTTGAAAAGTCTTTAATATATCTCTTATAGAATCCAACATGTCCTTAAAAACTCCTAATTTCCCTTAAATTTGTTGGATAAGTTAAATTAGTGATCACTTGAATTTTAGCAGGATCTACTTCCATACCATTTTTTGATATTTTATGTCTTAATATAATTCCTCCTGCTACCTTAAATTGACATTTTTCCCAATTAAGGACTAAATTTGTTTCTTCACAGCACCCAAAAATTTTGATAAATGTTCTAAAAATGAGCCAAATGAAGTTATAAACACTGAAAAATCAACCATAAATACTTCAATATTTTTTAAATTAAATCACAAAAAAATTGTCATCATACATCTTTGTCATGTAGCAAGGGCATTACATAAACCGAAGGGCATTCTTCTAAAAGCAAATGTACCATAAGGTCTGATAAAAGTTGTTTTGTCTTGATCCTTAGGAGATATTTGTATTTGGTGATAACTGGTATATCCATCCAGAAAACAAAAATATTTATGCCCAGCAATTCTATCCAGCATTTGATCTAGAACGGGTAGTGGAAAATAATCTTTCTTAGTGGCAAGATTTAATTTTCTATAATCAATGCATATTCTCCACCCTACAGCTCACCTTGTAGGTATTAAATCATTATGTTACATTTACTCCTCCTTTCTTAGGAACGTAGTGAATTGGACTAACCATGCATTATTTAAAAAAGAGTAGATAATTCCAGCATCTAACCACTTTAAAATTTCTTTCTTAACAAATTCTTTCATTACAGGATTCAATGTCCTTTGAGTATTAGCCTTAGGTTTTCAATTCTCTTCCATATGAATTTTATGCATACAAGTTGAACGACTGATTCTATTAATATCAAATATTGTCCATCCAAAGGCTTTCTTAAAATTTTTCAGAATTTTCATTAACCTTTTATCATTTGTCATAGTTAACTTTGAGGAAATTATAACTAGTAAAGTAGAGGAATCACCTTAAAAGTATTATTTTAAATGATCAGGAAGTAATTTCAACTCATGTTCTGGAGGTTTTTCTATTTATGGACAAAATGGTTTATCTTTTTCTATCGTGTCCAAAATTTCAAAATTTTCTCGAACATAGTTTGCATCCTCCTTAAAAAGATATTCACATTGATCTAATTCCTCTTCTTACTCGTGTTCCAAATCCTTTACTTCAAATTTCTCTTCATAATTAGTTTTGAAATAGAATTCACTCAGATATCTTATAACATCCATTCTATAGCATTCATTATCTTTACCTTTTGTTGGATATTTCATTGATCTTAAAATGTTAGAAGTAACAGTTTGATCATTAACATGCATAATTAATTCCCCTTTTTGCACGTCTATTATTGCTCTTCCTGTGGCTCGAAAAGGTCTCCCCAAAATGATAGGTATACTTTATTTTCCTCCATATCCAACACAATCAAATCAACATGAAAGATAAATTGATCCACTTTCACTAGGACATTTTCTACAACTTATTTATGGTAAGTGATTGAAAGATCTGCTAACTGAAAAGTTACAGTAGTAGGGATTATTTCTTTGAATCCCAATCTTTTGAATATTGATAATGGCATAAGGTTAATGCTTGCACCTAAATCTCATAAAGCTTTCCCATAAAATTTGTCTCCTATCGCACATGGAATTGTAAAGCTATCAGAATTTTTAAGCTTTTTTGGAAGCTCCTTCTAAATAATTGCACCGCACTCCTCACTAAGTGCAACAGTCTCATTATCTTCAAACTTTCTTTTCCTGTTGAGAATATAATTCATAAACTTTACATAGTTTGGCATTTGTTCTAAGTTTCAGCAAATGGAATATTAATTCTAAGCTTCTTCAAAATTTTTATAATATTTGAAAATTGTCTATTCAACATCTATTGATGAAGTCACTGAGGAAATGGAGGTGGAGGTTTTTCTAAGTTAACTTTAAGTGGAGAAATAGGTCTTTCAAAATCTTTTAGAGTGTCATTTTTTTATTCTTCAATTTCTTCTCTCTATACTTCATTTTCTTTTTGAACCCTACCTTCTAACTCCCTTCCACTTCTAAGTTGAACAGCTTTTACTTGCTCTTTATTGTGGTCTTTTGGATTTGTTTCAGTATTACTATGAAGTGTTCCTTAGAATCTATTACTTAATGAATTTTCAATCTGTCCAAGTTGATTGTCAATATTTCTAATTGTACCTCCTTGACTTTGTAACGGATTTCCCATTTGTAACACCACTTCTTCTATATCCAACTTCTTCTCCTTAAATTGAGGATTACTATTGAAACTCAGAGGATAAGTAGATCTATAATTATTATTCCCTTGGTTGTTCCAGTTTCCCAATGGATTTACTTGATTGTTCCCCCATTGCTGATTATTACCACCCGTAGTATTATTCCAATCGAAGTTGGGATTGTTCTTCCAACCTGAGTTATAAAAATTTGAATATGGGTTATTCTGCTTATTATTTATGGCATTCAAAGTTTCTAATGATGCTTGAGACTACCATTTGGCCTAAAAATTCTCTTCAATCATGCAGATAGGTTGAGAAAAAATCATTCCAAATTGGTCTAATTTCTTTGAAATTGTAGAAACTTGATTTACTAACATAGTAAATGCATCAGATTCATGAATATTGGCTACTTTCTGAGGAGTCATCCTCTCAGAAGGCCATTGAAAATTATTGGTAGCCATTTCTTAAATTAAAGCATAAGCATCATGAAATGGTTTTAACATCAACGAACCACCAACAACGACATTGATAATAGATTTAAGAGATCCAGCTAATACATTATAAAAAGTTTGAATTATTAACCAATCTGGTATAGCATGGTGTGGAGACTTTCTTAAGAGTTCTTTAAATCATTCCCATGCTTCATAAGTAGATTCCCCTTCAAATTGATTAAAATATGTATATCATTTCTAAGCTTCACAATTTTTTATGGTAGAAAATATTTAGCAAGAAATGTTTGTGCTAAATCACCCCAAGTTCTGATATATCCAAGTGCTAATTAATTCAACCACATCTTAGCTTTATCCATCAGTGAGAAAGGAAATAACCTACTTCTTATGGCATTTTCTCATACACCATCGTATTTAAATGTAGTGCACAATTCTAAAAAATTGGCAAGATGTAAATTTGGATCTTCAATTGGTGATCAACCAATCTGTTTATTTGATATCATTTGGATAATAGCAGATTTAAGTTCAAATGAATTAGCCACTACAGTAGGTTTTTGAATACTACAATGAAGTTCATCTAAGTTGACATAATCTCGTAAAGGTCTATATTCATAATGAATTTCAACATTTTAATCATTTTGGTTTGCCAATTCTGTAATTTCTTTTAGTTTTTTCAAAATTTTTATTTGTTTGCTTTTTCTGATTTTTTAACAGCTTTGTCTAATCAAGAATTGTAGGGCACTAGTCCTTTAGAACCTGAACTACGCATACACTAACATAAAATAAAATACTGTAATAAGATATTCCTAAAATAACATTTTAAGAGTTTAAATAGGACTTCCTAAAAATAGAAATTTTTCTTTAAATAAATTTTTGAAATCTTCCCCGGCAACGTTGCTAGGAACTGGATCCCGAAACTACTTATGTGCACAGTATAACAGTGTCTTTGATGATATTTTTCACTTAGTTTTCCATACTTTGCAACAGAATAAAAAACTTGATCCTCGAGAAAATAAGAATTTAACTTTTTAATTTATATAAAAATATATTAGGATACAACGCAAGTATATGTATCGTTATCAAGTAATATAGGACTTTTTTATTAAAACGTAAATATCGGACCCATAGGGAAAATACGTAATATGCACAAACTTTATATTTTAAAAAGATAATTACTTAAACTGTAGATATTTTCTCAATAAGTAAAATTCAATTCTTTTTGGTATTTTTGATATTTTGATAAAACAATAAAAATTCTAAAGATAACTTGAGTTTATGTAAAAGAAAAGCAGTTGATATGAAAATATCATTCTTCTTGTCATGAATGAGTAATAAGTATAGGAATTCGATTGTGGAAGTATGCAAATTGTGTTGTGCCAAATAGGAGCAATAATACTCTTTACCTTTACTAGAGATGCTATAAATAACATTAGCTAATTTAAAGTATGAATAGTTCTGAAGACCGACTAGGCAGAGAAGATATCATCTCTCACTCTAGAGTTCCCTTGATTCCCTCCACTTGGGGCTAACATCTCGTATCATAACCTAAAATAATAAACCAAGTTGGAGGTTTTAACATCTCATATTAAAGTCCTCTAAACCTACAGTCTTCAAAGTTTATTTTCCTATTTATTTGCACTCAATAATATGAATTGCATTCTCAATCATAAAGTTTCATGTGATTCATTCCAATTGTTGACTGAGACAATACCAGCCCGGTTCTTACATGTTCTCACAACAAATTTTAAAAACTGAATAGGCCAAATCAAGAAGTAAATGAAGTACATGGACATAAATCATGACAACTTCTTCCAACATTAAAGATCAATACTCTCCACTACTTCCCTCCAACACTTATAACTACTTATCACTTTAAGGAGAAAGATAAATAAAACTACTCAGAATCAATGGAGAAAACAAAACTATATTTTAATTTAAAAGTAGAGAACATTGTCAAACCAATAAGAAGTCTCGATTAAAACTAAAAGTAGTTTAATAAAAAAAGATAAAAACTTATCTCAAATCCTTCACCAAACTCTTGAAGTTCCTTTGAATCTCTTTTTTTTTACAACACTCTTGACTCTCATAATAAAACTAATAACAAAAAGGATAAAGTGAATTTGTGGTGCCTGAAAAATTTCTCCAAAAAAATCTCTCAAAACTCCCCCTTTCCAACACTTTTCTGAACTTTCAAGCACACTTCAAAAAGTCTCAACTTCCTTCTCTTATAAATCTACAAGAGGTGTCATGATAACTCTTTAAAATGTGTCCCAATTTGCTATATTCTCAAAAGGATGCCTCTTTTCACAAGTCCTTTAATCATAATTTCATTTATAGTGGCCATAACCACCCTCTTTAGCCAGTAGATGCCTCAAATGCCCCTTTAAAATTCGGCAAAATGAACTAAAACGTCACATAACTACCTCTGGCGCTTAAGCACTGGGCCTCTAACATTTAGGCGTGGCCTTCAATTTCATTGGTGCTTAAGCACTGGATCTGGCGCTTGGGTACCAAAACACTTTTTTTACAATTTTCACATTTCTGCTCCAAATTTGATCCTTTTTCACTCCTTTTATTATTTTTCACCTTTTTACTAGCACCTGAAACAAAAACACAAAAATAACTTCCATTAAAGTGCAATATCTCAAAAATAGGTATAAAATTGTGTCTAAAAACTCTTTATATTTTATGTGTATCACCTGTCACTCTAAAGTCGTCTAAGTCTAGACCCTTCAAATATTATTTCCCTATTTATTTGCACTAAATCATATGAATTACATTCTCATTCATACAATCTAAAGTGATTCTTTCCAATTATTGACTGAGACAATACCAGCCCAGTTCTTACATGTTCTCGCAACAAATTTTAACATCAAGATGGGCTTGATCAAGAAGTAAATGAAGCACATGGAATTGAATCATCAAAACTTCTTCCAACATTAAAGATTAATACTCTCCATAACTTCCATCCAAAACATTAATTACTTATCATTTTAAGGTAAAAGATAAAGAAAACTACTGAGAATCTATGAAAAAAACAAAACCACACTTTAGTTTGAAAGTAGAAATCATTCTCAAATCAACAAGAAGTCTAAATTAAAACCAAAAGTAGTTTAAAACTAAAGATAAAAAACTTATCTCAAATCCTCCACCAAACTCTTGAACTTCTTTTGAATCTCTTCTCTCTTATAACACTCTTAACTATCATAATAAAATTAAAAACAAAAAGGATAAAGTTAATATGTTGTGTCTGAAAAATCTCTCCAAAAGTTCCTCCATGAACTATTTCAAGAATTTCGCAGGACTCCCCCCTTTTTTCTCTTAACTTCCTTCGTTTATAATTTTCTAAGAGGTGTCTTGGTATCTCTTCAAAATGTGTCATGATTCGATGTATTTTCTAAGGAATGCCTCCTTTCACAAGTCTTTTAACCATGTTTTTTGTTCAAGTGGTCATAACCACCCTCTTTAGCGAATAAGTACCGAAAATGTCCCTTCAAAATTTGGTAAAATGAATTTAACTGTCAAATAAGTGCCTCTGGCGCTTAAATGCAGTGCCTCTGGTGCTTAGGCCCGACCTTCTCTATTTCACCGGCACTTAAGCGTCAAATCTAACGCTTAGGTGCCAAAACACTTTTGCACCATTTTTACATTTTGCTTTAAATTTGATCATTTTTCACTCCTTTTAATATTTTTCACATTTTTACTTGTACTTGAAAGAAAAACACACAAATACCTTCCAATAAAGCGCAATTTCTAAAAAATAGGTAAAAAATATGTCTAAAAACACTATATATTTTAGGTGTATCGCCTAATCAGCTCTTGAGTTGGATATTAGTCGTCAAGCTTTCCTTCTCAACTTAGTCTGTGTCCACTACCTGTTGGGTTGGATGTTAGTCATCGAGCTTTCCTCCCAACGTAGTATATTTACCTTGCCTGATCAGATCTTGAGTTTGCTGTTACTAGTCGTGCTTTCCATTTCAACTTGTTCTATGTTTACTACCTCTTGGGCTAGATGATAGTCATCGAGCATTCCTCCCCAATGTAGTAAATTTACCTTGCCTGATCAGCTCTTGAGTTGGTTTTTAGTAGTATTGCTTTCCTTCTCAACCTGATCTGTGCCTACTACCTCTTGGGTTGGATGTTAGTCATCGAGCTTTTCTCCCCAATGTAGTAAATTTATCTTTCCTGATCAGTTCTTGACTTGGATGTTAGTCATTGTGCTTTCCTTCTCAACCTAGTCTGTGTTCACCAGCTCTTGGGTTAGATGTTAGTCATCGTGCTTTCCTTCCCAATCTAGCGATATTTTTCCAATATAATATCAAATATTAGATAAGGATTTTGACATCCGATTCTGCATTGCTTTGCAATGACTTGTTGACCTCATTTTTGGTTGAGGTTTAGTTTTTTCTCTTAAGTAGCCTAGGGTCTAGCCATAGGACTTTTCCTGTTGACTATTCCTAGAAAACTAGACTTGGAAGCCTATGGTCTAGCCATGGGACTTTTCTTGTTGACTATTCCTAGAAAACTAGACTTGCAACCCTCACCCTAGAAATTCCAAAGCCTTATCCACTCTGCCTGAAGTTCCATATATTGCTCTCAACCTCTAAATACTTAGTAGGTGGGGTCACTGTGGGGGAAACTCAGGATGNCTACACTGATCTACACTCACAATCAGTCACAACCCTGAACTCAAATTTCTAGCCTAGATCCCTTGATCTTTTAGGATACTCATGTAGATGGTCCCCTAAACCTACTAGCCCTAGGGCTATGGTTTGGCTAAGACCACTATGTAGAGGACCCAAAATGAGGTTTCCTTTGTTCCATGACTTATTGGTGATGATTGGTACCTCAACTCTACCAAAATACCCAACTTGGCCTTTTACCCCTAAAACACCCCCTAATTACCAAAATACCCCTTTTGGGCTCAAAATCCCAAAATTTTCAAAAATTCCCAAAAAATCCCAATAAATCCCAAATATTCCCATTTGCATTTCTCTCAACTACCCCATAACCAAATTTGTCGAATTTGACTACCTTTAACCAAAATTCCCAAATTGCCCTTTAAAAACTAAAATTTCCCCAAATCCAACTCAAATGTCCATCAATTTGATCTTAATTGACCTGAATTATAATCATAAACTCAAATTCACTTTTTATATGACCAAACGAAACCAAATTCAAGCTCAATTGGTCCATGATTTGAGCCCAATTTTGATTTGGGTCAAAACCCCAATTTTGATTTGGGTCAAGACCCCAATTTTGACCATATGACCTAATCTCACCAAATTGAACCCATAGCCTAGTCAATTGGCCTCAATTAATGTTGAAAAATCTTTATGACATTCACATACATAAGAATCAACCATCAATTGGCATTGGTGAAGCCTCAAATCCATTTGATTTTGGCCTAAATTCAAAATTTCCAAATTTAGCCCCAAATTGGCTAAGTCCCTAAATTTCACCCAATTGATTGTCTTAACCTTCAAATTGGCATCCAATTCATGTTGGAAATTCTTCATGAGGTCCCTATTGACCATTTAAAATAATCAATTTGGACTTATCCTAAGGCTAACCCAAGCTAGACCCAAGCCTAGCCCAACATGACCAAACTGATTAAATTTCAAAATTCCTTCAAATTGACTTTTCAATTAAACTCAAAAACACTTCCATCCCTTACCAAAGTTTTTCCTTATGATCATCTACACCAAATTCAACAATTATTTGGGCCAATTTACATGGCTAACCTAGCCGAAACCCAAGTTTTGGTCATTTGCACCCACTTGGACCCATACACTCAATTGGCATGGCTAACCTAGCCCAAACCCAAGTTTTGGTCATTTGCACCCACTTGGACCCATACACTAGTGCTAACCACCTTAAAACGACCAAATTAACTCCACCACAGCCATTAGTTGGACTTAGTGACCAATTGAAAAACCATGAAATCACCTAAATCAAGACATGGACCAAAGGCCCCCCAAATTAAGTGGTCTTATTTCCAAAAATGCACATGCTTAAGATGTCTTTGCCAAATCCAAACACATTTGCATTAAATTGTTGTGATGGATTCCTCTGGGTTACCTGAGCTCCTAGCCACCTCCCCCTGGCCGACCGGCCAGCCTAGTGGCCGGAAAAGCCCAAAACCTTGAGCCACCCCCATGGCACCTCACCCAAATAAAACCTAGAGGCCAGCTCATCCAAAGCAAACTATGGAGCTCCTCTACCCTCAACCTAAGCACCAAAATGCACGCAAACTTATGCCCTGAGAGCCACCCCATGGCCATTTTTATAAAAACTCACCTCCCACGGCCAAAAAATTTCTTAGAGAGGCCTCTCCAAACTTCACACAGAGCTTCTCTAAGATCCCCTCAGTGCATTCCAACCATCTGAGAGGCCTCTCCAAACTTCGCACAGAGCTTCCGTAAGATCCCCTCAGTTCATTCCAACCATTTTCACTCACCCATTCCTCTTGACGGAGCTCATTTTTTAGCTCGAAACCCTGCTGGAAACTAGGACAAAACCAAATACACCACCACAGTCCACCAAACTCAAATTAACCTCACCCACACTTTCACAACAGTGAAAGAAACTAAATCCCTATCAAATCCCCCTTTCACAGAGCCTCTACCATATCTCTAGACCTACACCTGAAATCAATCTTGGTCAAATTCATAGCTAAAATTTAAACCAAGACCAGGGAATTAATCCCTAGCCTTCTTGGACCCTAACGAACGTGTCGAGCATCTCTGATCAAAGCCTCCCTTCTCAGAGCAAAGGTATTAAACTTCTCCTCCTCTCGAGCTTATTTTGATTCTCCATTTACTTAAGCTTGATTTCATGGTACCTTAGTCGTATGGATGTGTTCGTCTCACTTAGAGTCCATAGGATCAAATGCGAAGTGATTTGGTTGAGTCTAAGCCGAGATCTTAAGGTTTTAGTGTGGACGGGCACGGGATCATCCTATCGGGGAAGATGACACGGAGTCGTCCGATCGAGTGTGTATCAAATGAACAGGGGAGATCAAGTCGAACAGTACTTTGGGACATAAACAATGGGCCGACTCAGCAAGCTACGTGGACGACGGCGTCCAACCAGAGCGCCCCATGCATGCCTTCGGAGCTGTCTAGGATCTAGTCAGCACGCGCTGTTTAAATAGATAAATAGGTTTTTTTTCCTTAAAATAATCCTTAAAATTTTTAAAGTTATTTCAGATCATTTCCTTAAAATAATCATGGAAATTAGCATATTGGTTATTAAATCTCAAGAAAATTTTGGAAGGTCCACCATGACCAGAGAAACCTTTGAAAATAATTTCATGGGACAAGTCATTTAAAACATCCTTAAATTTTCCAAATACTAAATCACTAAGATAATTAATTTTGGAAAATACAATCATTTAACTGACTTGATTTTTTATCTCCACTGTGATTTATGATCCAGAGAACTCATCATAAAAGTTTCAAAATATTTTGAGTTCATTTGATAACTTAAATTGATTTTTAAAGATAAATACCCTTTTTAACACTTAAATAATTTTTAAAAAAAATCAAAATATAACTCAAAAAATTATGATACTTAATTTTTTGAGTTCTCTGTGATAAGGGGTATTTTCTAAAAATAAAATGATATTTAAGATAAAAATTTGATTTTTAGCCTATTCTAAATATTTAATAATTTAAAATTCATAAAAATCACAAAAATAATAAAACTCATGGAAATGTTCTAAATTGCTTCCTAATTCATAAAAATAATAAAAATAAATAAAACTCATGTTGGTTCTAAATTATTTCCTAGTCACTTGGGAACAATTAGAATATTTTTCTTGATTTTCTAAATAAAGATATTGAATTTCAAAGCCTAAAAAATATTTTTTTAAAAGGCTAAAAATGAGTTTTCACTAAAATAATTCCAATAAATCAAGAAAAAATTCAAAAAAAATTTAAAATTTGCTCCTTTGAGTTTTTGACCTTAGAGAGATTTTCTAAAAATACAAAACTTAATTTTCACCACTTAAAATATTTTATTTTTATTAAATAATCTAGAAATTAAAATAATTCTAATAAATCACAGAGAAATCAACAAATTGTGAAATTTAATCTAAATGCTCCTCTAGTATAGGTCTACCTCCAGTAAAAATTTCAAGGGATTATAATTTATCTTGGTCAAGTTAGGAATTTTCTTTGAAAAATCTTATTTTTACATTAAAATAATTTTATAAATTAAATTAAATTTTTAAAAATCATATTTTCTCCTCTGATGTTTCAATTGACCCATGAATGAGGTGAAAATTTTTAAAGTCATTTGAATTGAATTTGACAAATTATGAAGTGTTAGAGCCTTAGGGGCAAATGATCAAAGTCATTTGAATTGAATTTGACAAATTATGAAGTGTTAGAGCCTTAGGGGCAAATGTGAGGATAAAAATTTTAAAGTCATTTAAATTGAATTTGACAAATTATGAAGTGTTAGAGCCTTAGGGGCAAATGTGTAATTTTGAAAATTTTGCCTTAATTAACATTTAGGCTTAATTCAAGGAGGCAAAATGGGTAACTCCTAATCTTAATCAATTTATTTGATCTTTGAAACACAGAAGGGTTAATTGGTAGAAACCAATCTCACTTTCTCAGTTAAGATTAATAAAATTTTAAATTATTAAAATTTGGAAGTATATTAAAATTAAATGATCCTGGACTTAAGGGAATGACTTTTGAAGCCAATAATTAATCAATTTAATATCCCTATCTTGATTTTCAAATAGAATCCAAATCATGAATCTTGACCACTTAAGGCTTAACCCTTTTTCAAACTAATTAAGGCACTCACATAGGTCTTAAGGGTTTAGTGGTGACTTAGGCTAAATAAAAAATTGATTAAACAAGGATTAGAGAAATAAACATAATTAAATCAAACATCCTTGAAACACCACTAAGCCCAATTATGATTAAAAATTTGGCTAAGTGTTCAAATTACATTAGCTTGCCTCTTTAAGGGTCTTCACCCACATAATTTTCAGATTAAATGATAAGTAATAATTACCCTATTCTTAGGGATAATTGAGACATCAGTGTTCGCTGAGCATTAAAGATATTTACAGGATGAATTATCAAGCAACCTAATAAGTTTTAAAGAATACGGGATTTTCCACTTGGCAGTGAGGGAGTAGCACGACCCTGCTTCTTTCTCTAGATCTATTGGATACCTTGGAGACCTACTAAACTTAATATGTTTTGCTTGACAAAATCATCCTTAATTAAACTTTTTAGGACTCACCAAGATATGACATAGAGTTAGGAAAACCTTACTTTTTGCCTCTCATATAAACTACATTGACATGCATTTTAAGTTTCAGGTGATGGAACGAGAAGACTCACCCGGTACACTTTTACAGTTTTTCAGCGTTGTCTTTCTTGTACTTTCATACTGTACTTTTATACCTGCAAATTTGCATTATAAACAACAATGTCACTCTACATGAAAACTAAAACCATCAGGATAGCCACATAACGAAAACCAGAACCAAAACTAAAATCAACCAAGATAAAATTCACCGCCACAACATTCAAAATATAAAACGAAACCAAAACTAAAATCAACCAAGATAAAATTCACCGCCACAACATTCAAAATATAAAACAACTCAAGCAAAACAAAAATTAAAATCAATCAAGATAAAATTCACCGCCACAACATTCAAAATATAAAACAACTCAAAATTTTAATACAAACCCACAAAAGACTACAACTTCAACTAAATTAAGACGTCTCTATTGGATGATCGAGAATCCCTCGTAGGAGGTAACCTACGGTTGCTAATGAGGCTTCCCATGGTTTAAATGAAATTATGGAACTCATTAAGTTGAGTTTAATAAGTTCATTTTGACTAAGTGACGATAGAAAATAGTGGTGCCGGAACGAGGGAACCATAGGATCCTAACCGATGTCGCTCTAATCAAAAAATAGTGATGACGGAATGAGGGAACAGTAGGATCCTAACCGGTGTTGCTTCAATCAACTTTAATATGCCCTCTATAAAATTTAAAGAACTTCAACCATAGGGCCACCTGATTTGACATTATAACTTGACACACTTGAAAACTCAAACTCATCGCGGCGAGGAGCTTGGAGCTAGCATGCGTTATAACATGGCACACTAGATAACTCAAACTCGTCGCAGCAGGAGCTTGGAGCTAGCTTGGTGGGCAGCAGACGCCCTTATAAAATTTAAAGAACTTCAACCATAAGGCCACCTGATTTGATATTATAACTTGACCGCTAGATATTCAGACTTGTCGGGCAAGGAGCTTGGAGCTAGCAAGGAGAACAGCACGACCATCCTCAAATAGCAACACCTGTCTTCACCAGCTAAACCAATCTTCCTTCCTTAGACTTAAACAACAAAGCCATAGGACTTCAAGATTGCTTGCTTATGCAACGTAAATCCTCACCTTATCTTTAGGCCTTTGCATAGCCCTGTTATACAATATAAGCCCTAACTTATCTTAAGATTTCGAGGTTGTCATTTGTCACGACCTAAACCTTCACATCTTCCAGGCTATTTGTGTGATCATTTCACGCGAATGTAAGCCCTAACTAATAAATTGGCAGGATGAAACACCTAAATATTTCTCCTCAAAACTGAAGCCAAACATTAAAATGGCTTGGGAAGTCACCGAAGTTCTCCTCTGGATCCATGACATCCCGTAGTTCTTCTTCCTTTGGATTCTACAACAAAATGTTCCAAATTTGAATCAATCCCCTTTTACACCTCTACATCCGATTTCGTTGAAGAGTCCCAACCTCTGAAATTCCTTGAAGATAAATTTTCTTGATTTTTATCGAGAGTCTTCTTAAGTGACTTTGGTATTCTTTGAAGATAATATTTCCTGATTTTTATCGAGAGTCTTCTTAGGTGACTTTGGTCATTTAAAATGTAATTAACTATAGGGGCTTGCCCTTATAAGAAGCATGTTCAAACCCAGCTTAATATAAACCCTTTTTAATCATTTATATTAAATAGGGGAACTTGTCGACAAATACAAAAATTTTGAAGACCAAACAAACGTCATACTTTCCTTAATTTATTTGGTCGAGCCTCATCCTCAATTCTTGTGTTTATCCTTTGGGATAGATATAGGATTTGAGGTACAGTGCTCTTTCATTTTAAACTATAAAAAATATGGGGTCAGTTTGATTTATTTGAGGTACAATGCTCTTTCATTTTAAACTATGAAAAATATGGGGTCAGTTTGATTTCATTGTCCTTTAGAAGCGGGCGATGGGATTTTGATTCTAGCGACCGACAGCTTCTTACGGGCAACCCCACAAACCAACCTGAAATATTGCCGACAGCTTATGGTGTCTCCGCTAGGGACAAGCTTTTCTCTCCACACAAATTAAGAAATATTATCTTCACACATCGGTAATATGTCTGTGTACCTCTTGGACCAAATTACCCTTCCTCCGTTGGCGTACTTTACCCATTTCTATCTTGGGAATTTCAGGTAACTCCTTGGACTTTAGGACTAGCTGTTCAACCATCTATGAAAAGAGGGGTTCAGAAGGCCATTAAGGACTCTTTAAATTTTCATGTGGGGTCAAACCCCCAATAGGTATGTCGGTGGACTAATTCCACCTGGGCATTTTTTTTTGCCTTGAATTGGGTCCCGCACTGGGTCATAAATTTTTTTACAACTCCCTTTCACATTTGGTTTGCTATTTCACAAATTAAACCAAATTGAGTTGTCCTGCACGCACTTTGAAATATTAATAAAATTTTACACCTTTTTAAAACAAAGATGTTAAAATTACCTTTAAATTAAGACCCGCTCGGTCTGCAGATTAACCTTTATTTTTAGTGGTCGCACTAAAAATTATGAGGTTTTCAGCCATATAGCTAACCCTAAAACTTTTTGTTTTAAATTCTGTTGCGATGGCCTACACAACGCTTACCTTTTCCTGCAACCTGCCAACGGACTGCATTGCCCGTAACGTCGCTCCCACCATGAAGTTCGGAGCTGGATTTGAAGACCTCGAGGTTATCCTCGGGAAAGCCTCATTTGTAGTAATGAAGATCGTTGCCCTGGAAGTTCGAGAGCCGTCTGCAGAATTCAGTTTGAACTGCCTTCAAGACTTCCGTGCCTGCAAGAAAGCTAAAGCTACTGTCGTCACGACACTCACCAAATCTGCTATCCCTGCTGCTGCTAAGGGGAAGGAAGTGATGATTGTCGAAGATTCGACTAAAGGATTAACTGTTCCGCTGCCCGTGTTTGAGATCGGGTCAAGCTCAAGGATTGTACCACTGACACGAACTCAAAGGAGGAACCGCAATAGGAGAATTCGGAGGGCCATCAAAGCCTAGACTCCTGAGAACACACCTGATGAGGAGGAGCCACTTCAAGTTGAAGAGGTATTATCAGAAATTTACGCACTTCTACGAGGGAGTAGATTCAATCCTCTCACAGATACTGATGGATATGAGAGTATCCGGAAGATTGCTGCCGCATTACCATCACCTCATGGACATGGTGAGAAGAGAAAGAAATTCAGCCCCATCACCCGAGTTAGTGCAGTCTTCAGAAGGCTTGCTATTAAATAAGGATGTTCTGTTAGAGAATTACTTAAACGAGTGGGACATGCAATTTCCCCTCATATGAAGGATGAAATTTTGAAGGAAATTAAGTTCGCTAGAAAATTTCATAGGTCGACTATAAATACACCTATCCGTATTCTCGTCTTGCTCCGTTTGGGTCAAGATCGAGATTTCTTAAAGCAATCAAGGAATCAATAATCGAGGAAAAAGTTGAGAAACTCAGGATTGAGATTTCTGAGTTAGCTCGAGAACACGGAGTTTCCGTCAATAGTGATGATGAGGATTTTGATTACGGTGATTACTTGGAGAAAGATTTCATGGATGTCCACGTGATCGAAACCAGAGCTACCACATCCGTGCATGAGGCTCAACCTCACACTGAAGAGAACATCGTAGATGAGTTGCGTAGGGTTATCCTCCACAGATGAGCAAGTTGTTCTATTGGAGAAAAGAATAGAGGAGATGACTGTAGCTATGACCGCCATGGCTACCATTCAGGGGCAATCACAAGCACAAAGATTGGCTTCTCCAGATATTAATCAGCCAGAAATCATACACATCACAGATGAAAGAAGGGAGGCTACTTTGACAGACAAAGAAGAACAACCGAAGAAGGCCCATCAAGTGCCATGTTAGAAAAAGAGTTCAAGCAAATGGTTGAACAAGTACGGGATGCCTTAGCCCAGTCTAAGGGCGGTGCGTCAATTTTAAAGAGTAGACCTTACTGGAGGAGTTTGATGTCGTGCCTTTCCACAAGGGTTTTGTGACCCCAAACTTCAAGATATTCGATGGGACTGGAAATCCCAGACAACACTTAGCACATTTTTGAGCCAATTGTGGAAACATGAGGAATAGCAAAGCTCTACTCTGTCAGCAGTTCTTCAGCAGCTTGTCAGGGATTGCTTTTGACTGGTACGCTGACTTGCCCAACGGGTCTGTTAAAATATTTTCTGAGTTGGAACAGTTATTTTTGAAAAGATTTGCTGGGGCACAACATCATGTGTCTATTGGAGAACACATGATGGAGAAGCAAAAGCCTAGTGAAACCTTGACAGACTATATTTTGAGGTGGAGAAACCTTAGCATAAATGTAAACCTCAGCTACAGGAACATCAAGCAATTGAAATTCTACTCAAAAGCATTTATGGGCCAGTAGCTTTCATGTTTAAGGGACTCACCATCAAATCTTTCGAGAAGCTACTCAATAAAGCCAGCAGTCTCTAAGAAGAATTGAAGCACATGGAGTCACATGAAAAGGCTAAGGTGACCAGAGTGTTCGAAAATAAATCAGTGGTAGTCGCATCTGTCGACAAATGAAAGCAGTCGATAAAGATAAATACAGAAGATCATCGTCAATCTTCGTCACAATACTCTCAGAAATAGAGCAGTCAATCCAACCAATGGCCGTCTCAGGAGGGATCACCTCGAACAACGGGTAAAAGAATATCCTTGTTAGATCGACAGAAAGTTGTTTACTTCTTCAAAGATGAAGCTGTACCTAAAATATTCAAAATCTTGATGAAGAAACCAAAATTCAAACTACCTGATCCAAAGACATTGCCCGTACAACCGGTTGCTTGTGCACACTATAGACAAATGCTTCATCTTTAAAGACTGGCTCGAGAAGAACCTCAAGGAAGAGAATATAACAATCCCAAAGGAGTATTTGAGAGAACCTAAAAAAGGTTCCTTAAACATGATTTCAGCTGAGTCAATCTCCTCAATTGATCCATATGTCGGAACAGATGGATGGAGTACAACTTGAGATGAACTCAAGAAGGTCTTCAATCAGATATAGAATTCATCTAAACAAGCTTCTACAAATACCGAAGAAGGATGGAATGAGGTATGAAGCAGATCATCCAAGAAGATACTGAACAAGCTACAGTCTGCATCAAAACAAGCCTCCATTCAGAGTCTGCAACATACTGAGCCCGAGATGAAGATTTCACCAGAAAATCCGTCATCATCAAGAACAAAGAACAAGAAAAAGAAAAGCGTCACTACCAAAATTGTTAGCACAGGGGGTAGGATAGGGGATGCCTCTACTAGACTGGTTGTCTCAGATTTGGGGAAGAAAATCCTTGAACCCTTGACTTTGTATGATTAGCTTTTTGTCCCTCCGGGGTCTTATGAATATAATAGTTGTGATTTCGGCTACGTTCTGAATATTTCTGGTAATAATGTGATTGATTATAACCAAGCTAGTTGTGATCTCGATCCCCAAAATTATCCTCAAATCGTACTTGAGTCCGATAAACTTGTTGTCAAGTCTAAAGAAGACATCAACGATATCACTTACGACAGCACCAATAACGAACAGGCAACTCTCGAGCATCATGGTGCACCGCTCTCAATCAACTTAGATCTTTCCGACGAAGAGGAAAAGACATCGGAAGATTAAGCAATGATATCTCAAGAAGAACAAATCATAGAAGTCAACTTAAGGAGCGGAAAGGTGTTACCACCAAGAACAACTCCAACAGACAAAGGAAAACAGATAATGACTCGAGAAGAGGTACCCCCACCTCCGCCAGTGGGAGACCACATAATCAAGATAAAATTGGAGGATCGTACAAAGTAGACTACAACGTGCTAGCTCATCTTAGGAAGTTGCCTGCCCGACTAAGCATCTACGACGCTCTGATCCTGTCAAAGGAGATGAGAGAATCTCTGGTTACAGCTCTACTAGATCCAAAAATTTGCTTTGCTCAGTTGGCCAGCACATCCTCAGATGAAGTTTGCTCGTTGAGAGAACAATCAGGAGTAACCTTCACAGATGAAGACTTGCTGCTTGGTACCGCCGACCAAAAGGGATCCTGGAGCATCTCTTTACTTGATGAGCCTACGGACGTTTGCATATTTGGACTTCGACGTTTAAAAACTCATCCTTTATAAGATGATGTTAAGAGGATTCAACCAAAAGGGAGAAAGAGACCTTGGATCAATTTCATTACTTATGAAGGTCAGAGAACTCGTAACAACCGTTAAATATCATATCATCGACGCAGAGACCTCTTTTAACGCTCTATTGGGTCAACCATGGATTCATGAGCATAACATGGTTCCATCATCTCAACACTAGTGCATTAAATACCGCAAAGATGGTCAAGAAAATTGATCTACGATCATTTTCAGTGCATGAAGTTGGCATCCATGAAGATGTTGCCTACTACACGCCTCTAAAGAAGAGTGTTTTTTCGTGCGAAGTTTTGACAAACAAAGATAAAGATTCAGAAGGATCACAAAAAAGAGGCCAGATGACTTCGCTTCAACAACCTTCTACCACTCCTTTACAACGAGTTGGTGGAGGTTCTTCTAGTTCAAGCACTCGAGGTCGAGGTCGGGGACGCGGATGAGGAAAGATAAATTTAATTGTTGAATGGACTAGACCAACTATCAACATTGGTGATGAAGACGGTTTTGAAGATGAAATAATGATGACAAAGCAGAAGAAACCTCAGTACGAGATATCTCTAGAAGATATAGAGAGGACTGAATATGAAACAATGTATGATCGGTTAAACCACTATGTGAATACTATGACCCTCACTCCGATTCTCCCTCAAAAGGTCGAGAATTTAGAGGTAAAGGAAGTCCGTAGTGTTGGCTCAAAGCCGATCAAATTTTACCGTGCTTCTACCTCTGCTGAGCTTGAAAAACATGTAAATTTGGATGTTGATCCTAATGAATTAATAGAATTGCATTTTGGTTACTTCTCGCCTTGTGTTCAAAAGTTAATTCAACAAGGACATTTACCAAAAAAAATGCCAAAAGATAAATTTCAACTCTTTGAAAAATTGTGGAACAATAAAAGACGAACTCCCAATTCAAAAGAAGGTCTCGGATTTGGTACAGTTGGACCAGTCGATGATTCTGAATTTTGTATGGTTGTTACTAATGAGTTAGAAAAGGATTGTCTCGATGTGGAGGATGACTCTACTGATCAACCAATAGAAGATGCTCCGCCAGAATTTGAGGAAGAAATTAAATCCACTATCGATGAATTAAAAGAGATTAGCCTCGGGACTGAAGAACGACCCCGACCTACATTTATAAGTTCTCTACTTGATGACGAAGAATCTGCAGAACTGGTCAAATTATTAGCAGAATTCAAAGATTGCTTTGCGTGGAGCTACGATGAAATACCAGGACTGTCAGTAGAGGTTGTAGTCCATAAACTTGGGGTGGACAAGAATGTAACCCCAGTAAAACAAGCTCCAAGGAGAATGCGCCTCGAAATAGAACAACAAGTCATCGCCGAGGTAAAGAAATTGATAGACGCTAACTTTGTTAAAGAAGAGAAGTACCCCACGTGGTTAGGCAATATTGTACCAGTTAAAAAGAAAAATGGACAGATCTGCGTTTGCGTCGACTTCAAAGATTTGAACAAGGCATGTCCAAAAGACGAGTTCCCACTACCTATACCGGAAATGATGGTGGAACTTCAACACATGAAATTTTCTCCTTCATGGACGGATCGTCGGGATATAACCAAATTAAGATGGCTCTCGAGGATGCAACGCTTACAACTTTCAGAACACTGATTGGAATCTTCTGCTACATAGTGATGTCGTTCGGCCTAAAGAACGCCGGAGCAACGTATCAGCGTGCAATGGCGAAGATTTTTTATGACCTCATTCACAATCAAGTAGAGTGCTACGTGGATGATTTGGTCATCAAAAGTAAACGGAAAATAGACCACTTGTACGATTTGAGGATTGTGTTTGAACGGTTACGACAATATGACCATAAAATGAATCCGTTAAAGTGCGCCTTCGGCGTCAACTTTGGGAAATTTCTAGGATTCGTTGTCCGTCATCGGGGAATCGAGATTGACCCAGATAAAATTAAAGCTATCTTAGAAATACCTCCCCCTAAAAACTTGAAACAGTTACGTTCCTTCCAGGGGAAGTTGGCATATCTGAGACGCTTTATTTCTAATATCTCAAGTAGGTGTCAGCCTTTCTCGGCATTAATTACAAAAGATGCCAAATTTATTTGGGAAGAAAAATGTCAGCTGGCATTTGAGGACGTTAAACAATATTTAATGACACCTCCTGTTTTGACAACCCCTATCCCAGGAAAACCATTGATACTTTATACCGCGGCTTTGGATGAGTCTCTTGGAGCCCTCTTAGCCCAAGTCAATGAGGAGGGAAAAGAAAATTCTCTCTACTACTTGAGTGGTCATCTAATACAACGGAGATAAGGTATCCACTTATTGAGAAGCATTGTATGACATTAATTTTCGTCACTCAAAAGCTTAGACATTACATGCTTTCTCATAAGATCACCCTAATATCGAAAGTTAATCTATTGCAATATTTGATGACCTAACCAACACTCTCCGGACGTTTATCGAGATGGTCAATGATCTTATTGCAATTTGATATAACTTTTGTGCACCTCCATGCTATCAAGGGATATATTTTAGCAGATTTTCTCGCTGCACACCCACTGCCATCTGTGTCCTCTCTCAATGACGAGTTACCATACAAGCAGATACCACAGATGGAATTTTTCAGTGCGCAGTGCTGGGAAATGTTCTTCGACGGTGTTTCATCAGCCAGGAAAAATAAGGGATGAGACACGCTATACCAGGCAAGGCAGGGATCGGTTTGATCTTTATCATGCCAGATAAGGGTATGTTGAGGTTTTAGTACCACCTGACGGAGTCTTGTACCAACAATGAAGCAGAATATGAAGCCTTAATCACCGGTTTGGAATTGGCAATTTCAATGGATATAACATACATTGCCATTTATGGTGACTCTCAACTTGTCATCCAGCAAGTCATCGGACAATACAGAATTTGATTAGCAGAATACCATTTGTACGCGATGAAACTCCTAAAGCAGATTCCTGAGGTGACTTTCTACTAGATTCCTCGGGGAGATAATGCTCATGCTGACGCTTTAGCAAAACTTGCTAAGGAAATGGCGTGTCCCCCTGAGGATTCCATCGAAGTCATGGTGCAAGGAAGACGAGTCTTGTCTCGAAGCGACTTCGAAACCCTTGACAAACTTGGAAAAGAAGAAACCGTGAATACAGTTGCAGACATCAACAAAGATTGGTGCAAGCCATTAATAAAATATTTGCATATTGGAAAGCTACCAGATGACAAGTCTGAGGCGCACCACATCACAAGAAAGGCCATGTCTTACGCCCTGGTGAGAAATGTTCTCTACACAAGATCGTTCGACCAAAAGTGGCTACGGTGTTTGAGCAGAGCCGAGGCACAAAATATTGTCAAAGAAGTAGATGCCGGATTGTGTGGCACTCACCAGTCGGGACCAAAAATGAAAAAGAAGATTCAAAGAATCGGATATTATTAGCCAGCAATGATGTCCGATTGCATGGATACCGCCAGAAGATGTCACCAATGTCACGTGCATGGGGTGATCTTACACCAGCCTCCGAATGTGCTACACCTAACTGTTGCCTCGTGGCCATTCGAGTGTTGAGGCACTGACATAATAGGTCTGATAGACCCTCCATCTTCTAAAGGACACAGATTCATACTTGCCGTTGCGGATTACTTCTCCAAATGGGCAGAGACAGTACCGTTACGTGAGGTTACGGCACAGCACGTCCTTCAATTTTTCAAAAGCCAAATCGTCTACCGTTTCGGAGTACCGCGAAGAATAATCTCTGACAATGGGACAGCTTTCAAAATCATAAATATCAACAATTTCGTCAGAAGACATGGGATAGATTGAAGATACTCTACAATTTACTACCCCAGAGCAAATGGTCTGGCTGAAGCTTTCAACAAGACACTGGTACATATTTTGAAGAAAGCATTGGATAAAAATAAAAGGGATTGGCATAACAAACTGTGAGCAGCCCTGCGGGCCTACCGGACAAATTTTAGGACTCCCACTCAGTGTACACCTTATATGCTCGTGTACGGAACCGAGGTCGTGCTACCGCTAGAGATCCAGACATCATCTCTCTGAGTCACCGTTGCCAACCAACTTACAACAGAAGAAAGCACAAAAATTGGGCTTGAAGAACTGGAGAGTCTAGAGGGAAAATGATTGGAAGAACAACAACATTTGGAGCTCTACCAGGCGAAGATTGTACAAGCCCATGACAAATTGGTCCGCCCAAGGACATTCAAAATTGGTGACCTCGTACTCGTGCTCAAAAGATCTATTCTTGCTCGCCGCAAAATAGGTGGCAAATTCGAGCCAACTTGGGAAGGACCATTTGTCATTGAGAAAGGTTATGCAGGAGGAGCCTACCAATTAGTGGACTTCCGAGGTGAAAGACCCATGCAATCGATAAATGGACGATACCTTAAAACCTATTACGCTACCTGATGCTGCTTAATGTTGCTTACCTCTGCTTGCATCTGCTTGCTTTGAAACTTTGAAACCTTGATTGTTTTAGGGTTATCTATATGGTTGTATGTCTATAACTGGGTCCAAATTTTGTAATTAATCTTATACATAATGAAAGATTTGAGAAAATTTTTGAACTTTGCATGTTCTCTTTTCTACTTTTGATTTAAAAATTCCATTAAATTAAAACAAAACTCACCCATAAAATGAGTAGTCCTTTTCACCAAAACAAACTAAAATTTACTTTAATGAGTACTCTGTTTTGTTCTTGTTCATGCCAAACTTAGCCCACTAACGTTTCTTTCTGTCGTCTACAGAAAAAAATGTCAGGATAGAGACTGATCTTTGCCTTCCATGACAGCTTGAACCTCACACTAAATGAAGAGATGGCGCCACAAGGAAGTATCATAGATTTCGACATGGATTTCAACCAGATTGATATGGTCTACGACGGTCCTCTAAATGGCATAGTCAGCAATGAAGAAAAGAAGGGACTACCCTCACTGTTGAGGGTGACCACTCAAGAGATGACGCGTCACATAAGGGTAAAAACGTGATAGCAGAATAAGAGTCGATGGAGGGGCCCAGCAGACTATTCTCCATGATAGCTACTCGCGCGAAGGGCTTAATAGCTGCCCACAGTGAACAACTATCAAATACTCCACTCCGCAGAACACAACGCAGAAATGCGAGCTGAAAGAAATAGAGAGCCTTTCTGCGACAGGAACGCAAGCGCCAAAGAAACGTAGGCGGTTTTCTTACCCCCATTCCTGAGGGACATATCTACGATCTAGATCTGAAAGAGACTTCTGCCAGCCCGTCCACAACAGATGAAGAATTAGAATTTCTGACATGATCAGATGTACCCCCGATCCCAGATATCTTGTGCAGAGGTTGCCCAACATGCAACGTCGAGATACTAGCGAGGACATCAGTCACAGGTGCACTTGTAGGATGCCCGGACTGCAACATTTTACATCTACAGCGTTTCAGTACCTTAGAAGAATACATTGCAAGCACCAACGAGTCTCAGACTCCAGATTTTGTGGCAAACGAGCCGTATGTCCCACTGAGGACGGATCAATGCACACCGCGGAGCCCAGGATCATTCATCCCGCTTTAGGCTGAATCTCATATTCCGGATCGGCCAACACCAGTTTGGATTCCCGCCGAGGTATGGAGGAAAGAACCCCCCAGACAACTGCCAACTCCCGGAATGGTAGAAAACTACAAAATAAGCAAGGTAAACAAGAGAGAATTTGAGTTCTATGAAGAGGTTCAAGGAAAGTTTATCAACATATTAGAAGGCCTTGAGCTATATACCAGGGTTTTCTCTGAAACTGATAAAAGAAGCATCCTGGACTGCATCTTCAATTTGAGAGATAGAGGTCGAGCAGGCCTTCTCATGGAAAGAACGTATTCCGAGCCAAAGAAATGGATGCAGGGAAAGGGAAGAATCACCATCCAGTGCGGATGTTGCTACAATTTTACAAACAACAGATAGCGGAATCCGCCTGGGATACTCAGATACGACCAAGTGGATCCGTTACCACCAATGATAAGGTGGATGATAAAGAGAATGGTCAAGTGGAATATCCTACCCGCCACTTGCATTCCTAAAAGTTGCATCATCAACATTTACGAAAGGTGACTGCATTCCTCCGCACATCGAACATCATGACTTTGTAAGGCCTTTCTGCACGGTCTTATTCATGATTAAGAGCAATATTTTGTTTGGAAAAGAAATCAATATAATGCGCCTTAGTGAATTCAGAGGAACCGTAGAAATTCCTCTTCCAGTTGGTTCAGTACTTGTTCTCAAGGGCAACAGTGCAGACGTTGCCAAACACTGCATTCCAGGAGTACGACACCGTAGGGTGTCTGTGACCTTCCGCAGAATGGATGACAGTAAGATACCGTATGGATTCCAGCAAGACCCGGAGTTGGAAGAACTGTTTCCTTATGAGCTTGAGAAGGTTGTACCTCTGAATACATGTGAAGGGAACTCTTATCCTGGAACATGACTCAGAAGGTCTGCTTGATCAAGAGCTCTATATACCAAGCGCAGAGGATTCACTTGCTTTCTTTTAACAAGCATGACATGTATCTGATGTAATCCGTCTATGATGTACTCATATCTTGAGAAGACTCTCAATTCATTTCAGCATGTATTACATGATGTACTCTTTTTGAGGCATTAGCCTATGTTTGATCTGTTGCATGCTTATTGAAGCAGATTAATGGAAATTTCTCTCAAGTTGTGCATTTTTTGTCAATTGCCTTTTGTGCGATGGATGAAAGCCGCGAACCATGCAATGGTTCAAAAGTTCCAATAAACAAAGAATGAAACGACAAATTTTCGACAATGAATAAAACACAAATAAAAGATAATTGTGATAAATAAATAACAAAACAAATTTCTTATCAACCAATTGAAATTAAAACTTTAAAAATAAATTTTGAAAAATCAATTGTGATAAAAACAACAAGAAAATAAAAACTAACAGTTGAGTGGATACTTCCATTTTCAGAATTTCCTACTCTTTGTGTGCGCAGCACAACCATCGTTATCTACACTAACTCTCTACACATCCTCGTAGAATTTCACATTCTGCACAAAACTCCACGAAGCTCTACAAATCTTCTTCAAAATCAACATTTCCACATGACACACTACCGCAAATTCAACATCACAAGCTCTTGGTAAATTTCATATCACATCTTCAAATAAGTACCTAAATCCTGATTCTAATATCTTTAAATTGATGCCTAAATTTCAATTCTCTCATCTCCGGGTTGATACCTACATTTGAATTCTCACTTCTGAATCAGTTCTAAAATTCTGATTCTTCACATTTAAGGTCGGACCTTACATTCCGACGCTTTCTTTTGAGAATTGACCTACATTTCAATTCTCACTCCAAAATCAGTCCTAAACTTCTGATTCTTCACATTTAAGGTCGGACCTTACATTCCGACGCTTTCTTTTGAGAATTGACCTACATTTCAATTCTCACTCCTGAATCAGTCCTAAACTTTTGATTCTTCACATTTGAGGTCGGACCTTACATTTTGATGCTTTCTTTTGAGAATTGACCTACATTTCAATTCTCAGTCCTGAATCAGTCCTAAATTTCTGATTCTTCACATTTGAGGTTGGTCCTCGCATTCCGACGCTCTCTTTTGTGAATTGACCTACATTTCAATTCTCACTTCTGAATCACTCCTAAATTTCTGATTCTTCACATTTAAGGCCGGACCTTACATTCCAACGCTTTCTTTTGAGAATTGACCTACATTTCAATTCTCACTCCTGAATCAGTCCTAAACTTCTGATTCTTCACATTTGAGTTCGGTCCTCACATTTCGACACTCTCTTTTAAGAATTGACCTACATTTCAATTCTCACTTCTGAATCAGTCCTAAACTTCTGATTCTTCACATTTAAGGTCAGTCCTCGCATTCTCACGCTCTCTTTCGAGAATTAACCTACACTTCAATTCTCATTTCTAAATCAGTCCTAAACTTCTGATTCTTTACATTTGAGGTCGGACCTTACATTCCGACGCTTTTTTTTAAAATTGACCTACATTTCAATTCTCACTCCTGAATCAGTCCTAAACTTCTAATTCTTCACATTTGAGGTCGGACCTTACATTCCAACACTTTCTTTTGAGAATTAACCTACATTTCAATTCTCACTCCTGAATAAGTGCTAAACTTCTGATTCTTCACATTTGAGGTCGGTCCTCACATTCCGACACTCTCTTTTGAGGATTGACCTACATTTCAATTCTCACTTCTGAATCAGTCCTAAACTTCTGATTCTTCACATTTGAGGTCGGTCCTCGCATTCCGACGCTCTCTTTTGAGAATTGACCTATATTTCAATTCTCATTTCTGAATCAGTCCTAAACTTCTGATTCTTCACATTTGAGGTCGGACCTTACATTTCGACACTTTCTTTTAAGAATTGACCTACATTTCAATTCTCATTTTTGAATCAGTCCTAATGTTCTGATTCTTTGCATTCGAGGTCGGTCCTTGCATTCTGACACTTTCTTTTGAGAATTGACCTACATTTCAATTCTCATTTCTGAATCAGTCCTAATTTCTGATCTTTTATATTTAAGGTCGGTCCTTACATTTCGACACTCTCTTTTGGGAATTGACCTATATTTCAATTCTCATTTCTGAATCAATCCTACATTTCTGACTCATNATTTTGATTAATTACATTTGAGGTTGATCCTTACATTCCGACACCCTCTTTTGAGAATTGACCTACATTTCAATTCTCATTTCTGAATCAGTCCTAAATTTCTGATCTTTTATATTTAAGGTCGGTCCTTACATTTCGACACTCTCTTTTGGGAATTGACCTATATTTCAATTCTCATTTCTGAATCAATCCTACATTTCTGACTCATTACATTTGAGGTGGGTCCTTACACTCCGGCTCTTTCTCTCTCTCTTTTTTTGAATTGATATATGAAGTTCAATTCCTACCTCAGGGTCAACACTTACATCTTGACTCCCATACTTTGGAAATCTTTGAAATTTCAAAACTCAAAATCCACTCTCCAATTATCAGCGAGAGTCCCTACTTCTCGATTTGATTGAGCATACAAACTGCTAATTCTCCAGCAGAAACAAATCACACACACAACTCTACACGTACTTCTGGGTCTGCTGACTTAGGATTTCGTATTGGTTCTTGTTGATCTCGTCGGTCAATGCCAACACGCGCGGTGTGCTTGCCCAGCACACCACACCTATTGGGGGTCCATTTGTTGACCTCATTTTTTGTTGAGGTTTAGTTTTTCCTCTTTAGTAGCCTAGGGTCTAGCCATATGAATTTTCCTGTTGACTGTTCCTCGAAAAGTAGATTTGGAACCCTCACCATTAGAAATTCTACCCTTTTCTTTACTCAACCTGAAGTTCCATATGTTGGTCTCAACCTCTAAGTACTTAGTAGGTGAGGTGATTATGGGGGAAACTCAGGGTGAGTCACCCTTAGGATTGCTGGACCTTTGGGTTGTCCCTGGGAGTTGTTCTGGAGCTAAGGCACTCACTACTCTCATCTACACTCACAATCACTCACAACCCTGAAATCAAATTTCAAGCCTAGATCCCTTGATCTTTTGGGATACTCATGTAGATGGTCCCCTAAACCTATTAGCCCTAGGGATATGGTCTGGCTAGAACCACTACATAGAGGACCCAAAATGGGGTTTCCATTGGTCCAAACCTAGATCCCTTGATCTTTTGGGATACACTAGCCCTAGCTATGCCACTATGTAGAGGACCCAAAATGGGGTTCGCATTGGTCCATGGCTTTATGGTTTAGCTAAGACCACTATGTAGAGGACCCAAAATGGAGTTTTCTTTGGTTCATGGCTTATTGGTGATGATTGGTACCTCAACTCTACCAAAATACCCATCATCGCCTTTTACCCCTAAGACACCCCCAAATTACCAAAATACCCCTCCATAGCTCCAAATCCCAAAAATTACAAAAAATTCCCAGAAAATCTCAATAAATCTCAAATATTCCTAATTTCATTTCTCTTAACTACTACATGACCAAATTTGACCAATTTGACCATCTTTAACAAAAATCCCCAAACTGCCCTTTAAAGACCCAAATTTCCCAAAATCCAACTCAAATGTCCATAAATTTGATCTCAATTGACCCCAATTCCAATCCTAAACCAAAATTCACTTTTTATATGACCAAACTAAACCAAATCTAAGCTGAATTGGTCCATGATTTGAGCTCAATTTTGATTTGGGTCAAAACCCCAATTTTGACCATATGACCTAATCTCACCAAATTGAACCCACAGTCTAGTCAATTAGCTAAAATAATGTTGAAAAATCTTTATAACATTCATATACATCAAAATCAACCATCAATTGGCCTTGTTGAAGCCTCAAATCCATTTGATTTTGGCCTAAATCCAAAATTTACAAATTTAGCCCCAAATTGGCTATGTCCCTAAATTTCACCCAATTGATTGCCTTAACCTCCAAATTGGCATCCAATTCATGTTCAAAACTCTTCATGAGGTCCCTATTGACCATTTAAAACAACCAATTTAGACTTAGCCCAAGGCTAACCCAAGCTAGACCCANAGACTTAGCCCAAGTCTCACCCAAGCTAGACCCAAGCCTAGCCCAACATGACCAAATTGATTAAAGTTCAAAATTCCTTCCAAAGCTAACCGAAGCTAGACCCAAGCCTAGCCCAACATGACCAAATTGATTAAAGTTCAAAATTCCCTCAAATGACCCCTCAATTGAACTCAAAAACACTTCCATCCTTCACCAAAGTTATTTTCAAGTCCATTTGTTGGAGAAAATATTTTTGAATTAAATAAACACTATTTGGAATCATTTGATTCTCCATGCATATTGACACATCGCCTTGGCTTTAAATTTTGACATGTTGTAGCCTCTATCAGGGGAAGTATTGTATGATTTTTCAAAAGTCAGAGTAGGTCCATATACAGAGACCCATATTTTTCAAGTTATTTCACATCATTTCCTTAAAATAATCATGAAAATTAGCATATTGGTTATTAAATCCTAAAAAAATTTTGAAGGTCTACCATGACCAGAGAAACCTTTGAAAATAATTTCATGGGTCAAGTCAATTAAAACGCAAGGTCCACCATGCCCAGAGAAACCTTTGAAAATAATTTCATGGGACAAGTTATTTAAAACATCCTTAAATTTTCTAAATACTAAATCACTAAGATAACTAATTTTGGAAAATACAAACATTTAAATGACTTGATTTTTGATCTCCACTGTGATTTATGATCCAGAGAACTCATCATTAAAGTTTCAAAATATTTTGAGTTCATTTGATAACTTAAATTGATTTTTAAAGATAAATTCCACTCTTAACACTTAAATGATTTTTTAAAAAAATCAAAATATAACTCAAAAAATTATGAAACTTAGTTTTTTTAGTTCTCTATAATCAGGGGTATTTTCTAAAAATAAAATGATATTTAAGTTAAAAATTTGATTTTTAGCCTATTCAAAGTATTTAAATAATTAAAAATTCAAAAAAATCATAAAAATCATAAAACTCATGAAATGGTTCTAAATTGTTTCCTAATCACTTAGGAACAATTCGAATATTTTTCCTGATTTTCTAAATAAAGATATTAANAAAGTATTTAAATAATTAAAAATTCATAAAAATCATAAAAATCATAAAACTCATGGAATGGTTCTAAATTGTTTCCTAATCACTTAGGAACAATTAGAATATTTTTCCTAATTTTCTAAATAAAGATATTAAATTTCAAAGCTAAACAAAATAATTTTTAAAAAGGCTAAAAATGAGTTTTCGCTAAAATAATTCCAATAAATCAAGGAAAAATAAAAAAATATAAAATTTGCTCCTATGAGTTCTTTGACCTTAGAGAGATTTTCCAAAAATACAAAACTTAATTATCACCACTTAAAAATATTTTATTTTTATTAAATAACTCAGAACTTAAAATAATTCTAATAAATCACTCAGAATTCAAGGGATTATAACTTACCTTGGTTAAGTTAGGAATTTTCTTTGAAAAATCCTATTTTTGCATTAAAATAATTATATAAATTAAATTAAAATCTGTAAAAATCATATTTTTTCCTCTGATGTCTCAATTGACCCATGAATGAGGTAGGATAAAAACTTCAAAGTCGTTTGGATGAAATTTGACNTAAATCCTATTTTTGCATTAAAATAATTATATAAATTAAATTAAATTTTTAAAAATCATATTTTCTCCTCTGATGTCTCAATTGACCCATGAATGAGGTAGGATAAAAACTTCAAAGTCGTTTGGATGGAATTTGACAAATTATGAGGTGTTAGAGCCTTATAAGCAAATGTGTAATTTTTGAAATTTTGCCTTAATTAACATTTAGGCTTAATTCAAGGAGGGAAAATGGGTAACTTCTAATCTTTATAATTTATTTGATGCTTGAAACACAAAGGGGTGAACTGGTAGAAACCAATCTCACTTTCTTAATTAAGATTAATAAATAAATTTATTTTGATGCTTTAAAACCCAAAGGGGTTAATTGGTAAAAATCAATCTCACTTTCTCAATTAAGATTAATAAATTTCTAAATTATTAAAATTTCGAAGTTTATTGAAATTAAATGATCCTGGAGTTAGGGGTATGACTTTTGAAGCCAATAATTAATCAATTTAATACCCCTATCTTGATTTTCAAATAGNTCCATCTCCCCCTGGCCGGCCGACCAGCCTAGTGGCCGGAAAAGCCCAAAATCGAGAGCCACCCCCATGGCACCTCACCCAAATCATAGAAGCCAGCCCATCCAAATCAAACTATGGAGCTCCTCTGCCCTCCACCTAAGCACCACAATGCACCAAAACTTATGCCCTGAGAGCCACCCCGTGGCCATTTATATAAAAACTCACCTCCCATGGCCATGAGAGGTGTGCTGAAATTTTCTTAGAGAGGCCTATCCAAACTTCACACAGAGCTTCCCTAAGATCCCCTCAGTGCATTCTAATCATTTTTCCTCACCCATTCCCATTGTCGGAGCTCAATTTTGAGCTCAAAACCCTGCCGGAAACCAGGATAGAACCCAATACACCTCCACAATCCACCAAACTCAAATTAACTTCACCTACACCTTTACAACAGTGAAAGAAAGTAAATCCCTATCAAATTCCCCTTCCACAGAGCCTCTACCATAGTTCTATACCAACACCTGAAATCGAGCTTGGTCGAATTCATACTTAGGCTTTACTCCAAGACCAGGGACTCAATCCCTAGCCTTCTTGGACCCCGACGAATGTGCCGAGCATCTCTGATTGAAGCCTCCCTTCTCAGAGCAAAGGTATAAAACTCCTCCTCCTCCTGAGCTTATTTTGATTCTCCATTTAATTAAGCTTGATCTCATGGTACCTTAGCCGTATGGATGTGTTCGTCTCACTTAGAAGTGTCCAGAGGATCAAACCCAAAGTGATTTGGTTGAGTCTAGGCCAAGATCTTAAGGTTTTAGGGTGGACGAGCACGAGATCATCCTATCGGGGACGATGACGGGGAGCCGTCCAATGGAGTGTGTATCAAATGAATGGGGGAGATCAAGTCGGACAGCACTTCGGGACATAGACAGCGGGCCGAGTCAGTAAGCTACGTGGAAGGCGGCGTCCAACCAGAGTGCGCCACGTATGCCTTCGGAGCTGCCTAGAATCTAGTCAGCACGCGCTGTTTAAATAGATAAATAAGGTTTTTTCTTATTTATTTAAATACCCTTAACTTAGNCAGTAAGCTACGTGGAAGGCGGCGTCCAACCAGAGTGCGCCACGTATGCTTTCGGAGCTGCCTAGGATCTAGTCAGCACGCGCTGTTTAAATAGATAAATATGGTTTTTTCTTATTTATTTAAATACCCTTAACTTAGAAAATACATAACTTTGTGTAAAAAATCACAAAAATAAAATAAAAATACCCTCTTGCTCAGTGAACAGAGGAGAATAATGTGGACTAATTTTCAAGTCCATTTGATGTATAAAATATTTTTAATTAATTGAACACTATTTGGAATTATTTTATTCTCCATGCATATTGACACATCACCTTGGCTGGAAACTTTGACATGTTGCAGCCTCTGTCAGGGGAAGTATTCTATAATTTTTCTAAAGTCAGAGAAGGTCCCTATACAGAGACCCATATTTTTCAAGTTATTTCACGTCATTTCCCTAAAATAATCATGGAAATTAGCATATTTGTTATTAAATCCCAAGAAAATTTTGGAAGGTCCACCATGACCAGNGAAATTAGTATATTTGTTATTAAATCCCAAGAAAATTTTGGAAGGTCCACCATGACCAGAGAAACCTTTGAAAATAATTTCATGGGACAAGTCATTTAAAACATCCTTAAATTTTCCAAATACTAAATCACTAAGATAATTAATTTTGGAAAATACAAACATTTAAATGAC
>JXCR01147692.1:57002-85063 GCA_002079205.1 Phalaenopsis hybrid cultivar
CAGAAGCACAAAGATCAACAATTTCATCAAAAGACATGTGATAGATTGGAGATACTCTACGATTTACTATCACATAGGAAATGGTCTGGCCGAAGCCTTCAACAAAACATTAGTACAGATTTTAAAGAAAACACTGAATGAAAACCAAAGAAATTGACACAACAAACTATTAGAAGCCTTGTGAGCCTACCAGACAACTTTCAAGATTCTCACTCAGTGTACACCTTATATGCTCGTGTATGGATCCAAGGCCGTGCTACCGCTAGAAATCCAGACACTTAGAGTTGTTATTGTCAACCAACTCACAATAGAAGAAAGTGCAAAACTCAGACTTGAAGAACTGAAAAATCAAGACAGAAAATGACTAGAAGCAAAACAACATTTGGAGCTTTACTGGGCAAAGATAGTACAAGCCCATGAGAAATTGGTCCGCCCAAGAACATTCAAAGTTGGTGACCTCGTATTTACGCTCAAGAGGCCTATTCTTGCACGCCGCAAAATAGATAGAAAATTTGTGCCAACTTGGGAGGGACAATTTGTCGTTGAAAGAGTCTACACAGAAGGAGCCTACCAGTTAGTGGACTTCCAAGGTGAAAGACCCATGTTAATAATAANGTCATTGAAAGAGTCTACACAGAAGGAGCCTACCAGTTAGTGGACTTCCAAGGTGAAAGACCCATGTTAATAATAAATGGACGATTTTTGAAAACCTATTACGTAACCTGATGTCGCTTGCTTTCACTTGCTTTGAAACTTTGAAAATTTGATTATTTTGGGGTTATCTATGTGGGCAAATGTGTATGACCGGATCCAAATTTTGTAATTAACCTCAATATAATGAAAATTTTGAGAAAAAAATTTAAACTTCAAATTTTCTCCTGTCCACTTTCGAGTATAATGTTCCATAAAAATTTAAACAAAATTCATATATAAGTAAACAACTCATTTCACTAAAATAAGCTAAAATTCACTTTAATAAATACTTTGTTCTGTCTTGTTCATGCCAAGTTTCAGCCCACTGACATTTTTCCTATCTTATGCAGAAAAATGTCGGGACAGAGGCTAATCTTTGCATTCAAGGATGGCTGGAGCCTCGTACTAATCGAGGAGATGGTGCTGCATGGTGGTACCATAGACTTCAACATGGAGGAATGCTCGCAACAGCTACCAACTCCTAGTACGATGGAGTACTACAAAATAAACAAAGTAAATCAAAGAGAATTTGAATTTTACGAAGAAGTCCAAGGAAGGATCGTCAACATACTGGAAGGCCTCGAGCTATATANGACAGCTACCAACTCCTAGTACGATGGAGTACTACAAAATAAACAAAGTAAATAAAAGAGAATTTGAATTTTACGAAGAAGTNCTTGTTCTGTCTTGTTCATGCCAAGTTTCGGCCCACTGACATTTTTCTTATCTTCTGCAGAAAAATGTCGGGACAGAGGCTAATCTTTGCATTCAAGGATGGCTGGAGCCTCGTACTAATCGAGGAGNAATTCATAAAAATCATAAAAATAAGAAAACTCATGGAAAGGTTCTAAATTGTTTCATAATTACTTAGGAACAATTAAAATATTTTTCCTGATTTTCCAAATAAAGATATTGAATTTCAAAGCTTAAAAAATATTTTTTAAAAGGCTAAAAATGAGTCTTCACTAAAATAATTCCAATAAATCAAGCAAAAATAAAAAAAAATATAAAATTTGCTCCTCTGAGTTCTTTGACCTTAGAGAGATTTTCCAAAAATACAAAACTTAATTTTCACCACTTAAAATATTTTATTTTTATTAAATAACCCAGAATTTAAAATATTTCTAGTAAATCATAGAGATATCAAAAAATTGTGAAATTTGATCCAAAGGCTCCTCTACTCTATGTCTACCTCTAGTAAAAATTTCAAGGGATTATAATTTACCTTGGTCAAGTTAGAAATTTTCTTTGAAAAATACTATTTTTGCATTAAAATAATTTTATAAATTAAATTAAATTTTTAAAAATCACATTTTCTCCTCTGATGTTTTAATTGACCCATGAATGAGGTAGAATAAAAACTTCAAAGTAATTTGAATTGAATTTGACAAATTATGAGGTGTTAGAGCCTTATGGGCAAATGTGTAATTTCGAAAATTTTGCCTTAATTAACATTTAGGCTTAATTCAAGGAGGGAAAATGAGTAACTTCTAATCTTAATCAATTTATTTGATCTTTGAAACACAAAGGGGTTAATTGGTAGAAACCAATCTCACTATCTCAATTAAGATTAATAAATTTTTAAATTATTAAAATTTGGAAGTTTATTAAAATTAAATGATCATAGACTTAGGGGTATGACTTTTGAAGCCAATAATTAATCAATTTAATACCCCTATCTTGATTAGGACTTAGGGGTATCTTTTGAAGTCAATAATTAATCAATTTAATACCCCTTATTTTGATTTTCGACTTAGGGGTATAACTTTTGAAGTCAATAATTAATCAATTTAATACCCCTATCTTGATTTTCACTTAGGGGTATGACTTTTGAAGTTAATAATTAATCAATTTAATACCCCTATTTTGATTTTCAAAAAATCCAAGTCATGAATCATGATCACTTAAAGCTTAACCATTTTCAAAACTAATTAAGACACTCACCTAGATTAATCCAAATCATGAATCAAGACCACCTAAGGCTTAACCTTTTTCAAAACTATCTTGGACTTAGGGGTATGACTTTGGAAGCCAATAATTAATCAATTTAATACCCCTATCTTGATTAGGACTTAGGGGTATCTTTTGAAGTCAATAATTAATCAATTTAATACCCCTTATTTTGATTTTCGACTTAGGGGTATAACTTTTGAAGTCAATAATTAATCAATTTAATACCCCTATCTTGATTTTCGACTTAGGGGTATGACTTTTGAAGCCAATAATTAATCAATTTAATACCCCTATTTTGATTTTCACTTAGGGGTATGACTTTTGAAGTTAATAATTAATCAATTTAATACCCCTATTTTGATTTTCAAAAAATCCAAGTCATGAATCATGATCACTTAAAGCTTAACCATTTTCAAAACTAATTAAGACACTCACCTAGATAGGGGTATGACTTCTGAAGTCAATAATTAATCAATTTAATACCCCTATTTTGATTTTCAAATAAAGGTATAACTTTTGAAGTCAATAATTAATCAATTTAATACCCCTATCTTGATTTTCAAATAAATATGACTTTTGAAGTCAATAATTAATAAATTTAATACCCCTATCTTGATTTTCAAATAAAATTCAAATCATGAATCTTGACCACTTAAGGTTTAACCATTTTTCAAAACTAATTAACGCACTCACCTAGGTCTTAAGGGCTTAGTGGTGACTTAGGCTAAATCAAAAATTGATTAAACAAGATTAAAATAAACATATAAATAAATCAAACATCCTTGAAGCACCACTAAGCCCAATTAGGATTAAAAAGTGTTCATTTTACACTAACTTGCCCCTTTAAGGGTCTTCACCCACATAATTCTTAAATTGAATGACAAATGCAATTACACTAACTTGCCCCTTTAAGGGTCTTCACCCACATAATTCTTAAATTAAATGACAAATTTAGGGATAATTGAGACATCAGTGTTCGCTGAGCATTAAGGGTATTTACAGGATGAATTATCAAGCAACCTAATAAGTTTTAAAGAACACGGGATTTTCCACTAGGCAGTGAGGGAGTAGCACGACCCTGCTTCTTTCTCTAGATCTATTGGATACCTTGAAGATCTACTAAACTTAATATGTTTTGCTTGACAAAATCATCCTTAATTAAACTTTTAAGAACTCACCAAGATATGACATAGGGTTAGGAAAACCTTACTTTTTGCCTCTCATATAAACTACCTTGACATGCATTTTAAGTTTCAGGTGGTGGAACGAGAAGACTCCCCAGGTACACTTTTACTGTTTTTCAGCGTTGTCTTTCTTGTACTTTCATACTGTACCTTTATACTTGCAAATTTGCATGCTAAACAACGATGTCACTCTGCATGAAAACTAAAACCATCCGGATAGCCACATAACCATAACCAGAACCAAAACTAAAATCATCTAAGATAAAATTCACCCCCACAACATTCAAAATATAATACAACTCAAAATTTAATCACAAATATCACATAAAACTACAACTTCAACTAAATTAAGACGTCTCCTATGGATGATGGGGAATCCCTCGGAGGAGGTAACCAACGGTTGCTAACGAGGCTTCTCATGGTTTAAATGAAATTATGGAACTCATTAAGTTTAGTTTAGTAAGTTCATTTTGACTAAGTGAATCCAATAGAAAATAGTGATGTCGTAACGAGCGAACCGTAGGATCCTAACCGATGTCGCTTCAATCAACTTTAATATGCCCTCTATAAAATTTAAAGAACTTCAATCATAAGGCCACCTGATTTGACATTATAACTTAACACACTAGATAACTCAGACTTGTTGTGAAAAGGAGCTTAGAGCTAGCATGGTGGGCAGCACGGCCATCTTCAAACAGTAACACATGTCTTCCCCAGCTAAACCAATCTTCCTTCCTTAGACTTAAATAATAAAGCCATAGGACTTCAAGGTTGCTTACTTATGCAACGTAAATCCTCACCTTATCTTTAGGCCTTTGCATAGCTCTGCTATACAATATACTCTTAAATCATCTTAGGATTTTGAGGTTGTCGTTTGTCACGACCTAAATCCTCACATCTTCCAGGCTATACCGTCTTAGGATTCCGAGGTTGTCGTTTGTCACGACCTAAATCCTCACATCTTCCAGGCTATACATCTTAGGATTCCGAGGTTGTCGTTTATCATGACCTAAATCCTCACATCTTCCAGGCTATTTGATCTTAGGATTCTGAGGTTGTCGTTCGTCACGACCTAAATCCTCACATCTTCCAAGCTATTTGATCTTAGGATTCTGATGTTGTCATTTGTCATGACCTAAACCCTCACATCTTTCAGGCTATTTGTGTGATCATTTAACACGAATGTAAGCCCTAAATGATAAAATTTGTAGGATGAAACACCTAAATATTTTTTTCTCAAAACTGAAGCCAAACATTAGGATAGCTTGAGAAGTCACCGAGGTTCTTATCTGGATCCATGACATCCCCTAGTTCTTCTTCTTTTGGATTCTACAATAAAATGTTCCAAATTCAATCCCCATTTACACCTCTACATCCGATTTCATTGAAGAGTCCCACCCTTTGAAATTTCTTGAAGGTAATTTTTCTTAATTTTTATCGAGAGTCTTCTGAAGTGACTTTGGTCATTTAAGATGTAATTAACTGTAAGGGCTTGCCCTTATAGGAAGCATGTCCAAACCCAACTTAATATAAACCCTATTTAATCCTTTAGGCTTGCCCTTATAAGAAGCATGTCCGAACCCAGCTTAATATAAACCCTATTTAATCCTTTATGTTAAATAGGGGAATTTGTAGGCAAATACAAAGGTTTCGCAGACCAAATGGATGTCATACTTTCCTTAGTTTATTTGATCGAGCCTCGTCCTCAATTCTTGTGTTTATCCTTCGGGATAGATACATGATTTGAGGTACAATGCTCTTTCACAAAAATTATGGGGTCAGTTTGATTTCATACTTCAACGTCATTCCGAAGCGGGCGACGGGATTTTGATTAAAAAATATGGGGTCATTTTGATTTCATACTTCAATGTCCTTCCAAAGCGGGCGACGGAATTTCAATTCCAGCGGCCGACAGCTTCTTACGGGCAACCCCACAAACCAACCCGAAATATCGCCGACATGACCCAAATATCAAATTTTAGAAGAGGAAAATTCCAACATCCGGTTTCACATTACTTAGCAATGATCCAAAAATCAAATTTTAGAGGAAGAAGATTTCAACATATGATTCTGCATTGCTTTGCAATGGTCCAAATATCAAACTTTATAGGTTGAGGGAATAAGCCCTTCGATTAATTCAAAGCATCCTATCCTCATCTTCTAGATCAATTGAAGACCACCTTAAATAGAGTAAGGTATTTGATTCTCCTTCGAGTGTTGATACCAGAATTTACTTTTGCATTTTGGGATCAACACTCAAATCCTAATTCTCATCCTCCAATATTCACCTAAAACCTGATAACTTGAAATCCACATTCTAATCCTCAGCGAGAGTTCTGAGTTCTCGTTTCAATTGGATATTCACTTTCCAATTCTCTAGCGAAAATAACTGTCACCCAGTTCTACTCTTCATTATAGGTCTGTTGACTTAGAAGTCTGTGTTTTATTTTTTATCTCGTCGGTCAATGCCAATACGCGCGGTGTGCTTGCACGACACACCCCACCTATTGGGGGTCCATTTGTTGACTTCATTCTTTGTTGAGGTCTAGTTTCTTTTCTCCCCTCTTTAGTAGCCTTGGGTCTAGCCATAGGACTTTCCTGTTGACTATTCCTAGAGGACTGAAAAGGAATCCTCACGATTAGAAATTCTACACTCTTCTGTGCTTAACTTGAAGTTCCACATATTGGTCCTAAAATCTAGCTCTTAGTAGGTTGGATCAGTATGGTGGAGCTGAAGAGGATTTTCTTATAGGATGGTCAAATCTTAGGACAAACTTTGAGTGGTTTGGTTTTGTTTAAGCTAGCCTGCACACACCTTCTCACATACCCCAAACCCTACGACCCCTTTAATTTTGTCTCCTGCTCCTTTTAAGAAGATCATGTGGATTGACCCAAAATCGTAGTCCTTGGCTAGCATAATGAACATCCAAAATGAGTCCACATATGACTCCTATTTGTTTGGCATGGCTTCATGACTTACTTGCCCTTTTTACCCCAAAATCACCTAATGACCAAAATACCCCTACAACCCCAATTTTTGCAAAAAATCCAAAATTTACCCCAAATACCCAAATTTTACCAAAAAAGTCATTTTAAATGACTTATCACTACAAAAATTGACCAAAATCACAAAATTTCTAAAATACCCTGAAAATTGCCTAAAATTACCAAGATGCCCCTCATATCCCAAAAAGTCCAAAAAATCCCAAAAATTCCAAAATCATCCCAAATATTCTCAATTTCAATTTTTAATCATCAATTTGATCCAATTTGGCGGATTTTACCCAATTTGACCAAAATCCTCAATTTGTCCTTAAAAGCCCAATATCCCCAAATTAGCTCCAATCTTGCCTAATTTCAATTTCAAATCAAAATTCAGTACCTCTAATCCAAATCTAAACAAGATTCAAGCCCAATTTGACCCAAATGCAAGCTCAATTTCACCCAAATCAAAAAGCCTCAATTTTGACCATATGACTAAATCCACCAAAGTGGCATTCCAATTCAATTCAAATCACTTGAAATCCTTTCCAAACCCTTCATGACATCTCCTATAACAAATTTAAAATTCAATTAGCCCAAACTTTAGCCCAAATTCAATCTCAATTTTAATGGCCCAAGCCTACCATGTTTAATTACAAAAGCCCAATTTCAATCAAAAGCAATATGATGATTTTTTTCTCGCCATCATCCTATTAATCAAAATCATTCCCTAAATTATAAATCCATATTTAAATCATTCCAAATCAAGATTCAAGCCAATATTCACCAAAAATACCAAATAAATCTAAAATCACTTCTCATGAAAATTATTTAAGCCAATGACAAGGCATGAAGCCACTCCCAAGCCATAGGTGAGCCATGAGAGCCATGCCACATCACCATGCTATTAATGGTAAGGGGACAACCCACTTTCAAATATCCTTAAGATCCTTTTTAACCCAATTCACAAAACACCCAAAACTGATGCTTATGGAAAATCACTTGGGTAGGGACCTCACCATGCTAACCCAACTGAACCATTTGATTTCCCTCAGCACTGAAACCTTCCTTAGAGGATGAACCTAACCCCAAACCATGAATTTACTCAATTTCACCCAAAATAGCTCTTCTACCATTGCATTTCAATTCAATGCCTTTGCACACGGTCAACCCCAATTGACTTCACCAAAACCAAGCCCAAACCACCTTAAGTCAGATGGTGACCCCTCCGCAGTCGGCCAACCACCTTGGTTGCCAGAAAATTCAAGTCCAACTGCTCCACCTAAGCCAAAACTCAAAATTGACCCCATCCCAACTGCCTTACTCCAATTGGACACTTGCGCTCTTCTTCACTCCATTTAAGTAAGCTTTTCCACCCACCAAGTGCACCTGATGGCCTCTCCTCCCCCGTTTATTTAAACTCGCCATCCATGACTAAGAGGGGAGAGCTTGAAATTCTTTGAGGAGAGTCTGCCAAATTGATCTCAGAGCATCTTCCAGACCCACTGAGTTCAATCCAACCTTTCTCAAGTCCTCAAACCCATTGCTTGAGCTCAATTTTGTAGCTCAAAATCAAGCCCAAAATAGGACAACCTTCTAGAGTCCACCAAATCCAAATTAATTGCACCCACAACATCCTCTGATTGAAAGGGGAAGATTCCCCACAAAAGCCCCATCACCAGAGCACCCTAGGGTTGACTTTAATCGAACCCCTAATTTGACCTTGTGCGATTTCATACCTAGGCAAGCTTTTGGAAGCACCAAATTGAGGCCGCACCTCTTGGGCAAACGTATTGAACCCTAACCCTAAGTCAAGCTACATTTGATTCTCCATGCTTATAGAATCAATTTAAGACTTGATTAACCATTTGGATATGTTCTCCTAGTCAAGACGAGTCGATAAGAACAAACCTTACTTAATTTGGTTGAGTATCGAGAGATATATTAAATTTGAATGTGGATAAATATTGGGCTAGAAATTTAGGGACGATGACTCGCAGCTGTTGGATCGTACTTGTATCAAATGGAGGACTTTGATTGCACCGGACAGGAGCATGGTTTAAAAAGAGCGGGCTGACTTGGATGGCAGCGTACAATCCCGTGGCCACGTGTGGGCTTTCAACGCGTACAAGGATGCATGGAATAAATAAAAAATAGGATTTTATTTTATTTATTTAATGGCTAGAACTTAGAAACTCCAAATCTTGCTGTAGAAAAATCACAAAAAATACTCTCTTGCTCAGTGAACAAAAAAAATACCCTCTTGGTCAAGGGCATCTCTAACCAGAGATATCAAATTTTCAAGTTAATGGTTTTACATTTTATATAAAAATTATAATAATAAAAATACTCATAAAAAATAATAAAATTTATTTTGATAGGTTCACTGCGGTCAGAAAACCCTAGGAAAAATATAAACTTGGTTTAACTCATTAAAAATAATTCCAATTGTCATCAACCCTGAAGAATGAAATAAATTTAACTTGGAGTAATTATAAATATAAATGACATAAAAATCATTCTCCGTTGTAAGTTATAGTCAGAGGAACTTCCTATAAAAATTTCAAGTCAATTGGAGTTAATTTGACTACTCGAAGGAATTAATCAAGTGAAATTGCATTTTTGGCATTAAAATAAATATAATAATTAAAATACAACTCAAAAAATTACCAAATTGGTTTTGGGATCTTAAAAAAAAAGTTGACATTAAAATAAATACTTCATTACTGAGCTATTTTTGAACACTTAAAAAATTAAAAATTAATTAAAAGTCATAAAAATTGCAAAATTGTAAAAACACTCTAAAATGTTAAATTTGGCTTTCTGATCACTTGGGACCAATCAAAATAATTTTTCTAATTTTCTATGTGAAGATATCAATTTTAAAGGCTTAAAAATGAAGTTTCTCTAATTTTTCACTAAAATATTTTCAATAATTAAAATATAAACCAAATAAATATGAAAATTGTTTCTTTCGGTTCCCTAGACTCAGAGAAATTTAATAAAAATATAAAGCTTAATTTTCTACTTAAATGATATTTTATATTTAATTAATACTCAAAACAAAAAAAAATAATTTTAATAATTACATTAATTTCTAAAAATTATGAAAATTGGTCCAAGTAGTCCACTGACCTAGGTGATCCTCCAATAATTTTCTTAAAGATAGAGGTCTTGTTTTTGTTGAGTTATTGAATTTTCATTGAAAATACCCATTTTTTACATTATAGATAATTATAAAATTAAATAAATTCAAAAAATAACATTTTCTACTCTGATATTTTAATTAACCTATGAGTGGGGTAATATAAAATTTTCAAGTCACTTGAGTTCAATTTAATGAATCATAGGGTAAGGTCATGGGGACAAAAAGGGTAATTTTGGAATTTAAGGCTTAATTAGTATTTAGCCTTAACCAAAGGGCTAAATGGGCAACAAATAATCTTAATTAACTTATTTTGATGATTGAAATATGAAATGGATAAATGTAGTAACCAACCTCACATTGGTCTTATAAAGGATAAATTTGTAATTTTTTAAAAATCAATGAAATTTGGAGGAATATTTAAATAAGAAAGATCTTAAAGTGAGGGATTTAATTTTGGAAGATCATAACTCACTAATTTTAAACCCTAATTGATAGTGTTTGATTCATGGTAATCATTAAGAACATAACCATTTAAATCCTTTTCTTAAAATTACAAATCTACTCAATAAGCTTGTAAGGGCTTAGTAGTGATCTAGAATTAATCAAAGTTTGTTTAATCAGGTTTAAAAAATAACCTATAACTAACTAAAAACCTTTTAAAATACTACATACCCATCTTTAAAATCAAAGTGCTAAGTTTCCTAATTAGGCCAAATTACCCCGAAGGGTCTTTAACTATATAATTTATAAATAAAACATCAAGTGAATAATTACCTCATCCTTAAGGTTTGCTAGAACATCAGTTCATTAAGCCTAAGTGTATGATAAGGATGAGATATTAAGCAATCTAATGAGTTTAAATGAGCTCAAGACTTTTTTAAAATATTGTGAGATGTCTGGGGCCCGGTCCTTAGACCTTCTTCAAACTCTTTCAAATTCTTTGAAAGACGATTAAAACTCATTATTCCTTGATTAAGGAACCATCTATACACTTAAATAAATTGGACCCACTAATTTGGTAGATATACCTCAGACTTGTACTCTCTATTTTTCCTGTTAGCATATTTTAATTCCTGCAAAAATTATATATATATATATATATATATATATATATATATATATATATATATATATATNCGAAGCTGGCGACGGGATTTCCATTCTGACGACTTACAGCATCCATAGAACCCCCCTAAAATTGTGCCGATAGATTCAGAGTTAGAATGAACAAATAGAAAATTTTGAAAAATACAAAAAGTACATAATTTTAGCAAAATGACTTACAATTTAAATAATTCTGGCAATGAAAATTAACATCATGAGAGGCCTTCAAGAGATTATACTAATCTTACAACAGATGAAATTCCTTTTAGTATACAAAACCCTACTGTAGTTGTCAATTGATCCCAACAATATAGTTGTGTAAAGATTATATAGTGTATTTCACTATGCAATGGTGCCAAAAGCTTGATACAATATTTTATGAATAAGAAATTTAAGTAATTAATGTTGGGATTCTATGCAAGTATATGCATCGTCATCAAGTAAAAAAGGACTTTCTATTTAAGTCCCAAATATCGATCCTACGGGGAAGGTTTAAATTTGAAATGATAAATTTACTAGGAAATTCACAGAATATGAGATTGTTGTCATTAATTTTGAATGTTGAGATAATATCAGAACTATATTATTTAACTTATAACAAAACTAAAATACAAATTTTAACAAGTAACTACTAAACTATTAAACTACTAAACTATGTTTATGTGATGAAGATTTCTTATGTGAAAAAACATCTTTCCAATTACAATGAGATTTTTGTAAAATGAGATGAGATAAATGGTTAAATTATGTAGTGTACCAAATAGAAGCAGTTTTAATTCTCTACACTAATACAGTGTTATAGAAAGTCATTGGCTAATACAAGGTTTAGTCCTTAAATTCGTGGTTAGGCTAGGAGGATACTGGCTCCCACTTTAGAGCTCCCACTTCCCTTCACCTGAAGGCTAACTCTCGCTTTAGTTTATAAACACTAAGACTAAATTGGAGATTTTAGTCCATCAGAATAAAAGTTCTCCAATTCCATACCCAAAAAAGTATATTTTCTTATTTATTTGCACTTAATTACATGAACGAAGTTATCCTTCATGGAATCAAATGTGAACCTCACTCTGTTATAGAACTCATACTCCATTTTCCAGATTATATGTTTTACAACATATTTTAAAAATTCAATTGGCCAGATCCAAAAGTAAATTAAGTTCGAAGTTGAAAATCATCACAATTTATTTTATATTTTAATATTGGCACATCCATATTATCTCTTCATTTCATCATATCTCATAGTAGAGGGAAAGATAGAGGGAACTACTCAGACTTCATGAGAAAGATATGACAAAACACAAATTTTAGAGTAGGGAGAAAGATAAAGTAAACTACTCAGACTTCATGATAAAGATACAAAAAAACACAAATTTCATATATAAAAGAAAGTGGAGAAATATAAAGTAAACTACTTAGACTTCATGAGAAAGATATAAAAAAACACAAATTTTATATGTAAAAGAAAGTTCATACAAAACTAATGAACAAATAACACTTATCTAAAACTCTTTCTCAAAGCAAATCCCTTGTAGCCTCTTCTAGGAAATGAAGGAAGAAGAATTCGTTGACTTTTCTCCTTCTCCAAGACTCTTTGAAAAGAGTTCACACTAAATCTCACCACAAAACTCTAAATTATAAGAACAATGGACTATAAATAGTTGTGGAATGAAAAATGGAAAAATGTGTTGTGTGGAAAGTTGAATTGGGGCACTGGAATGGTAGGAAGAGTCCCTCTTTTGATCAATTTCGGCCCCAAATAAATCTTAGAGTCGGTTCTCCAATAGGTGCGTCCAAAAACTCTTCAAATTGCATCCAGATTCATCAAATCTTCTAAAAATAGGGTTTGAACTGACATTGACGCCGTCAGCGCCAGTGTCCCGTTATTAAATTCAATGCTCTTAGTCAAACGATGTCGTTGGTACTGCTTCTGGCGCCGTCGGTGCTGAACAAATTTCAACGTCTTCACTTTTGCTCCGAATTTCATCCTTTTGCTTCATTTTTGCTTTCTTCTTGCTTCAAGTCCTAAAATTCAACAACCTGCAAGAAAACATACAAATGCCTTCCATTAAAATGGAATATCACAAAAAATGAGTATAAAATATGGGTCAAAAAATGCATATATTTTTGGTGTATCAAAATCCCCCAAACTTACATGTTACTTGTCCTCAAGGTAACTCCTTATACTATTCAAATATTACTTATGGTAAAGAATTTAATTTCTAGATTTCCATATCTTAGTCCACTAAATACAATAACATAACTTAAGAAAATTTAAAAACAACTCCCGTTAATACTAAAGGTATAAGAATATTTATTAATCAAGTCCAAGATTTTTTATTCTCTATTATTTTCAAGAAAAATTGCAAAATGTCATATTAAAGTCACTTAAAGTATTCATATGAAAAAGAACTTCATAAGACTTTACTAGTAAAAAAACTAATACTCAAATAAAAGTTTAGAAAATGTAGCAAGTTTTCTTTTTTAAATTGATTCAAGTGAAGCCAATTTTCAATTAGGCATCTCCTCAAGTTTCTCCCCACATCTTTTCTTTTCTTTTCTTTGTGTAAGGATTACTATATCTGGGTAGCCTTTAATGTTTTTGAACTTCACTATATTCTTCTTAAAGTCAAAAACTTGTCACATTTCTTCACTTAACAAATCTATATTAGCTTAAAGATTTCATAAAGTTTAATTCTTTTCTTCTTACATGAACCTTTAAGATTTTTAATATTTCAAAAATACAATTTTTTTTACTTAAAATAGAAAAACATAGTCTTTTTCTTTAATACCAAATGTCTTAATCTCTAAATATAACCTTTTTTATTGAAAATTTTTACATAAGTTTACTATATATTTATAAACATAAATAAATTTATCTAAAGTTAACCCCTAATACCAAAGGTCATGTTAAATTAAATTTTTTTTTTTTTTGAAAATATAGTTGAGTGGTGACAAATAAAATTAAGTTTCTTTCTTTAAAAAGGAATTTTTCTTTCCCCCACACTTAAATTTTTAAAAGAACTAGCATGAAGAACTGAAAAATCAAGGGTGAAAGAAAACATTAAATACATAAAGAAAAGACATGCCTATTGGAGGTTCTGATTTTGAAACTTTAATTTTGAAATACTGTAGGTGCTAATATAAAAAGTTACAAAACTTAAAACATTAAATTGCACATAATACATATAAAATCTTTTTAGAAAGAGTTAATTACACCACATTCAACAAAATACTGAAACTAACAACATAACTAAGCTAAATATCAGAAATGAAAACAGTTTTACAAACTACAGTTCACCACTCAAGATACCTATAAAACAAAGTCTCACAATCTGACAAACAGTCTCAATAATATATAAAAGAAACAAGCAACAAAATAATAAAGTACAATCAAACATAAACTAAAAAAATCATCAATCATCATCATCATCTTATTCTTCTACACCCAAATTTTGTCGCTAATATGAAGTAAAAATAGGGTGAGTAGAAAACTAAACTGAAAGATCACCTTTCATGTATCTCAACAACGTATCATCATAAGCAACATCATATTCAAACTTTTATTGTATCAAATCATTAGTTTGAGCATTTCCGGCATGCATGTTCTGCAACCTATGATCCATTCTTAAGATATCTTCTTGTTGGATCATCATCTGGTCTAAACATTCTCTGTTAGTAGGGTCACTAGAAGTAGGGGTCCTTAAAGTAGAAGGAATATCTCTATTCTCACTCCCAGATCTCCAATCAACATGAGATTCATGTGTTTCATATTAGCAGGCTAAATAGGTCTTAGAGGATCAATCCTCTCTTCTGCATGTCTAAAATCAACTCTTGCCTGTTCTTAGAGTGTAAAAATAAGTGCAGGGTGTGCCAAACCATAAGCAGTCTCTCCCAAAATAATAGATCTAGTGTTCATATAGATAATAGAGCCTACATTTATCATCATCACCTGCTCAATACAGAAGTCCAGGATGACTCTATCCTTGGTCACCTCACTATGATGATTTGTAGGAATCATTCTTCTAGAAATAAGTGTCAGGCCTTAGATACTACATTAAGCATAAAAAGAGGAAAATTTACTTTACCACCATTTTTGAATTTCCAGGTCCCTCTTCCATTAGTAAGAAAAAAAATAACCTCATCTAAGGCCTCATTTATAGTAGAAAATGATTTATATTGGAAACAATAAACATCTTACAACTGATAAAGCTCAATAATTTTTCTTGGAGAAAACTCCACCATTTTTCCACGAACAAAAACAAAATCATCAGAAGCTTTGGTAAAATTGGCATAAAATTCCATTAGTGCACCAATAATCATATCAGCTAAAAAGTAACAGAAATTTCCCACTGTCAAGCATTAAATAATTGCTCAACTTCTCCTCACGGATCTTTAAAACCACTATCCGGAATTACTTTTTAATGCTCAAGTTGACTATTGAAACAAGCACTAGCCCTAAAGCTAATAAATTTTTGTTCATCAAATCTACTTTTCTCTTTCCTTTGCTCATTCTAGGTGCCATGGGAAATCTAGAAAAATCAAAAAAATTTGAATAAATTCAAAAAATTTTGAAAATCACAAAGTAAAACGCTTTAAAATTAAATCCACTAAGTAAGAGTTTTTCACCAAAAGATTTTCTCAAAATCTCTAAAAAAAAAGATTCCAAAATTTTTAGATCTAGGCAATGTGAGATAAATCCTTGGTGAAAATCTAATTTTTTAACTCAAAGTGTAGCTCTTACCTAAGAAGATGAAATCCAAAGTTCCTTTGCCTTAAAATTGCTTTAAATCCAAGCACATGCAAGCCCTAGGTGCAAAACTTAGAGGTTGAAGATGACTTAAAGAGTAAAAATGGCAGTTTATGATTAAAATTGTGAATTTAAGGAGTTAAAAGCTGTTATTGGGTCGAGGGCGCCGTCGGCGCTGAAGGCCTAAAATTCATTTTTCAATTTTTTTAATTTTCAATTTCCTTTCAATTTTCTCCATATTCTTCTTAGTATTTTTAAACACAAATTATTATTTAACAATAATTTAGAAACAAACATTTTTACAAACAATAAGAAACTAACTTTTATATATGAAAATACACTTTTACAAACACATTTTCCTAATCACACTTTCACACATCTTAAGCAAAATAAATTTTAAATCAGTGTCAAAATCAAGCCACAACACTAAACGCTAATACAAAACTATACATACAATCAAATTTCAGAAATCTGAAGCAAAGCAAACTAAATCAAATCCACACAATTACGTTAAGTACATAAGTTTTTTAAAGTAGCATAGAGAGTCCAAATTCTTTAATTATGGTGTTTTATCTTCAGTGCTTTCTCCTCCTCCGATCTCTCCCATCAAATGGTAATGAACATAGAAATTGTAGAACAGTTGGTACGGGAACTGATTAGTCAAATTTTCTTCGATCCATTTTTTTTCTTTAAACATCTGCACTAGTCCTGTTTCAAATGTTTCAGTATGATCAAAATTCTCTTTCATCCTTTAATCTAGGTGATCAAAATGGTACTTAAGATCTCTTATTGCATTAGTAATACTTTGAAGTTCTCTTTCAATTTTCATCACTTTCATTTCTACAGCAAGTAAACTTCCAACTGTTGATGGCATCAATGGAGTTGAAGCATGTGATGAATGATCCAAGAAAATATCTACTGCTTCATTCCCATTCTCAATATAATTATCATCAATAGAAATCATGGGCTCCAAGGTAATAAAACATTTTCCTAAATTTCATATGGAACTTGAGATTGAATGTAAAGTAGGAAAATTGTGAAAGGATGCCCAAGTCCATAAATTGGCCCATTCATAATAAAACCCATTTTGATTTGAATGCAATAATTCAAAATAGTACTTTCTTTGGTGACTCTACTAATATTCATGGTATGGAGTAATTTTGCAGAAATAAAGAAATGCCACTGCTTTGATATTGGATTAAGCAATGAAGCAGAGAAACTAACATATCTTTTATCTCGCATTTTCCAAATATCACTTTCATCGGTCAGAAAAATATAGACATCTTGCATCAAATCTCTTGTAGGGTTGAAATTTGTATATGAAAGATTAGAACGTTTTCTATCATATACAACTCATTGATTGGCCCAGGAGTAAATGATACAACCTTCCCTCATACGAACACAACTCCTTGGGTAAATTGGTATAGAATTTTTTCACTACTGGTACAACAACTACAGCGGTAGTGTAGCAGAAAACTTAGCATCGACTTTGTACAATGATTTTATCATTTGGAGAACTTGAATTAATTAATCTGTGATTAATAAAGCCTCTCTCCTTGATAAGCCTCTCCTTTACAATAACTTTGTCGTATAATCTTTGCGCGTCAAAATTGATAAACTTTCTTCTATTGTAAACTCCATACCTGGAAGTATTTCTAGAATTGGAGGCCATGGAATTTGAAAATAGGAAGTTTCCAAAAGTCCAAGGCAGTTTTTAGGACTTTAAAAAATGCTCTCGACGGTTATTATGGAGCGAAATCCCGCCAAAGTCCACCAAAATTTGTCAAAAACTACAAAATTGCTCTCAGCATTGTTAGCTCTCCTGATGGTGCTGCCTACGCTATGGCCGTTTACACGGGCGATGTTAGCACCCATTCTAGAGTCGTTGGTGTCAGTGGCCAAAAATTTTGTCTTTATCATTTTTTCGATCATTTCGATTCCAAATTTTCCTCTAATACCAATATTTGTCTTAATTTATAATATATAAAATTTTATAGGATTATTATCTTTTCTCACCAGCATCCTTAATAGCCCAAATTAAAATAATCTTTAAAAAGAGTAGGCCAATGAAATCCAAAAATCTATGAAGAGAAAAAGAAAATATGGGTGTCGGCGCTATTTTTAGTTGGAGGTGTTGCCCATAAGAAGTTGTTGGTCACCGGAATCAAAATCCCTTCACTCACTTCGAAAGAATGTTTTAATTTACATATATATTTAGTTTTAAAAAAATATGAAATCAAACTGACCCCATATTTTTCATAGTTAAAATGAAAGAGTGCTTTACCTCAAACCCTATATCTATCTCGAGGGATAAATACAAGACTTGAGGATGAGGATCGATCAAATAAACTAAGAAATACATGACATCCGTTTGATCTGTGAAACCTTTATATTTGCCGACAGGTTCCCCTATTTAATATAAAGAATTAAATAGGATTTATATTAAGCTGGGTTCAGACATGCTTCCTATAAGGGNAAATACTAACAACTAAAAAGATAACTAAAGTTTTCATAGAAGAAAAATATTTATTATGAAAATATCTTTCTTGTTATCATGAATTAGTAATAACTACAGGAATTCTATAATGGAAGTATGCAAATTGTGTTGTGCCAAAAAGGAACAATAATATTGTTTACCCTTACTAGGGATGCTATAATGAACATTGACTATAGTTTTGAAGACCAACTAGATAGGGAAGATACTAGCTCTCACTGTAGAGTTCCCTCAATTCCATCCACCTTGAGGCTAACATTCTCGTGTCAGAACCTAAAATAGTAAACCAAATTGGGGGCTTTAACCTGTCACTTTAAAGTCCTCTAACTCTATACCCATCAATGAATATTTTCCTATTTATTTGCACTCAATCATATGAACTACATTCTCATTCATCCAACTAATGTGATTCTTTCCAATTATTAACTCAGACAATACCAGCCTAGTTTTTACATGTTCTCAGAACAAATTTTAACATCTAGATTGACCAAATCTAGAAGTAAATGAAGTGCATGGATTTAAATCATCACAACTTCTTCCAATATTAATAATCAATACTCTCCACAACTTTCATCCAAAACTTAATTACTTATCATTTTAAGAAGAAAGATAAATAACTACTCAGAATCCATGAAGAAAACAAAATCACAGTTCAGTTTAAAAGAAGAAATCATTGTCAAACCAACAACAAATATCAATTAAAACCAAAAGTAGTCTAAAACAAAAAGATAAAAACTTATCTCAAGTCCTCCACCAAACTCTTGAAGTTCCTTTGAATCTCTTCGCTTTTACAATCACTCAAAACAAAATAATAAAAAGGATAAAATAAATAAAAAGTTGTTCCTGAAAATCTCTCTGAACTAACGCCCCAGAAAATAACTTTCAAAACTTGCTAATATTTTCAGGACTCTTTTCTAAGTCCTCTCTTCTTTCTTTTATAGTTTTCCAAGAGGTGCTGATCTCTTCAAAATGTGTCTTGATTCGATGTATTTGCCTAAGAGATGTATCCTTTCGTGATAATTTTCGTCCATAGTGGTTACAACCATCTATTAAGCCAATGGGTGCCTCAAAAACCTCTTTGAAATTCGTGAAAATCAATTTTACTCCTCAAGTAACTGCCACTGGCGCTTAAGCACGGGGTCTCGGCGCTTAGGCATGGCCTTCTCTTTTTAACCAACGCTTAAGCGCCGGATCTGATGCTTAGGCTCCAAAACTCTTATACACAATGTTTTATCTTTTTTGCTCTAAATTTGATCATTTTTCACTCATTTAAGCATTTTTTTTTCATTTCTTCTTTTATCTGCAAAAAAACACAAAAATACCTTTCATTAAAGTGCAATATCTCAAAAATAGGTATGAAAATGTGTCTAAAAATACTATATATTTTAGGTGTATCAAAGGGCCCCGCCACGACATTCAATTCTCGACCTACATCTTTGAGATTGGTGTACGGCCCCCGCCACAACATCTAATTCTCTACACACATCTTTGAGATAGGAGCAAGACTCCATTTTATAGAACATCACATCCTATTCTAAGCCTTTTGAGTTTGGTGTAAGACTGTCGACACTATTTTGGTTAAGGAGTTACCCGTAAGAAGCTGTCGGTAGCCAGAATCAAAATTTTGTCGCCCGCTTCGGAAGGACGTTTTAATGTTTAGAAAAATATGAAATCAAATTGACCTCATATCCTTCATAGTTTAAATGAAAGAGAGTTATACCTCAAAGGATAAACACAAGACTTAAGGATGAGGCTCGATCAAATAAGCTGAGAAATATGACAACCGTTTGGTCTACGAAATAATTTTATTTGCCGAAAATTTCCCCTATTTAATAGAAAGAATTAAATAGGGTTTTCATTAAGCTAAGTTTGGATGAGCTTCCTATAAGGGAAAGTCCCTATAGTTAATTACATCCTAAATGACCGAAGTCATCTAAGAAGAGTCTCGATAAAAATCAGAAAATATTATCTTCAAGGATTTCAAAATGATAAGACTTTTCAACGATATCGAACAAAGATGTGTGTCATAGGATTGGCTCAAATTGGGAGCATTTTGTTTTGGAATACAAAGGAGGAAGAGCTAGGGGACGTCATAGATCTAGAGGAGAACCTCGGTGACCTCCCAAGCTATCCTATTGTTTGGCTTTAGTTTTGAGAAGAAATTATTTAAGTGTTTCATCCTGTCGATTTTATTTAATTAGAGCTTACATTTATGTGAAACAATCACACAAATAGTCTAGAAGATGTGAGGATTTAGGTTATGACGACAGATAATTTCAAAATCCTAATACGAGTTAGGACTTATATTGTACAACAGAGCTGTACAAAGGCCTAAAGATGAGGTGAGAATTTATGTTGCATAAGCAGACAACCTCGAAATACTATGGCTTGGTTGTTTAATTCTAAGGAAGAAAATTGGTTTAGCTGGGGAAGATAAGTTTTTCTATTGAAGATGGTCGTGCTGCTCACCATGCTAGCTCCAAGCTCCCCTTGATCGCGAGTTTAGGTTTTCTAGGGTGCCAAGTTATGATGTCAAATCATGTGGCCCTATGGTTGAAGTTCTTTAAATGTTATGAGGGATGTTAAAGTTGATTAAAGCGACACCAGTTAGGATCCCACGGTTCACTCGTTCAGGCACCACTATTTTTTATTGGATTCACTTAGTCCAAATGAATTTACTAAACTCAACTTAATGAGTTTCATACTTTCATTTAAACCGTAGGAAGCCTCGTTAGCAACAGTAGGTTACCTCCTTTGAGGGATCCCGATCATCCGATAGAGACGTCTTAATTTAGTTGTATTTTTTGTTTTGTGTGATGTTTGTGATTATATTTTGAGTTATCTTATATTTTAAATGTTGTGGAGGTGATTTTTATCTTGATTGATTTTAATTTTTGTTTTGGGTTTTGGTTTTGTGGCTATCCTGAAAGTTTTAGTTTTCAAGTAGGGTGACATTGTTGTTTAGCATGCAAGTTTGTGTTTTGTTCATACATGCAAGTAAGTAAGCGTAGTGTGGAAAGCTTAAGATAAGACAATGGTGCAAACTATAAAAGCGTTCCTAACGAGTCTTCTCGTTCCACCCCCTAAAACATAAAATGCATGTTAGAGCATTTTATGTAAAGCAAAAAAAGTAAGGTTTTAGTGACCTACCTAAACATAGGTCATATCTTGGTGGGTCTCTATTGGTTTGATTAAGGACGACTTTTGTTAAGCAAAACATATTAAGTCTAGTAGACTTCTGAGGTATCCAATAGGTCTAGAGGAAGAAGCAGGTCCATGCTTCCCTCTCACTGTCTGGTGAAAAGCCTCGAGCTCATTTAAACTTATTATGCTGCTTCATAATTCATCCTACGAATACCTTTAATGCTCAGTGAACATTGATGTTTCTATTATCCTTAAGAGTAAGGTAATTATCATTTGCCATTTGATTTGAAAGTTATGTGAGTGAAGATACTTAAAGGGGGCAAGTTAGCGTTATTGAAACACTTAGCCAATTTGAGTTTTAGTTTGGACTTAGGGTGTTCAAAGGTGTTTACTTTATATTCATTCTTCTAATTCTTATTTAATCAAATTTGATTTTAGCTTAAGTCACCACTAAGCCCTTTAGACCTAGGTAGATGTCTTGGTTATTTTGAAAGAAGTTAAATTTTTAATTGATAATAATTATTCATTTTCAAAACACTTAAATGTCATTTGAACATCAAGTAGGGGTATTGAATTATGGTTAAAATCATTTAATTTAATAGACTTCCAAATTTTAATAATTTAAGGAATTACAAATTTATCCCTTGATTATGAGAAGAATGAGGTTGGTTTCTATGAATTAATCCCCCTGTATTTCAATCATCCAAATAAGTTAGTTAAAATCAGAGATTACACTTTTCCCTCCTTGAATTAAGCCTAAATGTTCATTTAGGCTAAATTTCCAAAATTACACTTTTGGCTTTAAGGCTTTACTACTTCATAATTTGTCAAATTCAATTCAAATGACTTTGGAATTTTTATCTCACCTCACCCATGGGTCAATTAATACTTCAGAGGAGAAAATATGATTTTTCAAAATCTAATTTAATTTGCATATTTATTTTAATGCAAAAATAGGATTTTTTAAAGAAAATTTTATAACTTGATCAAGGTAAAGCCTAATCCTTTGAAATTTTTACTGGAGGTAGACTTAGACTAGGGAAGAAATGGGGCCAAAGTTCATGATTTATTGAATTACATTTGAATTTTAAGAATTATTTTTAGTTCTAGAGTATTTGATAATTACAAAATATTTTGAATGTGGAAAATTTAGTTCTATATTTTTATTAAATATTTCTAAAGTCAAGAAAACAAAAGAAATAATTTTCATATTTTTTTTAATTTTTCTTTGAATTGTTAGAATTATTTTAGTGAAAATCCATTTTTAGCCTTTAAAAATTGTTTTAAGCTTCAAAATTCAATATCTTCACTTAGAAAATTAGGAAAAATATTCTAATTATTCCTAAGCGCGTAGGAAATAATTTAGAAAATTTTCATGAATTTTATTATCTTTGTGATTTTTATCATTTTTTAATTATTTAAATATTAAAAATAGGCTACAAATGAAGTTTTTTATTTTAATTACCATTTTATTTTTAGAAAATTCCTCTAAATACAGAGAGCTCCAAAAACAAATTTTTATAATTTTTTGAGTTATATTTTGTTTATTAAAAGTCATTTTATTCCAAAAATGTCATTTAACTTAAAAAATTAATTTGAGTTATTAAAGGAACTTCAAATATTTTGAAATTTTTATGGGGAGTTCTCTGAACTTTAAATCACAGTGGAAATCAAAAATTAAGTTATTTATATGTTTTTGTTTCCTGAAATTAGTTTTTTAGGGTTGGTAGAAATTAAGTGCATTCTTAATGACTTAACCTATGAAATATTTTTCGAAGGGTTCTCTAGTCATGGGAAACCTTCCAAAATTTTCTTGGAATTTTCTAAGTAACATGCAAATTATTATGATTAATTTATGTAAATAGTAGGCATAAACTTGGAAAATATGGATCGCTATCTAGAGATATCCTCTGACTTTGGAAAAATCAGGGAATGTTCCCCAGGATAGAGGCTACAACATGCCAAAATTTCAAATCATGGTGAAATGTCTACATGTATGGAGGATTAAAAGACTTAAAATCATATTTAATTAATTAAAAATAAAATATTTATCAAACAAACTTAAAATTATTTCCACATTGTTCTCTATTCACTAAGCAAGAGGGTATTTTTATTTTTATTTTTTCGTGATTTTTCTACACCAAGATATGAATTTTTGAAGTTAGCGCTATTTATTTAAATCAAAAAAATACCCTATTTATCTATTTAAATGTGTGGCGCCGCGTAAACCAATGACGGCTTTGAAGCTCCACGTGGCGCGCTCCCATTCGACACTGCCATCCACCTCAGTGCTGACTCGGTTGGCGGTTCATGTATGAAGGCGCTGCCCGGCTAGATCTCATCCTTTGAAGAGATAAACGCGCGATCGGACGGCTCCCCATCATCTTCCCAAATGCCTTAGCCCAAGAACCATCCATTTTTAAAGCTTAAGATCTCACTCATTTCTTAACCAAATTAAGTGTGGTTTGTTTCTAAAGGCTTGTCTAAGTGTGACAAACACATCCATATGATAATCAAGCCATTAAATTAGCTCTAATAAAATGGAGGATTAAAACAAGCTATGTAAGAGGGGAAGATCAATACCTTTGCTCTGAGAAGGGAAGATTTGATCAGAGGTGCTCGACACATTCGTGGAGGTCCAAGGAGGCTAGGGATTAAGCCTCTTGTTGTGGTGAAAGGTTTAGACCCGAATTCGACAAGCCCAATTTCAGGTGTTGGTCTAGAGTTATGCTAGGGGCTCTGTATGAGGGGGATTTGATGGGGCTTCTTCTTCTTTCAATGTGGTGATGGTGTGGGTGAGTTTAATTTGATTTTAGTGGAGTGTAGAAGTGTGGAGAGCTCTATCCTGTCTCCGACAAGGTTTTGAGCTCAAAAATTGAACTCCGACAAGGGGATTAGGAAAATTTAGTGGTTAGGTTGCACTGTGGAGGTCTCAGGTAAGCTCAGTGAGTAATTTCAGAGGGTATCCTTAAGAAAATTTCAACACTACCTCCATGGTTGTGGAAGTGAGGTTTTTATAAAATGGGCTTTAGGGTGGCTGTCATGGTTAATTGTAGGGTGAAAATGCTTGCTTAGGTAAAGGACAGAGAGGCTCTAAGATTTAATTTGGATGAGGTGGCCTCTAGGTTTTAATTGGGTTTGATTCCACGGGGGTGGCTCACAGTTTGGACATTTTCTGCCCACTAGGCGGGCCAGCCATGCTAGGGGAGGTGGCTAGGAGGTCAGGTGAGCTAGGGGAATATGTTACAACAATTAAATGGGTGTCGACACTATTTTTGGTGTGGGGTTCGCCCGTAAGAAGCTGTTGTTCATCGGAATTGAAATCCCGTTGTCCGCTTTGGAAGGACGTTTAAAAAATTTTAGTTTTGAAAAAGATGAAGTCAAACTGACCCCATAATTTTAGTTTAAAAATTTTAGTTTTGAAAAAGATGAAGTCAAACTGACCCCATAATTTTCATAGTTTAGCTGAAAGAGCGCTTTACCTCAAATCATGTATCTATCCCGAAGGATGAACACAAGAATTGAGGGTGACTTGATCAAATAAGCTAAAGAAAGTTATGACATTTGTTTGGTCTGCGAAACCAATGTATTGGCCGACAAGTTCCCCTATTTAATATAAGGAATTAAATACGGTTTATATTATGCTGGGTTCGGGAAAAGCTTCCTATAAGGGCAAGCCCCTATAGTTAATTACATCATAAATAACTGAATTTACCTAAGAATACTCTCGATAAATATCAATAAAAATTACCTTGAAGTAGTTCAAATGGTAAGGATATTTCAAAGATATCGATCTAAGAAGTGTGAAAGGGGATTAGTTCAAATTTGGAACATTTTGTTTTGGAATTCAAAGGAGGAAACACTAGAGGATGTCACAGATCTGAAGAAGAACTTTAGTGACTTCTCAAGTTATCCTATTATTTGGCTTCAATTTAGGAGAAATCATTTAGATGTTTCATCCTGCAATTATTTTTGTTAGGATTTATATTTGTGTGAAACAATCAACACAAATAACCTTGAAGATGTGAGGATATTAGGATTTACATTTGTGTGTAGCAATTAACACAAATAACCTTGAAGATGTGAGGATTTAGGTCATGACAAATGACAACCTTGTTTATTAGGATTTACATTTGTGTGAAGCAATTATCAGCACAAATAACCTTGAAGATGTGAGGATTTATTATTAGGATTTACATTTGTGTGAATCAATCAACACAAATAACCTTGAAGATGTGAGGATTTAAGTTGTAACAAACGACTACCTCGAAATTAGGATTTACATTTTTGTGAAGCAATCAACACAAATAACCTTGAGGATGTGAGGATTTAAGTCGTGACAAACGACTACCTCGAAATCCTAAGGCGAGTTTAGGGCTTATATTTTACAATATGATTGTACAAAAGCCTAAAAATATGTTTGAGGATTTATGTTGCACTAGGCAAACAACCTCGAATTCCTATGGCTTTATTGTTTTAAAGCTAAGAAAGGATGTGTTGTTGTAGATCCTCTTACTGTAGAAGATAGCCGGGCTGCCCAGAGTGCTAGCTCCAAGCTCCTCGTTGTAGCAGAGTTTCAGTTTTAGAAATGACAAATCAAGTAGATGAGAGAAGTGTCATATTTTAAAAAAGTCAAAAAATGATTTATTGACTTAGTTAAAGTTGATTATAACGACACCGGTCAAGATCCCACAGTTCCGTCGTTCCGGCACCACTATTTTCTATTGGAATCACTTAGTCCAAATNCCTCTTGATAAAAATCAAGAAATATTATCTTCAAGAAACTTCAAAGGGTGGGACTCTTTAATGAGATCGGACGTAGAGGTGTGAAAGGGGTTTGGTTCAAATTTAAAACATTTTAATGTAGACTCCAAAGGTGGAAGAACTAGTGGATGCATGGATCCAGAGGAGAACCTCGGTGACTTCCCAAGCTATCCTATTGTTTGACTTCAATTTTGAGGAGAAATATTTAGGTGTCTCATCCTGCTAATTTTATTAGTTAGGGCTCACATTCATGTGAAATGATCACACAAATAGCGTGGAAGATGTGAGGGCTTAGGTCGTGACGGACAGGGCTATACAAAGGCCTAAAGATAAGGTGAGGATTTACGTTGCATGGGCAAAAAACCTCAAAGTCTTTTGGCTTTGTTATTTAAGTCTAAGGAAGGAAGATTGGTTTAGTAAAGGAAGACAGGTTTTTCTATTGAAGATGGTCGTGTTGCCCACCATGCTGGTTACAAGCTCCTCGTCATGACGCGTTTGAGTTTTCTAGTGTATTAAGTTATAAGGTTAAATTAGGTGGCCTTATGTCGGATGTGCCTTAAATTTTATGTGGTCATATTAAAGTTGATTAAAGAGACACCGGTTAGGATCCTACGGTTCCCTCGTTCTGGCACCACTATTTTTTATTGGATTCACTTAGTCTAAATNTGAAGGAGAACTTCGATGACTTCCCAAGCTATTGGCTTCAATTTAGGAGAAATCATTTAGATGTTTCATCCTGCAATTTTTTTTATTTATTAAGATTTACATTTGTGTGAAGCAATCAACACAAATAACCTCGAATGTAAATTTCCTTGGGTTCATTTCAATAAAGAGGATTTAGGTCATGACGAATGACAACCTCGGAATCCTAAGGCGAGTTAGGGCTTAGATTACAGGATTATACAAATGCCTTGATTAAGATTGTGCAAATGCCTAAAAGATGTGTTTGAGGATTTATGTTGCATTTAGCAAACAACCTCAAATTCTTATGGCTTTGTTGTTTAAAGCTAAGGAAGAGATGTATTAGTGTAGATTCTCTTGCTATTGAAGATGGCCGGGCTGCCCATCAAGTAAACTCCAAGCTCCTTGTTGTAGCTGAGTTTAAGTTTTCTAGGTCATTTGGTTATAATGTCTAATCAGGTGACCCTATGGTTAAAGTTCTTTAAATTTTATTATGGGCCTATTAAAGTTAATTAAAGCGACACCGGTCAAGATCCCACGGTTCCATCGTCCCGGCACCACTATTTTCTATTGGACTAAAGCGACACCGGTCAAGATCCCACGGTTCCATCGTCCCGGCACCACTATTTTCTATTGGATCAGTTGATTAATGCGACACCGGTCAAGATCCCACGGTTCCATCGTCCCGGCACCACTATTTTCTATTGGAATCACGACACCGGTCAAGATCCCACGGTTCCGTCGTTCCGGCACCACTATTTTCTATTGGAATCACTGGCACCGGTCAAGATCCCACGGTGTCCAAATGAATTTATTAAACTCAACTTAATGAGTTCCATAATTTCATGTAGACCATAGGAAAACTCGTTAGCAACCGTAGGTTCCCTATCTTCCAATAGAGACGTTTTAATTTAGTTGAAGTTGTATTTTTTTGTGATGTTTGTGATTAAATTTTGAGTTGTCTTATATTTTGAAATGTTGTGAGGTATTTTTGTCTGAAATTTTGTTTTTGGTTTTGGTTTTGGTTTTGATTTTGTTTTGTTTTCAACATGCAAGTGTTTTTTATGCAGTAAGTATGGTACAAGCATAAAAGAAAAATAGTANCTAAAAACCATTTTTAAGGTTTAAAAATAGATATCTTTATTTTTAAATCTTGGAAAAATATTC
>JXCR01147692.1:85172-101935 GCA_002079205.1 Phalaenopsis hybrid cultivar
TTTTTTTTTATTTTTAATTATTTAGAAATAATTAAAATAACTTAAAAATTAAGTTTTTATTTTAAATATATTTTTATTTTTATTAACTCACTGATATCCGAGAACTCAAAAAACTAAGTTTCATAATTTTTGAAGTTATATTTTGATTTTTAAAAATCATTTAATTTTCAAATTTGATGGTCACTTTTAAAAATCAATTAAAAATATTAAATGATTTCTAAAATACTTGAAATTTTTATTGTAAATTTTCTAACTCATGGGCCACATTGGAGAATAAAAATCAAGTGATTTTAATATCTGTGTGCTTCAAATTAAACGTTTTAAGCAAATTAAGGTTTGTTCAAAACAGTGATGTTTTGATTCTTAAAAATCATGAAATTATTTCTTAAGACTACTCTGGCCATAGGGAAATTTACATGAATTTTTTCAGAATTTTCTAAGCCACATACAATTTTTTATAATTATTTTAATAGAAAATACATAAAAAATTAGAAAATTAAGATCTCTGTCTAGAGATCTCATTTGTCTTTGAAAAAATGCTCAAATTGTGCACCTAGATAGAGGCTACAACATATAAAAATTTGGGGTCAAGATGATATCTCAACATGAATGGAGAATTGAAAAATCCCTAACACTAATTCATTTTTAAAAAATAATTTATAGATCCAATATGAATGGAGAATTGAAAAACCCCTAACACTAATTGATTTTTATAAAATTAAACATGCATCAAATAAGCATGAAATTTATTCCATATAATTTTCCTCTATTTATTGAGCAAGAGTGTATTTTTATTTTATTTTTATAAATTCTCTATGCAAAGATATGGATTTTTGAAGTTTAGGGGCTTTTTTGTGAATTTATTAAATACCCCTATTTATTTATTCAAACCACGGGCTGAATGAATCATCAGATCCGTCGAACAGCCATGCGACGCCCTTCTATTTGATGCTGCCTTCTGAGTCAGCTGCCACGCGGCCCGCCATATCGTTCCAGAGGATCATCCGGCCTGATCTCCGCCACCATTCAATTCACGCGAGAATGGACGACATCCGTTCATCGTCCCCGATGGCCTTAACCGAGAGTCGTCCAACTTAAAACCTTAATATCTCTCTCATTTCTTAATGGATTTTGATGATATTTTTTAAATTATTTGTCTTGAAGAGACGAACACATCTATATGGTAAACATACTATAAAATCAAGCCATCATAAATGGAGAGCTCGCGAAGGCTCGGGAGAGTGAGTGAGGTTATACCTTTGCTCCGAGAGGTTTGACCTCAATCAGAGATTCGTCACACCTTCGTTGGGTCCCAAAGAGCTTAGGGATGAAGTCTCTGGCTCTGGTGTAAGGCCTATATATGATTTTACCACAGCCGATTTTGGGTGTTGGTTGAGAGCTATGGTAGAGGCTATTTCAGAGGGGGAATTCCAAAGAGCTTAGGGATGAAGCCTCTGGCTCTGGTGTAAGGCCTATATATGATTTCGACCACATCAATTTTGGGTGTTGGTTGAGAGCTATGGTAGAGGCTATTTCAGAGGGGGAATTGATGGGCCAATTTTGGGTGTTGGTTGAGAGCTATGGTAGAGGCTCCGTGGAAGGGGAATTTGATGGGGCTTTGGCTTCTTTAGGTGTTAGTTGAGAGCTATGGTAGAGGCTATTTCAGAGGGAGAATTGATGGGGGTTTGGCTTTCTTCACTGTTGTGAAGGTGTAGAGCCAATTTGTTTGAAGTTTGTCCTGGTTTCGGGCAGAAATTCAAACTCAAAATCAGATTTCTGTGGTGGAATTGGGAGAGAAAAATGGATTGTAATGTGCTAAGGGACTCTTAGAGAAGCTCTCTGAGGAGTTTGGGAGGCCTTAGTGAAATTTTTTTTTACCACCCTATTCATGGCCGTGGGGGTGCATTTTATAGAAATTGTCCAAGGGGAAGCTTGGCTGGCCAATTACATCTTCTTCATGGCCGTGGGGGGGCATTTATAGAAATTGGCCAAGGGGAAGCTTGGCTGGCCAATTGAGGGGTTAGCCCCACTGCTTAGGTGTTAAGCAGAGGAGCTCTCAGCTCAATTTGGGCTGAGGTGGCTTCTTGGCATGAATTTGGGTATTGGCCATGTGGGGGCTCACGGTTTTGGGCTTTAGCTTGGGTTAAAGTGGTTAACCAAGGGTTGGGTCATGGTTAAAGCTTATAATGAGCAGTAAAAATGGCACCATAGAGTATTGACATGTGGTATAGCAAGTACTTTGATTTAACCTTCTCTTTATCCCTTTAAAAATTAAAAAAAAAATTTTACCCATGAGATAAATATCAAGCTTAACCATGGGTTGGTGGATGGTTTTAAACTCAACCCTAGAGTCTAGGATGAGTTAAGGTAAGGCTCATTTGACTATACTAAGCTCAATTAGTTTGGATTTGATCATAAGTCCAAGAAGGTGCATATGACCAAATCTTGTGTTTATACTAGGTTAGACATGTCAATTTCCCCAATTAACTATGTTATTTGGTGTAAGAGACCATGGGGAACTACTTTCATGAAGGGTGAAAGTCATTTTGAGGTCAATTGGTTAATCAATTTGGTGGATTTTTTTATTTTTGACCCATTTTAAGCATGTTGGGCTAAGTTTGGGTCAAACTTGGGCTAGCCATGGGCGTTTTGACCCATTTTAAGCATGTTGGGCTAAGTTTGGGTCAAACTTGGGCTAGCCATGGGCTAAACTCAAATTGATTGTTTTATTTGGTGTAAAACATCATTGTGAACAACTTTCATGAAGGATGAAAGTTGTTTTGAAGGACCCATTTTAAGCATGTTGGGCTAAGTTTGGGTCAAACTTGGGCTAGCCATGGGCTAAGTCTATTGTTGTATTTGGTGTAAAATATCATGATGAACAACTTTCATGAAGGACGAAAGTCATTTTGAAATCAATTTGGTAGTGAATTTGGNGGAGAAGAGTATCAGAAATATGAAATTCCACCACTCACGGCCAATCAAAAGATATGGCCTTCCCAAAAACCATNGGTATCAGAAATATGAAATTCCACCACTCACGGCCAATCAAAAGATATGGCCTTCCCAAAAACCATCAAGAATAGCAGCATGATATACAACAATCCCAAAATTGACCCACGGGATGTCATACACCGCACAAAATTAGAAAAAAGAAAGAAGAAATTAGATCCCTATAAACAGTAAATTAACATAGAGTCCCAAAAACAGAGCTAAGGACGGTCGAACATGATCCTGAACCAAAAAAAAAAAAAAGAATAATCTGCATTCAGATATCGCAGTTTATAATTTCATCAGAAATAGGACTCCTGAATCTCCATCTTCTACTTTTGAGCTTAATAGCATAAATCATGTTGCTAACAGTAGTAGCCATAAGATGTTCAAAATTTCTAATTACCTGGGAATTTCCAACCATAAATAAAAAGAAGTAACATAAATAGCTAACAAAAAAGTTTTGCTGGTAATAGAACCTGAGATACAAACAACATAGCCAAGAAACTGTGAAAAAACACATCCATAATGAAAAAAAAAGCTGTGGGTAATGCATCTATTCAAAATTTTGAAATAAGTTTGACGTTCAAAAAATAAGTGGATGTGGCATTCTTGGGAATTTTCGCAAAGGGCGCACACATGTTGTAGGAAGTAATTCCTCAAGTTGCAAGATATCTATAGTATTCAAGCCACCAACCATTATTCCCAAATAAAGGTAGCATATTTAAGGAATGCCCTTTGAACCATATGTATTTATGCCAAGGGATAACCGAGATACCATCATATAGAAAGAGGTAAGTAATCTTATGGGAATAGAAGTTTTTCTTCGATCCAAGAATACTGTGAAAGAGAATAAAAAATTGATACTAGCATGATTTTTTGAATGCATTCATTTGAAGTCTGCTGAGGAGGAGGGAGGCGCCATCTATCACTTTGATTCATATAAATAATACATGCATTTTTGGAGGAAGAGAACTAGAAAAAACATACTTCCCCAAGTTTTTTGTACACAGAGCTTCCAAAAAGCCAGGGGTCATAGAAAAAAAAAAGGCTACTATCACTCTTAACGATAAAACTAATGCAGCTCCTTGGCTTGGTTGTGTTTTCGTTTAGCTTTTCTAGATAAAGAGTAATAATTCTTTGCGTAAAACCAAAAAGAGAGACACTTTGCAAAACACTAATCATAGCGAATAGATTTGGTGTTATAAAATTTTCAAAATATTTTACCTTTGCATATGATATAAATAAAGAATGTCAGGAATCATCGTGGTAGAATTAGATAGAGGTACCTAAAAGACAAATAAAATTATTTTTATGAGTAAAATTCAATATTTCAAAATTTGAGATGTCCATGAAGAAACAAATTCTATGTGGGATCAAGTAACAAAAACTACTAAAGAATCGACATAAGTTGTACTTGGAGAATCAAAAGAAAAAAATTTCTATAAATAAAAATAGTTGACGGTAGAATAATAATATGCAAGAAAAGATAAAATATAAGAATACATGTTATAAAAATTGGTTTAAATGTAAAAGCATAGAGAACTGAGGAAAATATCAAACGACCCATAAGAAATCTAAAAGAACAATCTGTGACATTAAAAATTATATTTTTAGTGATCTTTTTAATAGATTAGATAATAAAGAGAGTGAAAAATATATGTATAAACTTGTCAAACAAAGAGAAAAGAAAAAGAAAAATTTAATTCAAGTAAAGTGTATTAATGATGAAAATCAAAAAGTGTTTTTCTTAAAAAAAGATATTCAAAATGGGTGGGTGAGTTTTTTTGATAAACTTTTTAATGGTGTTTCAAAAAATAAGATNCAAATTCTATGTGGGATCAAGTAACAAAAACTACTAAAGAATCGACATAAGTTGTACTTGGAGAATCAAAAGAAAAAAATTTCTATAAATAAAAATAGTTGACGGTAGAATAATAATATGCAAGAAAAGATAAAATATAAGAATACATGTTATAAAAATTGGTTTAAATGTAAAAGCATAGAGAACTGAGGAAAATATCAAACGACCCATAAGAAATCTAAAAGAACAATCTGTGACATTAAAAATTATATTTTTAGTGATCTTTTTAATAGATTAGATAATAAAGAGAGTGAAAAATATATGTATAAACTTGTCAAACAAAGAGAAAAGAAAAAGAAAAATTTAATTCAAGTAAAGTGTATTAATGATGAAAATCAAAAAGTGTTTTTCTTAAAAAAAAGATATTCAAAATGGGTGGGTGAGTTTTTTTGATAAACTTTTTAATGGTGTTTCAAAAAATAAGATCGACTTTAGTGATTTTAATATTGTTAATAATAATAAAATATTTCATTTTTATTGTCGTATTAGTAAAAAAGAAGTTGATGAGGCTTTAAAGAAAACCAACGGTGGAAAGTCTGTAGGACCTTATGATAACCCAATTGAAGTGTAGAAATATTTAGGAGAATTGGGAGTTTCTTGGCTTAATAAACTCTTGATTATTCTTTTAAAAACTAAAAAGATGCTTGAGAAGTGGATAAAGAGTACTTTGGTCCCTAATTTTAAGAATAAAGGGGATGCACAAGAGTGCCAATTATAAAGGAATAAAGTTGATGTGTCATACTTTAAAATTATGGGAGAGGATAATTGAATATAGATTAAGGCGTATAACAAAGATATCTCATAAACAATTTGGATTTATGCCTGGCGGGTCTAATATGGAAGCTATACATTTATTGGGAGGTTTGACGGAGAAGTTCAAAAATAATAAGAAGGATCTACATATAATTTTTATTGATTTAGAAAAAGCATACGATAGGGTTCCAACAGATATCGTTGGGGTGTTGATATGACTTATATTCAATTCATTAAAGACATGTACACATGAACTGTTGTTACTTGTGTTCAAACGATGGAGGATTGACCAAATATTTTCCTATTTCTATTGGTTTACATCAGGGATCGGCTTTAAGCCCATATCTTTTTGCTTTAGTTATGGATGGTCTTATTGGACTCTTACAGAAAGACGTACCTTGGTGTATGTTTTTTGCTGATGATATCCTTCTCATGGATAAGACAAGAGAAAAAGCTCAGGAAAAACTTAGATTATGGAGGCCTACCTTGGAGTAGAACTAAAACTGAATACATGGAATGTAATTTTAGTTGTAGTAGCTCTAGTGACAGAAATGTAACTATGGGTGATCAAATTATTAAAAGGTGTGAACGTTTTAGATATTATGGGTTTATTGTTCAAAGTGATGGTGATATTGATGGGGATGTTATTAGTAGAATTCAAATTGGTTGGTTGAAGTGGAGGAATGCTTCGGGCCTATTGTGTGATAGAAAAGTACCGCTTAGACTAAAAAGAAAATTTTATAAGATGGTGGTGAGACCTGCAATGCTATATGTCTTTGAATGTTGGCTTTAAAAGAGAAGCATAAAACTAAGTTAAGTGTTGCCGAGATGAGAAAGAGATGGGAAGAAAAGGGATGGGAAGGGATCCATATAGGACCAGGCGGAAGGCCCCCAAAGGGGCCGCAAAAAGGGGAGAACCAAGAGCAGCGACAATTAGGGTAAATGGCGGAGAGGAAAGCGGTGAAAAAAGGAATAATGAATATTTTTAAATTACCAAATACTATAAATTCCAATCAAACGGTTCAGGAATTTAACAGGATTAAATAATTAGGGCCACGGAAATTGCGAGGTAGTTAACAAAACCATCGAAAGAATTCGAATCCAATTCGGCAAAATGAATCAACTTAGTATGTTGCAACACAGTAAAATACATAAGATGATCACAGCATGAATCATTTGTAACATAAGAATTAGCATGATAGACTTCTGTTCCTCTTTTGGGAACGAATTAGTTTTTTCAACATTCAAAAATAGAAGCATCAATAGGCAATACAATTACCTTATTTGTTCATAATTTATTTAATATTTCTAGCACTTGGCGAAATCAGGACCAACGGAGAACTGGCCACCGCCGTGCCGAGCCCAATTGAACGTGCCGCTCCCAGCGATAAAATACCCGACGGCGTGTCCAAGAACAGCGGCAATGATAACTCCGACGTTAAATGACATGACTGCAAGCATCACGAGGTAGAGCAACCCCATCTGCAATGTGTGGAGAACNGGGCCCAATTGAACGTGCCGCTCCCAGCGATAAAATACCCGACGGCATGTCCAAGAACAGCGGCAATGAGAACTCCGACGTTAAATGACATGACTGCAAGCATCACGAGGTAGAGCAACCCCATCTGCAATGTGTGGAGAACGGTGAGAGCCAACCCAATGGAAGCCCTGGCGCCAGCGGAGGCGGTAGGTGGCTGAGCGTTGCGGCGATAAAGGGTGGAGAGGCACTCCACGGCGGCGGCGGCGATGGCCACTAGAAATAAGGCGAGAAGATAGACACCGAAGCCGCGGTCACCAGGCCAGCCTGAGAATAGGATCTGGACATGATCGCCCCAGAAAAAGGTCATGTGCATCATGCCGCGATGGCCGTGGGCGGCCATGTTGGGACTAGACGCCGGCAGTGGAACCATCCTGTCCATGTCCGCGGATTTGGGGTAACTGTAAGAAGGAAAAAAGGGAGGAGAAGAAGATAAGGGGTGTGAACTAAACTAAGGGGTGTGAACTGCCAGTCTGCCACCTTGCCTCTCCGAAATTTGAGGTTGTCTCAACCTGATCCAGACGCATTAAAGTAATAAATTGTTTTTAATTTAAATAAAAAAATATAATTTCAAATATTGTCTTTTCTATTAAAGAAAGCTATATATTTTGAAATATTAGTTATTGCAGGCAGGGAGCTGCATGTTTTAGGATGGTGGCTGTATATGTGTTATGGAAAAATAACATTCTTAAGAGATGTTATGGATATTTTAAATATTTTTTCCAAAAATATTACACGGTTGTTCTACCACTATAATTAAATTTAAAAATTAACATGAAAATAATAGTCAAACTGAGATATAATGGTAGTCTGAAAAGCAAAGCTACTAAAAATCTATCTCAAATAGATGTTAAGTTATTGACATTTTGCGAACACATCTGTGAATCTCACCAAAAAGTTGATTACCTAAATTTTGGGAGCTTATGTTTAACTAATAGCCAGGGTATGTATAAGTAGGATACCAACCTCATCTATTTTATAACAGGAAACTATTACTAACCTCATCTATTTTATAACAAGCAACTACTATGATGTATAATATTATTTTTTCCACAAAATACAGGCCAATATATAACCTTTACTATAGCTTTTAACCCTAAATCAAACTTCAAAATAAAATGTTAAGGGTTGAACTCAAGTGGCTTCATTTCCAATACCTGAACTCATCCTAATAAAATTCAAGAGATTTCAATTTAAACTCTCTCTCTCTCTCTTATCCTTTTATTTTGTTCGTTAGTATGATTTTTGATTAATTCGTGAGAACTTTTGACATAGAACGTCTTCAAATATGCAATGACCACAGACATATGCCAAATGTTAAAAAAGTGATACCTCGAACAAAATAAAGAAACTTTAGTGAATATAGACAATTAAGACTTTAGTCTAGTTGACTTTTGGAAAAAAATGGAGAATATAATGAATAGAATGGTTTAAGGAGTCTTTAAGTAGATTTTTAGAGCTACTACCGTTATTGAAATATAAGAAAGAGCTTCAATTTTTATTATTCGTAAGAGACGCTCAAATAAAAGAGCATTATTATCCACTCAATAAACTATCAGATTTATTATCTGAACAATAATGTAGAATCAACTCCTTAACCTAATAGTGCATACAGATAAATTAATCAGAGGAAGATATAAATAATTAATACCTTTTCAAATGATATGCAGAGGTGAAGCCTCGTACTAAATTTTAGATTTCTCATACTAGCTCATATGGGGACGAGATAAAGCTAGTTCATTATATCACCTACTTTGAATTGGTTTTTACTATAATTGGTAATAAGGATGCTCTAAAGTGTAAGTTGATATTTTTCTAATTTTATGAAGTTGCTTCTTAAGTGGTTCACTCACTTTATGCTAGGGACAATTACTCTATATGTCAAGTTCAAAATAATGTTCATCCTCAAATTTCAAGTGCTTGAAAGTTGTTAAAAAAATATCATGATTTATTGAATATGTAATATAAATTGGTGAATAACTAAGGAACATTATTACATGCTCCTACAAGAAAACGCTAAGTGGGAAATACTTAGTCCAAACTATGGATTGATCTATTCACAGTTAAGGTTTAACAAAGGACCTTTTTACTATGCACTAAGTAAGCAACTATTAAAAATATTAGTGAGTTATTAGAACTCACAAACATGCATATTATCAATGAATAAGAATATAACTATAAGAGGACCACTTTAAATTTAGGTTGAACTAAAAAATCCACTAATGTAGATAATTTTTTGGGATTTTTCCTAGAATTAATGAATTCACCCAAAGAACACATGGCTAAAGAATATTTGCATCTTTGCTTGAAGCAGCATGACCAGCANGTTATTTTGATCGTTAGTATGATTTTTGAGCAATTCGTGATAACTTTTGACATATAACATCTTCAAATATGCAATGACCACAGACATATGCCAAATATTAAAAAAGTTATACCTCGAACAAAATAAAGAAACTTTAGTGAATATAGACAATTAAGACTTTAGTACTAGTTGACGTTTGGAAAAAAAATGGAGGATATAATGAATAGAATGGTTCAAGGAATCTTTAAGTAGATTTTTAGAGCTACTACCGTTATTGAAATACATTATTCGTAAGAGACGCTCAAATAAAAGAGCATTATTATCCACTCAATAAACTATCAGATTTATTATCTTAACAATAATGTAGAATCAACTCCTTAACCTAATAGTGCATACAGATAAATTAATAAGAGGAAGATATAAATAACTAATACCTTTTCAAATGATATGCAGAGGCGAAGCCTCGTACTAAATTTTAGATTTCTCATACTAGCTCATATGCGGACGAGATAAAGCTAGTTAATTATATCACCTAATTTAAATTGGTTTTTACTATAATTGATAATAAGGATGCTCTAAGTGTAAGTTGATATTTTTCTAATTTTATGAAGTTGCCTCTTAAGTGGTTCACTCACTTTATGCTAGGGACAATTACTCTATATGTCAAGTTCAAAATAATGTTCATCCTCAAATTTCAAGTGCTTGAAAGTTGTTAAAAAAATATCATGATTTATTGAATATGTAATATAAATTGGTGAACAACTAAGGAACATTATTACATGCTCCTACAAGAAAAACGCTAAGTGGGAAATACTTAGTCCAAACTATGGATTGATTTATTCACAGTTAAGGTTTAACAAAGGAACTTTTTACTATGCACTAAGTAAGCAACTATTAAAAATATTAGTGAGTTATTAGAACTCACAAACATGCATATTATCAATGAATAAGAATATAACTATAAGAGGACCACTTTAAATTTAGGTTGAACTAAAAAATCCACTAATGTAGATAATTTTTTGGGATTTTTCCTAGAATTAATGAATTCACCCAAAGAACACATGGCTAAAGAATATTTGCATCTTTGCTTGAAGCAGCATGACCAGCATCATCGACCATATCATTAAAATAGGAAAATAACAAAGGCAAAAAATGATGATGATAAAAAGATGGATTAGTGATTATTTATACACTCCAGTACCTAAATATCACATTTTTTAGTACTTTAATAATTAAAATAATAAAATACATTAATTACCAAAGCTTTTTAAAGTGACGAGCTCCCTTGAAGGCTATTCCCTATATGAGAAATCCAATGAAGTACTGTGCTTTTCACTTAGAACTTTAGCTTTATACTAAAAATTATATAAATCTTTATTATTTGAAAGAAAATTTCTTAAGGCAAGTAAACTAGTATTTTTTTTCCTATAAGTTTAGATAGGAAATAAGGAAATGCACCAATGAAAGAGCAGAGAAGTAACATTATACTATATTAGGCTAGTCACATTATTTGTTTTGTTTCTTCCATCCATGGTAGGATNTACTAATGTAGATGAATTTTTTGGGATTTTTCCTAGGATTAATGAATTCACCCAAAGAACACATGGCTAAAGAATATTTGCATCTTTGCTTGAAGCAGCATGACCAGCATCATCGACCATATCATTAAAATAGGAAAATAACAAAGGCAAAAAATGATGATGATAAAAAGATGGATTAGTGATTATTTATACACTCCAGTACCTAAATATCACATTTTTAGTACTTTAATAATTAAAATAATAATATAAATTGATTACCAAAGCTTTTTAAAGTGATGAGCTCCCTTGAAGGCTATCCCCTATATGAGAAATCCAATGAAGTATCGTGCTTTTCACTTAGAACTTTAGCTTTATACTAAAAATTATATAAATCTTTATTATTTGAAAGAAAATTTCTTAAGGCAAGTAAACTAGTATTTTTTTCCTATAAATTTAGATAGGAAATAAGGAAATGCACTAATGGAAGGGCAGAGAAGTAACATTATACTATATTTGGCTATTCACGTTATTTGTTTTGTTTCTTCCATCCATGGTAGGATAGAAGAAGCTTCAAATGGGTAAGTGATATGCCTTGGAACGGTGCCAAAATACTCTATGCACCCAAATTTTAAGTGCAAGGGTCTCATGCAAGTGCACATGTCGTATTATTAATATCGGATTTTTAATCTGGAACATTGATCCCACATGGAGTGAGGCAATTAGACTTAAGAGAAATGCCAGACTACTAGGTTTAATTCTTAGCCTAAAATTGAAAATAAGTTATGGTTCCACTAACGACTCCTATTGAATTGCAATCAAGTTTAAAGGTTAACTCTTACATGAATCTTACTCATCCTAATTGGTTTGGTGAGTATTAAGTTATAAAGCTGCCTTCTCTTGCAATGGTTTAATTGGTAATGTAGAAAATGTAAAATTTCAATTATGAATGTGGCTAGTGACAAATAGGATCAACTCTCTTCTTTACCCTCTCCAAGTACATAAAGAAGTTTGGTTAACTTTGTTTTAATTCCTTAAACCTCAACTTGAAAAGATTATATCCCTAACATTTGCATCTCCCTATAAAGTACTTGCACATATCCTATAGATCAATGTGAATAAACTAGTTATTCTACTGTAGCCTTCATGAGTTATTATAGATCACAACACATTTAACTTATCACTTGACTAGAATGAAAAGTAAATGAAATTTAGACACATTACTAGTGAGGCTTGATTAAATAAACTAAAGATTTTATAACATTTGTTTTAGTCTGTAAAACTTTTTATGTTGACCGCCAAGTTCCTCTATCTGTTATAGAAGATTAGATAGAGTTTATATTAAGCCGGTTTCCAAAGTTCCTTATAGAGGCAAGCCCTTATAGTTAATTACATTTTAAGTAACTGAAGCCACTTAAGAATGTTCTCTATTCAGATTAGTGGTTTTGTTTTCAAGAATTTCAAAGTTTAAGATTTTCAAGATTGGACATTGAAAGTTTAAAAGAGAATGGATCAAGTGGGAATAATTATTTTTAGGAATCCAAAGGAATGAAATGTAGGAGATGTCACTGGTCCGTGGGAAACCTCAGTGACTTCTTAAGCTATCCTACTATTTGGGTTCAATTTTGAGAAAATATTATTTAATATTTNCAAAGGAATGAAATGTAGGAGATGTCACTGGTCCGAGGGAAACCTCAGTGACTTCTTAAGCTATCCTACTATTTGGGTTCAATTTTGATAAAATATTATTTAATGTTTCATCCTGCCAGTTTTATTATTTAGGGCTTATACTTACATGACACGGTCATATAAATTGCCTGGAAGATAGGATGGTTCAAGTCATAACAAATGAAAAACTCGGAGCCTATTTAATGCTTAAATTGCACAACATGACTGTGCAAAGGCCTAAAGATGAGTTGTGGATTTATGNTAATATTTCATCCTGCCAGTTTTATTATTTAGGGCTTATACTTACATGACACAGTCATATAAATAGCCTGGAAGATAGGATGGTTTAAGTCATAACAAATGAAAAACTCGGAGCCTATTTAATGCTTAAATTGCACAACATGACAGTGCAAAGGCCTAAAGATGAGTTGTGGATTTATGTCATGTTAGATGAACTATCTCGAAGTCCTATGGCTCATTATTAAATTCTAAAGAAAGGTTTATTGTTTTAGACCAATGACCTCCACTTGCTCCATCTTGCTTCGAGCTCCTCGTCAAAGTGACATGTTCAGATATGTTTCGAATTCATTTAAACTTAATATGTTGTCAAATAAATCACCCAAAGTTAAGTTTAGATTTAGTGATATTTAATTTATCATGTGCTCAATGAACCTTAATGTTTTAGTTATCCCATGAGTAGGGTAAATAGGTATTCTCTTGATATTTTACTTAAAAGTTATGTGAGTGGAAGTCGATAATGGTAAATTGAATCATCAAAGATCTGGTGTTTGATTAAAATTAGGCTTGTAGTGTTTTAAAGGTATTCATGATTAATTATTTTTCTCTTTTCTAAACCTCATTAGTCAAATTCAGATCCGGCCTAATTTACTACTAAGCCCTTAGATTACCTTTATGGATAAGTTTATAATAATTAAGGATGTTGGATTAAGTGGATTTAATTCTCATTAAAAAATTACACTTATCATCTAATCACCAATTAAAGGGCTTCAGAGGAGTAAATTATTATCTTCCTAGCTCAATCCCACTACCTTAAGATCATCTAATTAGGTTAACTTTCAAGTCACAATAATTTAGAAAAAATACGAGTTTACTCTTGTTATAGAAAAGATGTGAATTGGTTTCTACCTCATACCCTTCATATTTTAAAAATTTATATAAGTTTATTATGATCAATATTACCCATTTATCCTTTGACTTAACCAAAATTTTAATTAGCGCTTCAAAATCCATAATAACATTTTGCTCTTAGGCTCTCCACCTCCTAATTCTTTAAATTTAGCTCAAATGACTTTGAAATTTCCTTGGTACCCCCACTCATGGGTCAATTAAACTTTCAGAGGAGAAATTATAATTTTCTTATTTTTATTTATTTTTTAATAATTATTTTAGCTCAAAAATAGGGATTTTCAATGTTAATTTATTTTATTAATCAAAGTAAAGTTTCTTTCTTTAGGAAAATTACTGGAATTTCACCTAGGTCAGAAGACCACTTAGACCAATATTCAAAATTTATTGAGTTTTATTTTAATTATTGTATTTATTTATTGTGATGATAANTGCCTTGGAACGGTGCCAAAATACTCTATGCACCCAAATTTTAAGTGCAAGGGTCTCATGCAAGTGCACATGTCGTATTATTAATATCGGATTTTTAATCTGGAACATTGATCCCACATGGAGTGAGGCAATTAGACTTAAGAGAAATGCCAGACTACTAGGTTTAGTTCTTAGCCTAGAATTGAAATTAAGTTATGGTTCTGCTAACAACTCCTATTGAATTGCAATCAAGTTTAAAGGTTAACTCTTACATGAATCTTACTCATCCTAATTGGTTTGGTGAGTATTAAGTTATAAAGCTGCCTTCTCTTGCAATGGTTTAATTGGTAATGTAGAAAATGTAAAATTTCAATTATGAATGTGGCTAGTGACAAATAGGATCAACTCTCTTCTTTGTCCTCTCCAAGTACATAAAGAAGTTTGGTTAAATTTGTTTTAATTCCTTAAACCTCAACTTGAACCCATCAAAGATTATATCCCGAACATTTGCATCTCCCTATAAAGTACTTGCACATATCCTATAGATCAATGTGAATAAACTAGTTATTCTACTGTAGCCTTCACGAGTTATTATAGATCACAACACATTTAACTTATCACTTGACCAAAATGAAAAGTAAATGAAATTTAGACACATTACTTAATAGTGGGGCTTGATTAAATAAAATAAAAATTTTATAATATTTGTTTTAGTCTGTAAAACTTTTTATGTTGACCGCCAAGTTCCTCTATCTGTTATAGAAGATTAGATAGANGCAGACACATTAAAGTAATAAATTTTTTTTTAATTTAAATAAAAAAAAATAATTTCAAATATTGTCTTTTCTATTAAAGAAAGCTATATATTTTGAAATATTAGTTATTGCAGGCAGGGANGCAAAGAGCTTAGGGATGAAGTCTCTGGCTCTGATATAAAGCCTATGTATGTTTTTGACTAAAGCCGATTTTGGGTGTTGGTTGAGAGCTATGGTAGAGGCTATTTCAGAGGGGGAATTGTTGGGGGTTTGGCTTCTTTCACTGTTGTGAAGGTGTAGGGCCAATCTATTGGGAGTTTGGTGTCTGTAGGTTGGGATTAGAATTTGTCCTGGTTTCGGGCAGAAATTCAAACCCAAAATTGGATTGCCATGGTGAAATTGAGAGAGGGAAGTGAATTGAAATGTGCTAAAGGACTCTTAGAGAAGCTTTCTGAGGAATTTAGTAAGCTTTTGTGAAAATTTTTTACCACACCACTATTCCTGGCCGTGGGGTGGATTTTATAGAAACTAGCCAATGGGATGCTTGGCTGGCCAATTGAGAGGTTAGCCCCACTGCTTAGGTGTCAAGCAGAGGAGCTCTCAACTCAATTTGGGCTGAGGTGACCTCTTGGCATGAGTTTGGGTTTTAGCCATGTAGGGGCTCACAATTTTTTGGGTTTTAGCTTGGGTTAAGGTGGCTAACCAAGGGTTGGATCATGGTTAAAGCTTATGATGCTCAGTAAAAATGGCACCATAGGGTATGGACATGTGGTATGACAAGTACATTGATTTAACCTCTTTATTATCCCTTTAAGAATTTTTTTNTTTTGGTCAAGTTTGGTGGATTTAGGTGCAATTAGGCCCATTGAGTGGTTAGGATTTGTTTAAGGGAGGTTTGGAATGATTTTGGAGGTTTTGGGAATTTTCGGGACAAGAGGGGTATTTTGGTAATTTTAGTAAAATTAGGTTATGTGGAAAGTTTTAAAATGATTTTTTAAGGTAAAATTGGGTGAGATTTGGGTTTTAGCAAATTCTGGGATTTTGGGGATAATTTGGTAAATTGGCTAATTTTGGGATGATTTGGGGAATTAGAGAATTGTTTGGATATGGTGTCCATACAAATCATGTTAACTCTCCCCTAAAAGCTCAACTTGGNTTTAAGTTCACCACTAAGTCCTTAAGATCCAAGTGAATGTATTAAGTGTGTGTATGAATTTTGAAAATATTTAAAACTTTAAGTGATCATTATCAAAATCATTTAAACATTATTTTGATTATCAAATAAGTGTGTGAAATCATTGATTTCCAAAGTCATGTCCCTAAACTCAAAAATTGATGAAATTTCCAAAATTTTGATAATTATAGGAATTTCTTATAATTTGGGCAAAGTGAAGTGTGTTTCTACCAATTAAGCTCATTTTTTATTGCAAATCATCAAAGGAGTTAATTAATATCAGAAATTACCCATTTCCCATTTTGATTAAGCCTAAATATTTATTAAGGCCAAAATATCCAAAATTACAATTTTGCCCCTAAGGGTTCTAATTTTTTATAATTTGTCAAATTTAAGTCAAATGACTTTGAAATTTTTATTTAATCCTACTGATAAGTCAATTAAGACATCAGAGGAGAAAATGTGAATTTTCACAATTTAATTTAATTCATATAATNGGATAATTCCTAATCACTTGAAATTTTTATGTGAGCTAGCCCTAAACCAGAAAGTCATTTGGCCAAAATTTCATGATTTTCTTAAGTTTCTGTGATTTATTAAAATTAATTAAAGTTTTGGGGATTTTAATAAAAATAAAATATT
>JXCR01147692.1:102047-113338 GCA_002079205.1 Phalaenopsis hybrid cultivar
ATCTGATTTTTGTTTGATTTTTTAGAATTATTTTGGTGAAAATTCTATTTTTAAGCCTTAAAAATCATTTTAANTAGATATGTTTCGAGTTCATTTAAACTTAATATGTTTTCAAATGAATCACCCAAAGTTAAGTTTAGATTTAGTGGTATTTAATTTATCCTGTGCTCAATGAATTTTAATGTTTTAGTTATCCCATGAGTAGGGTAAATATGTATTCTCTTGATATTTTACTTAAAAGTTATGTGAGTGGAAGTCGATAATGGTAAACTGAATCATCAAAGATCTGGTGTTTGATTAAACTTAGGCTTGTAGTGTTTTAAAGGTATTCATGATTAATTATTTTTCTCTTTTCTAAACCTCATTAGTTAAATTTAGATCCGACCTAATTCACTACTAAGCCCTTAGATTACCTTTATGGATAAGTTTATAATAATTAAGGATGTTGGATTAAGTGGATTTAATTCTCATTAAAAGATTGCACTTATCATCTAATCACCAATTAAAGGGCTTCAGAGGAGTAAATTATTATCTTCCTAGCTCAATCCCATTACCTTAAGATCATCTAATTAGGTTAACTTCCAAGTCACAATAATTTAGAAAAATTACGAGTTTACTCTTGTTATAGAAAAGATGTGAATTGGTTTCTACCTCATACCCTTCATATTTTAAAAATTTATATAAGTTTATTCTGATCAATATTACCCATTTATCCTTTGACTTAATCAAAATTTTAATTAGGGCTTCAAAATCCATAATAACATTTTGCCCTTAGGCTCTCCACCTCCTAATTCCTTAAATTTAATTCAAATGACTTTGAAATTTCCTTGGTACCCCCACTCATGGGTCAATTAAAATGTCAGAGGAGAAATTATAATTTTCTTATTTTTATTTATTTTTTAATATTTATTTTAGCTCAAAAATAAGGATTTTCAATGTTAATTTATTTTATTAATCAAAGTAAAGTTTCTGTCTTTAGGAAAATTACTAGAAATTCACCTAGGTCAGACGACCACTTAGACCAATATTCAAAATTTATTGAGTTTTATTTTAATTATTGTATTTATTTATTGTGATGATAAATTAAATAGAAAATATATTTTAAATTAAAAAATTAATTTTTATATTTTTCTTTAGTCTCTTTAAGTTCAAAGACCTCAGAGAAACGAAATTTTCATTTTTTTGATTTTCATTCTATTTATTGTAATTATTTTATTGAAAAATTATGGAAAATACATTTTAAGCATTTAAAAATACATAACTATATTAAGAAAATTAGAAAAAATGGTTTAAGTGGTTCCAAGTGGTCAGGGAAAATTTTGTGACAACTCAGTGCATTTATATATATATATATATATATATTTATTTATTTATTTTTAATTATTTTTAAANTCGAAGACCTCAGAGAAACAAAATTTTCATTTTTTTGATTTTCATTCTATTTATTGTAATTATTTTATTGCAAAATTAAGGAAAATACATTTTAAGCATTTAAAAATACATAACTATATTAAGAAAATTAGGAAAAATGGTTTAAGTGGTTCCAAGGGGTCAGGGAAAATTTTGTGACAATTCAGTGCATTTATATATATATATATATACATATATATATATTTTAATTTTTAATTATTTTTAAATTAAGAATATGCTAAAAAATTCCATTTTATAGCCATGGACTTAGGGCTTAATTGACCAAGCCAGGGAATGGAGAAGGATTCTTAGGTGGAGGCTTGAGCGACAAAATTCACCAATGGGAGTGAGCCACATTAGATGGGCTCAATTTTTGGTTTAAACCAAGGAGGGGATTCTCAATTTTAGGTTTTTCGGCCAATAGGCCCGTCGGCACTATTTTTGGTGTGGGGTTTGCCCGTAAGAAGCTGTCGATCATCGGAATTGAAATCCCGTTGCCCACTTCGGAAGGATGTTTAAAAAGTTGGGTTTTGAAAAAGATGAAGTCAAACTTACCCCATAATTTTCATAGTTTAGATGAAAGAGNAAGCGACACAATTCACCAATGGGAGTGAGCCACATTGGATGGGCTCAATTTTTGGTTTAAACTAAGGAGGGGATTCTCAATTTTAGGTTTTCCGGCCAATAGGCCGACCAGCCAGGCCATGGGAGGTGGCTAGCAAGGTCAGGAGGTTTAATGAAGGTTTAATTGTGATTACATTGGGGCTTAAGGGATGATGGCATGGGATAGAGAGCTTAGCCAAATTTGGGGATGAGATTGCATGATTTAAGGAACCCTTGGTGCATGGCTCAAAATTGAGTCCTTGGGTGATTTGATTAGCATACTAGGAGGCTAATCAAGGCAAGAGAAGATTAAGCTTGGTTAATTTTAAAGGTTCAAGTTGATTTGGTTTTTAAGCTCAAAATTAGGGGTTGGGCTAAAAAGTGGATTTGCACTTGGTCTAAAAATTAATTGAAGGTTCCAGTTGATCTAGGGGGAAGTCATGAAGAGTTTAGGAAGTGAATTGGGTGAAATTGAATTGGTCATGCTATTCAATTTAATGGGATTTCAAGTTTGGGTAATTTTGGGGCATTTGATTTGAGCTTGGGTTTAGGTTAGGTTTGAGTTTGTATTTGGATCATGTGAAGGCTCAATTTGGTTTAAAAAATTGTCATGAGGAATTTAGGATTCNGACTAGCCATGCCATGGGAGGTGGCTAGCAAGGTTAGGAGGTTTAATGAAGCTTTAATTGTGATTACATTGGGGCTTAAGGGATGATGGCATGAGATAGAGAGCTTAGCCAAATTTGGGGATGAGATTGCATGATTTAAGTAACCCTTGGTCTATGGCTCAAAATAAGGTCCTTGGGTGATTTGATTAGCATACTAGGAGGCTAATCAAGGCAAGAGAAGATTAGGCTTGGTTAATTTTAAAGGTTCAAGTTGATTTAGATTTTAAGCTCAAAATTAGGGGTTGGGCTAAAAAGTGGATTTGCGCTTGGTTTAAAAATTAATTGAAGGGTCCAGTTGATCTAGGGGGAAGTCATGAAGAGTTTAGGAAGTGAATTGGGTGAAATTGAATTGGTCATGCTATTCAATTTAATGGGATTTCAAGTTTGGGTAATTTTGGGGCATTTGATTTGAGCTTGGGTTTAGGTTAGGTTTGAGTTTGTATTTGGATCATGTGAAGGCTCAATTTGGTTTAAAAAATTGTCATGAGGAATTTAGGATTCAAAATTGGGGAAATTAAATTAGTTATGGAGCTCAATTTGTTGAATTTTTGATCTGGGGTTAATGGGTTTGGGGTTGAAATTACAGTTTGGAATAGGGTTCAATTGGGTTGGANCTTAGGATTCAAAATTGGGGAAATTAAATTAGTTATGAAGCTCAATTTGGTGAATTTTTGATCTGGGGTTAATGGGTTTGGGGTTGAAATTACAGTTTGGAATAGGGTTCAATTGGGTTGGAATTTGGTTTCAATCTGGCTAGGGCATGATGAAATTTGATGTGGAGTTGGAATTGGGAATGTTGGAAATTAATTTGGTGGGAATTGGGGTGAATTGGAGATTTTGGGCATTTATGGATAATTTGGGAATTTTGGCCAAGTTTGGTGGATTTAGGTACAATTAGGCCCATTGAGTGGTTAGGATTGGTTTAAGGGAGGTTTGGAATGATTTTGGAGGTTTTGAAAATTTTCGGGACAAGAGGGGTATTTTGGTAATTTTGGTAAAATTAGGTTATGTGAAAAGTTTTAAAATGATTTTTTGAGGTAAAATTGGGTGAGATTTGGGTTTTAGCAAATTCTGGGATTTTGGGGATAATTTGGTAATTGGCTAATTTTGGGATGATTTGGGAATTAGAGAATTGTTTGGATATGGTGTCCATACAAATCATGTTAACTCTCCCCTAAAAGCTCAACTTGGACCCTCTACATACTCTTAGCCAACGTAACCAAGGGCTAAGGGCTTGGGACAATCCATGCAAGTTTCCAAAAGAATAAAGGAAAATAGGTTCAATGTGTGTGATTTTGTGGTTTTAGGATAAGTGGCGAGTTTTGATGTGCTTAAGTGTGTGAGAGACCAAGCCCATATATGTAGGGTTTTAAAGAGAGATATGAGCTGATTTAAATTTCTATGGAGGTGAGTTCCATCTCTAGTCTTATAGGATAATCAAAAGAAAAGTCCTATGGCTAGATCCTAAGTACTAAGGGGAAAAGTAGACCTCACCAAAAAAGAGGACAATTTTGTATTTCAGTCCTTATCATAATTTTAGAAGGATTAGTATAATGGGATAGATCTTAAATAGTTTTGAATTCCACTATCATCTTTCTAAAGTAAAACATGCCACATTCCTCTACTTTAAAACTTCTGAAAATATTAATTTAAGAGAAGTTCAATTCTAATTTAGTATATATCNAGGCTTAGGACAATCCATGCAAGTTTCCAAAAGAACAAAGGAAAATAGGTTCAATGTGTGTGATTTTGTGGTTTTCGGATAAGTGGGGAGTTTTGATGTACTTAAGTGTGTGAGAGACCAAGCCCATGCCATCAAGGGTCACTCTAAATTCATCAATCCTATGGGGACTCATTCTTGAATCCTCACATGTTGGTCTTAACCTTCCAAGTGTTGGAGGTTCATAACCATCTATGTAGGGTTTTAAAGAGAGATATGAGGTGATTTAAATTTCTATGGAGGTGAGTTCCATCTCTAGTCTTATAGGATAGTCAAAAGAAAAGTCCTATGGCTAGATCCTAAGTACTATGGGGAAAAGTAGACCTCACCAAAAAAGAGGTTAATTTTGTATTTCAGTCCTTATCATAATTTTAGAAGGATTAGTATAATGGGATAGACCTTAAATAGTTTTGAATTCCACTATCATCTTTCTAAAGTAAAACATACCACATTCCTCTACTTTAAAACTTCTGAAAATATTAATTTAAGAGAAGTTCAATTCTAATTTAGTATGTATCTAAGGATACCTAGTTTTACAAATATATAACTCTTTTTTTAATAAAAATAAATAACAAAATCATTTCTTACATGTTGAACTACAAGTTCACTTAACTCTAGTATAGTCTCATTTAAATAGATTTTTAAATAAAAAAATACTATGTCTTTCCCTTTTTAAAATTGAAATAATTTAAAATTAACAACACATACCTTAAATTGCTTTGTAAAACATAACAATTTAAATGTAGGTTATTGAGAACATATATGTTTAAGCTTTTAAAAAGATTTTCATCCCCCNAATAAAAAATACTATGTCTTTTCCTTTTTAAAATTGAAATAATTTAAAATTAACAACACATACCTTAAATTGCTTTGAAAAACATAACAATTTTAATGCAGGTTATTGAGAACATATATGTTCAAGCTTTTAAAAAGATTTTCATTCCCCCCGCCCCAACTCCAAACATAATTTTTAGCATATTAAGCAATGTCAAATATGAATATAAGCAAGGAGAAAATAACACATAAGTACCTTCTTCCACATGTGTCTATGAAAAAAATCAGCAGGTGTAAGTAGGACAAACATATATGAAGTAGCAAGCACATCAAAGCTTAACATAATTAACGTAATATTACACCAATAAAAGTTTTAAAAATTACAACAGATATATATAAAAAAACTAGTCGACAACAAAAAAAATAAGCAAATGAAGGGAGTACAATAAAAACAACAAAAAATAAAAATATAGTATTGTACAACCACATAACAAAAAATAAAAGTGCAACCAGAAGGTAGATACACTGGAAACTCCAACGAGTTATGCCCACTGATCCACTAATTCCCTCTATACATTTCCATTTGAGTAGCCTGAAATTTAGCTGAGTGATCATATTGGCATTTGTTATGCCAATCTATATGTGCTAAATGATTAGTAATGTCATAAACTTCCATCTGAAAAAAAGTGACATTATCCTCTATCATCTTCAATCTCTCCGACAAGGAAGTTATGCTAGTGGATTGACATGGTTGAGAATAAGTGGTGGAAGGCTGAGAAATGGAAGAAGGCTGAGAATAACTCGCACTGCATCCCAAAATAGCATGCTTACTATAAATGTTCACATTTGCCTTAGCAATGGGCTTCAACGGATGAAGCAACTCCCATCCCTCAAAGTGAACACGTGACTGCTGATAAAGGGCAAAAATAGTAGAAGGATGTTCTAGCCCTAAAGTGGAACTTCCCTTTACAACATTAATAATTGAGTGATAAATCTGGGCTCCCATATCCATGGATTTTATCATTTGAATACAATAATTGAGAACAACTTTCTCTCTCATAATCTCACTCAAATTGGTGGAAGGCAGAAGCTTAGTTGAAATGAAGTAATATCAAGATTTGGAAGGTGCATTTAATTTAGAGGGGGAAAATTTCACCTTATGATCATTCCTCACCTTCCAAACCCCTCTCTATTGGTTAGGAATCTGGTGACTTCATCTAAGTCAAAATCAGTAGGTACAAAGCTAGTGTAGTAACTCCCAGGGACATCTCCCAATGAAAAGAACACATTAATGAGTGAAGAGGAGATATCCACCTACTTCTCCCTCACAAATACTGAATCATTAGAGGCCTCAAAGAAATTAGCATAGAACTTTTGAGCTACAGAATTCACTACTACAGCCATAGTGTAGTAAAAAATTTCTCAGTTCGGCCTAACACTATCATACTTTCCACCTAACCCTTGAGGCTAATGAATCCCATCTTTGCAATCAACTTCTTAGACACTAAGAAGTCATTTTAGCACTTCTGAGCTCTAGATCTTACAAACATCTTTTCATTGTGCGAAATCAATTTGGATTTTCCACTTTTCATTTTAGGTGCCATAGATAAACAGGAAAAATGAAAATGAAAAGGAATGAAGCTTAAAAAAAATGTGGATGCATTGAATATGCTAGTATTGGCTTCATCAAATTCTCCCCGAAAAATCCCCAAATTTGACCTTCTCCACCAAAAATCCTTAAATTCCCAGACAAACATGGGAAACACAAACTTAGGAAGCAGATTTTACCTTATGGAAGTGAATTCCATTGTCCAAAGCTTCAAGTATCAAGCAAAAATTGATGGTTAAGAGAAACCTTAAGTATTGACTCTTAATCGTCGAAGACAGGTAGGGGAGGAGATCTTACGAAAATGACCTAAATTGAGCCAATTTAGGCATTTTGTTGAGCAGCTGGGGGTGACGCCAGTCACCAGTTTTCATTTGCACCTAAATGCTAGGTCTAATTTTTGTCCCGATCAAATGTGCAATAATTGATCATCTCCATGTCCTTAAACACACATATCAAACACATAATCATCATTATATGATAAAGATAAATGTGGAAAACTCATCCTCCTTCTCATCACATCTCCCTTTTCCATCTCCTCATCTCCAACAGAATCTCCTTCAATTGATTGTCAGATGATTTAGACGTCACTGCAAAAATATTTAGGTCTAGATAACACCTTTACTATTAGCTTAAGTGTTTCCCACCCTATGTACTACTGTCCAATAAAATATACACCACTGTTAGTTCAATGAAAAAATCATCAACATGCTCCTTAGATAGCTAGTTCACTAAACCAAAGTGACGGAAGAACAGGATCAAACGTAAGAAGTAAGGAATTGAGATGGACCTTTCCTGTGTCTAAACTCAACAGATATCCGATAAATCCTTACGTTAGATTAAGAACTAGGGTGTAGAGGACTAAGTTGATTCTATTACCATCAGAATACATACTAAAGTCCAGTCACAATGAAAAGACTAAGGATTTGCCTCCCTCAATTCACAAACTCCTAATTAAATCAAAGTACACACAAAACTACACACAAACACACAAATTCAAACAACCCACAACACAACAAGCAACAATTAAAAGCAAACACAATTATAAACTTGGGTTGCCTCCCAATAAGAGCTTAGTTTAATATCCTTAGCTCGACAAATCTAGATATTTACTCAAATTGACCCAACATTAAAATGTGATTAACTACATGCCTCTAACCACCCAAGTAGGGTTTAAGTCTCTCTGTTCATTCACTTTAAATACCTTACCACTCTTAGGATCTTTAATATTAAATGTGAAAAAAAAATAAATGTTTACTATAGTAAATGTTTCCGACCACATGGAATTAAGTTTTCTAGAAAATAGTTTTGATCATGTATTTAATTGTAAAACCTCTTGTCCAGGCTCAAAATCTATCCTAACAATTTTTTGATCGTGCCACTTTGCCATTTTTTCTTTTTAAATTCTCAAAATTTTATAAAATTTTTGTTTAATTTCATTAAGTTCATTTAATTGCAGTAATCTTTTATCACCAACTTTCTTCATATGATAATTGAACTCCTAACAACTTAGTAAGATTTATGTTCAAATTCAACTTGTAAGTGAAGATCTTAACAATCTTACTAATCCATTGTAAAAGGTTTGAATTATTAACTAATCTGGAAAAGCATGCTGTGGACATTTTCTAAGAAGATCTTTAAATCTTTCCCAGGCTTCATATATTGATTCCCCTTCAAACTGACAAAACTGGTAAAGCATAGTGTGGACATTTTTTAAGGAGATCCTTAAATCTTTCCTAGGCTTCATATATCGATTCCCCTTCAAACTGACAAAAAAGATGTAATATCATTTCTAAGCTTAGCAGTTTTCTAGGGTGGAAAATATTTAGCCAAGAATTTTTGTGATATTTCTCCTTAAGTTCTAATAGATCCATGTGCTAATGAATTTAACTAAGCCTTGGCTTTATCCCTTAATGAAAAAGGAAAAAGTCTAAGCCTAACAACATCATTAGACACTACGTCATATTTAAATGTAGCACAAATCTCAAGAAAACTAGCAAGTTGTAAGTTAGGATCTTCAGTAGGTGATCCTTCAAACTGATTATTTTGTACCATTTGGATAATAGCAGGTTTAAGCTCAAATGAATTAACAGCAACATCAGGATTTTGAATAATCAAGTGAAGTTGATCTTGATTTTTTATATGTAAGGATTTATGAAGTTAACACCACTACAGCGCCAAAAAGTTGAACCATATATGAAAAGTAAGTTGCATAAAATATATATAGTTATAGGCAATTAATAATGGGATTTTACACAAATATACGTATCTTTATCAAGTAATAAAGGACTTTCTCTTTAAGCCCCAAATATCGATCCCACATGGAAGGTGTAAATTGGCAATGATAAGTTTTACTAGGAATTTTTGAGAAAATCAAACGAAATCACTGTCACTAATTTCAAATGTTGAGATGTTATCAAAACTAAAGTACTTAACTATAAGCAAAACAGAAATGTAAAGTTTAAAAAGTAAATACTAATCTACTAACTATGTTTATGTAATGAAGATTCCATATGTGAAAAAGCATCATTCCCACTACAATGAGGTTCTGGTGAAATGAGATGAGATAAATGTTTGTAATATGTATTGTGTCAAATAAGAGTAATTATAATTCTCTACCTTGATACAATGCATAAAAAATCATTGGCTAATCTTAGGTTTAGTCCATAAATTCGTGGCTAGGATAGGAGGATACCGACTCCCACTCCAGAGCTCCCACTTACTTTCACCTAAAGGCTAACTCTCGCTTTAGTTTTTAAACATTAAGACCAAATTGAGGATTTAGTCTTTCACCCTAAAGATTCTTCAATTCTACACCCAATAAAGAATATTCCCCTATTTATTTGCACTTAATTACATGAACGAATTTCTCCTTCATGAAATCAAATGTGATCCTCACTTTGTTGTAGAACTCATACTCAATTTCCCATATCATATGTTTCACAACATATTTTAACAATTCAGTTGGTCAGATCAAAATGTAAATTAAGTTTAGAGTTGAAAAATCATCACAATTTATTTTATATTTTAATGTTGGCACATCATATTATTTCCTCATTTCACCATATCTCAGAGTAGGGAGAAAGATAGAGTTAATTACTCAGAATTCATGAGAAAGACACAAAAAAACATAAATTTCATGTATAAAAGAAAGTTTATACAACACTAATAAGCAAAAAAAAACTTTCTGAAACTCTTTCTCAAAGCAAATCCCTTATAGCCTTTCCTTATAAATACAGGAAGAATATTGTTGACCTCATTTTTGGTTGAGATTTAGTTTGTCCCCTTTAGTAGCCTAGGGTCTAGCCATAGGACTTTTCCTGTTGACTATTCCTACAAAACTAGACATGGAACCCTCACCATTAGAAATTCCAAACCCATCTCCACTCAACTTGGAGTTCCACATGTTGGTCTCAACCTCTAAACACTTAGTAGGTGGGGTCACTGTGGGTGAAACTCAAGATGAGTCACCATTAGGATTGCTGGACCCCTTAGGGTTGACCATGGGTATTGGTCTGAAGCTAAGGCACTCACTACACTCATCTACACCCACATTCACTCACAACCCTGAACTCAAATTTCTAGCCTAGATCCCTTGATCTTTTGGGATACTCATGTAGATGGTCTCCTAAACCTACTAGCCCTAGGGTTATGATTTAGCTAAGACCACTATGTAGAGGACCCAAAATGATGTTTCCTTTGGTCCATGGCTTATTGGTGATGATTGGTACCTCAACTCTACTAAAATACCCATCTTGGCCTTTTACCCCTAAGACACCCCCTAATTACCAAAATACCCCTCTTTTACCCAAAGTTCCAAAAATTCCAAAAATTCCCAGAAAATCCCAATAAATCCCAAATATTCCCAATTTCATTTCTCTCAACTACTAAAAATTTCAAAAATTCCCACAAAATCCCAATAAATCCCAAATATTCCCAATTTCATTTCTCTCAACTACCACATGACCCAATTTGGTCAATTTGACCATTGTTTACCAAAATCCCTAAATTTCCCTTTAAAGACCCAAATTTCCCCAAATCCAACTCAAATGTCCATAAATTTGATCTCAATTGTCTTTAAAGATCCAAATTTCCCCAAATCCAACTCAAATGTCCATCAATTTGATCTCAATTGACTCAATTCAATTCCTAAACTCCAATTCACTTTTGATATGACTAAACTAAACCAAATCCAAGCTCAATTGGTCCATGATTCGAACCCAATTTTGATTTGGGTCAAAGCCCCAATTTTGACCATATGACTTAATCTCACCAAATTGAACCCATATCCTAGTCAATTAGCCTCAATTAATGTTGCAAAATCTTTATAACATTTCTATACATCAAAATCAACCATCAATTGGCCTTGGTGAAATCTCAAATCCATTTGATTTTGGCCTAAATCCAAAATTCTCAAATTTAACCCCAAATTGGCTAAGTCCCCAAATTTCACCAAATTGATTGCCTTAACCTCCAAATTGGCATCCAATTCATGTTTAAAACTCTTCAT
>JXCR01147692.1:116138-207503 GCA_002079205.1 Phalaenopsis hybrid cultivar
TAAAGCTTAACCCTTTTCAAAACTAATTAAGACACTCACCTAGGTCTTAAGGGCTTAGTGGTGACTTAGGCTAAATCAAAATTGATTAAACGAGGATTAGAGAAATAAACATAACTAAATCAAACATCCTTAAAACACCACTAAGCCCAATTAGGATTAAAAATTTGGCTAAGTGTTCAAATTACGCTAACTTGCCCCTTTAAGGGTCTTCACCCACATAATACTTAAATTGAATGATAAATAATAATTACCCTATTCTTAGGGATAATTGGGACATCAATGTTCATTGAGCAATAAGGGTATTTATAGGATGAATCATTAAGCGATACAATAAGTTTAAATGGACTTGAGGCTTTTCACCAGTTGGTGAGAGGGAGGGTTAAGCAACATAATAAGTTTAAATGGACTCGAGGCTTTTCACCAGTTGGTGAGAGGGAGGCATAGACCTACTTCCCCCTCTTAGCTTGTTGGATACCTCAGAGGCCTATTAAACTTAATATTTTTCGCTTAATCCTTCCCCCTCCTGACTTGTTGGATACCTCAGAAGCCCATTAAACTTAATATTTTTTGCTTAATGAAATCAACGTTAATTAAACTTTTAAGGACTTACCAAAATACAACATAGAGTTAGGAAAACCCCTGGAACTCTACTTTTCCTGCTCTTCATAAATGTCCTCACATGCATTTTCAAGTTTCAGGTGGTGGAACGAGAAGACTCGTCAGGTACGCTTTTATAGTTTATTATACCGTCTTTCTTCTGTCTTTTTCCTTGCATGTTTCATGCTTGCATTTACCTACATAAACTTGCATATTAACTATAACTATAACCTGAAGCCAAAACTAAAATCAACCAAGATAAAATTCACCGCCACAACATTCAAAATATAAAAAAACTCAAAATTTAATCACCAAACATCACACAAAACTACAACTTCAACTTAATTAAGATGTCTCTATCGGATGATCGGGAATTCCTCAGAGGAGGTAACCTACGCTTGCTAACGAGGCTTCCCACGGTATAAATGAAATTATAGAACTCATTAAGTTGGGTTTGATAAGTTCATTTGGACTAAGTGAATCCAATAGAAAATAGTGATGCCGGAACGAAGGAACCGTAGGATCCTAACCGGTGTCGTTCTAATCAATTTTAATATGCCCTCATAAAATTTAAAGAACTTCAACCATAGGGCCACCTGATTTGATATTATAACTTGACACATTAGAAAACTCGAACTCACGGTAAGGAGCTTGGAGCTAGCATGGTGGGCAGCACGGTCATCTTCAACAGCAAAACCTGTCTTCCCCAGCTNTGGAATTTTTGAAATTTTGGGCCAAAGAGGGGTCCCAAGGGCAATTAGGTAATTTGTAGGTGTTTGGGGCAAAAGACCCAAGATGAGCATTTCAATTAGAATTGAATAGATATCCATTCTAAATGAACCATGGATCAATAAAATCCCCATTTTGGGTTCTTATGTATTGGTGTATGGTGAGTGTATGGTGAGGGTATGGTGAGAGTATTGTGAGGGTATTGTATACCTTAGCTCCAAACCAACACCCAGGGTCAATCCTAAGGTCAAGTANGAAACCAACACCCTAAGGCCAAGTAGTCCTATAGGAACTCCTCTTAAGTTCTCTCATAATGATCTTACCTACTAATTGTAAGAGGTTAAGATCAATATGTGGAACTTCAAGTTGAGTAAAGAGAAGAGTTTTGAGTTTCTAATGGTGAGGGTACCTTTTCTAGTTTTCTAAGACTAGTCAGTAGGAAAGTCCTATGGCTAGACCTAGGCTACTAAAGAAATTTCTAGACCTCAACCAAAAGTGAGGTCAACAATGGGTTGGTGTTTAGTTTTGGCAAACATATCCTTGGCTTAAGAAAATATGGAATCATATCCCTTGATTTGAGGATACCATGGTCCATGGCTCATTTGAGTGGTTCCATGTGGGTTGGCTTGGTCAATATGGTCCAAAATTTGGCTGTGGTGGCCAATTTGACTTGTCTAGGTCAATTTTGGTGCTTGGGTCCAAGTGGGCAAATGAACCAAACTTGGGTTTGGGCTAGGCTATCCATGTTAATTGGCCCAATTAATTCATGCATTGGATATAGATGATTGTAAAGAAAATTTTTGGTGAAGGAATGAAAGAATTTTAAGTTCAATTGGAGGGTCAAATTGAACGATTTTGGATTTTTGGTCATTTTGGACATCTTAGGCAAGGTTTGGGTTTAAGTTGAGATAGGCTTTTAATTTAGCTCAATTAAATTATCCAAATGATCAAGGGAGATGTTATGAAGATTTTTTATCAAGGAATGGTGTGGAAATTTTGGGGTTAAGGCAATCAATTTGGTGAAATTTGGAGGCATAGCCAATTTGGGGCAAAATTTGGGGATTTTGACTTAGGTTGAAATTAAATTAAATTGAGGCTTCACCAAGGCCAATTGAAGGGGAAGTTTGATGTTTAAGCATGTTATGAAGATTTTTCAACATAAATTTTGGCAAATTGAGTGGGTTATAGGTTTAATTGGGTGAGATTAGGTCATATGATCAAAATTGGGGCTTTGACCTAAGTTAAACTTGGGCTAAAAGCATGGGCCAATTGAGCTTGGATTTGGTTTAAATTGGTCACATAGAATGTGAATTTAAGTTTAGGATTGAAATTGGGGGCAATTGGGACCAATTTGATGGACATTTGAGGTGGATTTGGAGAGATTGGGCCTTTTAAGGGAAAATTGGGAGTTGAGAAAAATGAAATTAAGAATATTTAGAAGGTTTTTGGGAATTTTTGGGATTTTTGATAATTTTTTGAAATTTTGGGCTAAGGAGGGGTATTTTGGTAATTTGGCAATTTTTTGTGATTTTGGGTAATTTGGGAATTTTCAAAAGGTTTGAAATGGCTTTTGAAAAAATTTGAGTATTTTGGGTAAATTTAGGAATTTTTGCCAAACTTAGGGTTTCAAGGGTATTTAAGTAATTTGGGGAGTTTAGGGGCAAAAGGCCAAATTGAGTATCTTTGGTAGAATTGGAGAGCTAACCACCATAAAGAAGACATGGACCAATGGAAACCCCATTTGGTTCCTCTATGTACTGGTCTTTGCTAAACCCTAGCCTAAGGCCAGTGGGTTTAGGGGACCATCTACATGAGTCTCCCAAAGGATTAAGGGATCAAAGTCAAGAAAATTTTGGGTTTAAGTATTTGAGTGATTGTGAGTGAGGTGATTGTAGTGAGTGCCTTAGCTTTAGACCAACACCTAGGGTCAACCTTATGGTCAAACAGTTCTATGGCAACTCTCCTTGAGCTTCCACATAATGACCCCACTTACTAAGTGCTAGAGGATAGGACCAATATGTAGAGCTTCAAGTTGAGTAAAGAGAAGTTTGGGATTTCTAATGGTGAGGGTTTCTTTTCTAGTTTTCTAGGAATAGTCAACAGGAAAGTCCTATGGCTAGATGCTAGGCTACTAGAGAGGAGGAACTAGACCTCAACCAAAAGGGAGGTAAACAAATGGACCCCAATAAGTGTGATGTGTTGGGCAAGCACACCGCGCGTATTGGCATTGACCGACAAGATCAACAAAATCGATACAAACTCCTAAGTCAACAGACACAAAAGGAGTTAGGAATTGTTTGTGTTATTTTTTTCCGCTGGGGAATTAGTTGATGAATATTTGATCAAAATCAAGATGTAGGGACTCTTGCTGGGGATTGGAGAGTTGGTTTTGAGTTATCAGATTTCAAGTGTCCAAAGAGGATGGGAATCAGTATGTCAGTACTGACCCTAAAGTTGGAATTGAAGTTTAGGTATTGATTTTAAAAGGGGGTGGGAAGTTGAGGACCGACCTTGAAAAGGAGTGAATCAGAAGTTAAGGACTGATTCAAAAATGAGAATTGAAAGTTAAGGATCAATCTCAAAAGAGAGCGTCGGAAGGTGAGGACCGACCTAAAAAGAAAAGAGGAATCAGAAGTTAAGGACTGATTCTAGAATGAGAATTCAAAGTTAATGATAAATTTTAGGAAGAGAGTCGGAAGTTGAGGACCGGCCTCGAAAAGGAGTGAATCAGAAGTTAAGGACTGATTCAAAAATGAGAATTGAATGTTAAGGATCAATCTCAAAAGAGAATGTTGGAAGGTAAGGACCAACCTCAAAGGAGTGAATCAGAAGTTAAGGACTGATTTAAAAATGAGAATTGAAAGTTAAGGATCAATCTCAAAAGAGAGTGTTGGAAGGTGAGGACCGACCTCAAATATGAGTGAATTAGAAGTTAAGGACTGACTTAAAAATGAGAATTGAAAGTTAAGGATCAATCTCAAAAGAGAGTGTCGGAAGGTGAGGATCGACCTCAAAAGGTGTGAATCAGAAGTTAAGGATTGATTTAAAAATGAGGTTTGAAAGTTAAGGATCAATCTCAAAAGAGTGTCAGAAGGTGAGGGCCGACCTCAAAAAGAGCGAATCAGAAGTTAAGGACTAATTCTAAAATGAAAATTGAATGTTGATGTTCAGTCTCAAAAGAGAGTATCAAAAGGTAAGGACTGACCTCAAAGGAGTGAATCAGAAGTTAAGGACTAATTCAAAAATGAGAATTGAAAGTTACAGATCAATCTGAAAAGAGAGTGTTAGAAGGTGAGGATCGACCTCAAAAAGGAATGAACAGAAGTTAAGGACTGATTCAAAAATGAGAATTGAAAGTTAATGATCAATCTAAAAAGAGAGTGTTGGAAGGTGAGGACCGACCTTGAAAAGAGAGAATCAGAAGTTGGGACTGATTCGAAAATGAGAATTGGTGATGTTGAATCCAAAGATATGTGTCATGTGAAAAGGTTGACATTGTTGAAGAAGATTTGTGAAATTTTGTGAGGTTTTGTGCAGAACGTGAAACTTCGTAGGGATGTTAAGAGAATCAGTGCAGACAAAGATAGTTGTGCTACACGAGCAAAAAGTAAGAAACCTCAAAATCAAGAGAATCAACTCAACAGATTTATTTTCTTTTGTTGTTGTTTTATCATGTTTAATTTTCAAAATATGTTTTCTAAAATTTAATCTTAGTTGGTTGATTTTCAAAGGAGATTTATTTTGTTATTTGTTTGTTGGTTATTTTATTTATTATTTATTTTTATTTTATTATTGTCAAATTTCGTTGTTTTGTTCTTTGTTCATTGTAATTTTGAACAAACGTATAATTCGTGGCTTTTATCCATTGTGCAATTGGGGCAATCAAATAATCAGACAAATTTCTGAATGAAACTTCATTAATCTGCTCCAATAAATGTTACAGATCAAGTGTACGCTAATGCCTCAAAAATTACAATATGCTAACTGCATCAAAGTACATCCAAAATATCTCACGCCAAGTACATATCATAGGCTGAGTATCTCTGATATATATCACATTTGTTGTAGTGTACTAAAGTGGAAAATAATCCTTTGACTATCTGTTCCTGTTGTAACGAGCTTCTGATCGAGAAGACCTTCTAAGCCATGCTGAGTTCCCATTACATGTACTTAGAGGGACAACCCTCTCATAACTCGTATGGTAGCACCTCCTCCAGTTATGTATCTTGCTGAAATCCATATGGTATTTTATTTTTGTCCATCCGTTGGAAGGTAAAAGACACCCTACGATGTCATACTCCTGGAATACAGTGGTTGGTGACATCCACTCCATTCCTTTTAAGGACTAGCACCGAACCAACAGGTAGTGGAATTTCAACAGCTCCTCTGAATTCACCAAGGCTAATGCTGTCAATTTCTTTCCCTAATAAGATGTTGCTTTTACTCATGAATGAGACCATGCAAAAAGGTCTCACGAAGTCATGGTGGTCTATATATGGAGGAATGCAAACACCATCATTGTAGATGTTGATAATACAACCGTTAGGAATGCAGTTAGCGGACAGTATACTCCACCTAACCATTCTTTTAATCATCCACTTTATCATTGGCTGTAGTGGATCCACCTGATCATGTCTGAGAATCTTAAGCAGATTCCCTTGTCTGTCGTTGGTAAAGTTGTAGCAGCAACCGTACTGGATAGTGATCCTTCCCTTTCCTCGCATCCATTTTCCTGGCTCAGAATATGTTCTTTCTATAAGTAGGCTTGCTCAACCTCTACCCCTTAGGTCAAAAATGCAGTCAAGAATATTTTGTTCATCACTCTCTTAGAAGACCGTGGTGTATAATTCCAATCCTTCTAGTATGTTGATGAATCTCCCTTGCACCTCTTCATAGAATTTAAAATTTCTTTTGTTTAATTTGCTTATTATGTAGTATTCTGCCGTACTTATGATATGCGGCTGTCGAGGAAGTTCCCTTGTTTCAACGATGGCGGGAACCCAAACTGGTGCTGACTCTGGCTCTAACGGAATGTATGATTCTGCATCTGACGGGACGTATGGTTCTTGACCCCTCAGAACATATGGTTATGTATTCATTGGGACATATGGCTCTGCCTCTATCAGGTAATCAGCAGTCTGAGATGCATACTCCTCTAAGGCATTGTAGTGTTGTAGGTGCAAGACATTGCAGTCCAAGCATTCCACGAATGCCCCTATAGCCGACGATCGTGCAGGTATTTCAGCGTTGCAAGTAGGGCAACCCGTGCATAGAACATCTGAAGCTAGTGCTATTTCTAGCTCTGTAATAAACCTGGATTCATCATCTATGGCAGGCAAGCCTAAAGAAGTTTCTCTCATGCCTGTATCATAAATGTTCCCCTCAGGAATAGGGGTGAGTAATTTTTCTACCCCTTTTTGGCGTCTTTTCTCCTCTCATAAAAAAGCCCTCTGCTTTTGGCGGCTAGCATTTCTATGTTGCGTTCTTTGTAGCGGAGCATCTAGCAATCTTTCATTATCAGCAGCGACCAGGCCCTCAGTTGGTGTAGCTATCAATGATGGTAGACGGCTGGGCCCCTCCTTTGGGTCCTATTGTACCATCATGTTCTTTCCTTTCAGTGACACACTGTCTTTGGTGGTCAACCTTAGCAGAGAGGGCAACCCTTCCTTTTCCCGTTGGATGAAAAATTTCATTAAAGGCCCCTTGTAATCTATGCTGACTTGTCAAATTCTATAGTGCCGCCCTACGACGCCATTTCTTCATTTAGTGTGAGTTTCCAACCATCTTTAAAGGCGAAGATCATCTTGTGGCCTGACATTTCTCTGCAGACGACAGGAAAAATGTCAGTGGGCTGAAACTTAGTGTGAAAAAGAACAAAAATAAGTATTTATTAAAAGAAATTTTAGTTTATTTTTGTGAAGAGATTGTTTATTTATGTGTGAATTTTATTTAATTTAGTAGAATATAAAGTTCAAAGGTAGAAAAGAGAGAATTTAAAGTGTAATTCTTTTTAAACTTTTTCATTATATTGAGGTTAATTTTGTTACAAAGATTTTGGACCCGGTCACAGACTTTTGGCCACATAGATAATCTAAAAACAGTCAAAATTTTAAAATTTCAAATCAAGTGGCGACAAGCAACGTCAGGTTGCGTAGTATGTCTTCAGGTATCGTCCGTTGATTGGTAGCATTGGTATTTCACCCCAAAAGTCTACTAATTGGTAGGCTCCTCCTGCATAGACCTTTTCAACGATAAATGGTCCCTCCCAAGTTATCTCAAATTTTCCACCTATCTTGTCGCGTGCAATAATATGCCTTTTGAGCATGAGTACGAGGTCACCAACTTTGAATGTCCTTGGCCGGACCAAATTTTCATGAGCTTGTACCATCTTTGCCTGGAAAAGTTCCAAATGTTGTTGTGCTTCAAGTCATTTTCCTTCAAGACTCTCTAGTTCTTCAAGTCTAAGCTTCACACTTTCTTCTGTTGTGAGTTGGTTGGTGACTGTGAATCTAAGAGATGACATCTGAATTTCTAACAGTAGGACGACCTTAGACCTGTACACGAGCATGTAGGGTGTACACTGAGTGGGAGTCCTGAACCTCATCCGATATGACCACAAAGCTTCTAGAAATCTGTTATGCCAATCTCTTTTGTTTTCATCCAGTGTCTTCTTCAAAATCTAGACTAGTGTCTTGTTGAAGGCTTCGACTAAGTCATTTCCCCTGGGATAGTAAATTATAGAGTATCTCTAATCTATCTTGTGTTTTTTGATGTAATTGTTGATTTTGGTGCTTTTAAAGGCTGTCCCATTGTCAGAAATTATTCTTTGCGGTACTTCAACACGGTAGACGATTTGACTTTTGAAGAACTGAAGAACATGTTGTGTCGTAACCTCTCGTAGAGGCACTGTCTCTACCCATTTAGAGAAATAATTTGCAGTGGAAAGTATAAATTTGTGTCCTTTTGAGGATGGAGGGTCTATCAAATCTATTATGTCTATGCCCCAAAACTCGAATGGCCACGAGGCAATGGTTGGGTGTAGCACATTTGGAGGTTGGTGCAAGACCACCCCATGCACTTGACACTGGTGACATCTTTTGGCTGTATCCATACAGTCGGACATCATTGCTGGTCAATAATATCTGAGTCTTTTAATTTTAATTTTCATCTTTGAATCTGATTGGTGAGCACCACACAATCCGGCATGTACTTCTTTAACAATATTTTGTGCCTCGGCTCTGCTTAAGCATCGTAGCCACATTTGATCGAACTATCTTTTGTAGAGGACATCACCAACTAAGGCATATGACATAGCCCTTTTCATAATGTGATGTGCTTAAGACTTGTTCTCTGGAAGCTTCTCAGTATGCAAATATTCTATTAATGGCTTGCGCCAATCTTCATTGATATCAGCAACTGCATTTATCGCTTCTTCTTTATTGAGCTTATGTAGATTGTCGAGGTGGATTTGAGACAGAACTTGTCTTCCTTGTACTATGATTTTAATGGAATCTTCTGGGGGACACGCCAGCTCCTTAGCAAGTTTTGCTAGAGCATCAGAATGGGTGTTATCTCCCCTAAGAATCCGATAGAAAGTCACATAGGGAATCTGTTCCAGCAATTTCATTGCATACTAGTGATATTCTGCTAATCTTAATTTCAAAATTTTGTATTGTCTGATGACTTGCTGGATGATGAGTTGTGAGTCGCCATAAATTACAATGTCTGTTATGCCCATCGAGATTGCCAACTCCAATCCAGTGATTAGGGCTTCATATTCTGCTTCATTGTTAGTGCACGGTTCTGTCATGTGGTATGAGAACCTCAACATACCCTTATCTGGCGTGATAAAAATCAGACCGATCCCTGCTTTGCCTGGAATGACTGTGCCTGATCCTTTGTCTTTCCTGGCTGATGAAGCACCGCCAAAGTACATTTCCCAACATTGTGCATTGGAGAATTCCATTTGTTGTATTTACTCATCTGGTAACTCTTTGTTGAGAGGGGACCCAGTTGGTAGTGGGTGTCCAGCGAGAAAGTCTGTTAGAACCTGTCCCTTGATAGCATGAAGGGGAACAAAAGTTATATCAAATTGCAATAAGAGCATTGACCATCTTGTTAGACGTCTGAAGAGTGTTGGTCGGGTCATCAAATATTGCAATGGATTAATTTTTGAAATTAGGGTAATCCTATGAGAGAACATGTAATGTATAATATTTTGGGCAACAAAAATTACAGCTAGACAATGCTTCTCGATAGGTAGATACCTTACTTCTATCGATATTAGACTTCGACACAAGTAGTACAATGCATTTTCTCTACCCTTGTCATTGATTTGGTGTAAGAGGGCTCCAAGGGAGTTGTTTAAGGCCACGATGTAATGTATCAAAGGTTTCCCTAGGATAGGGGCTACCAAAATAAGAGGTGTCATTAAATATTGTTTAATGTCCTTAAAGGCCCGCTAGCATTTCTCTTCCCAAATGAATTTGGCATCCTTTTTAATTAATTTTGAGAAGGGCTGACACCTACCTAAGAGATTAGAAATAAAACGTATCAGATATGCCAACTTTTCCTGGAAGGAACGTAATTGTTTCAAGAGTTTAGGAGGACGCATTTTCAAGATAGCTTTAATCTTATCTATGTTGATCAAGATTCCTCAACGATGGACAATGAATCCTAGAAACTTCCCAGAGGTAACACCAAAGGCGAGTTTTAAGGGATTCATTTTAAGGTCATAATGCCGTAACCGTTCAAACATAATCCTCAAATCGTACAAATGGCCTATCTTTCATTTATTTTTGATGACCAAATAATCCACATAGCATTCCACTTAGTTTTGGATAAGGTCATAAAAAATCTTTGTCATTGCACTTTGGTATGTTGCTCCAGCGTTCTTTAATCCAAACTACATCACTGTGTAGTAGAAAATCCTGATTGGTGTTCTGAAGGCTATAAGTGCTGCATCCTTGGGAGCCATCTTGATTTAGTTGTTTCCCGATGATCCATCAATGAAAGAGAAGATTTCATGTGTAGAAGCGATAACCACCATCATTTCCGACATTGGTAGTGGAAACTTGTCTTTTGGACATGCCTTGTTCAAATCTCTGAAGTCGACACAAACACGTATTTGTCCATTTTTCTTCTTAACTGGAACAATGTTAGCCAACCATGTTGGGTATTGCTCTTCTTGCACAAAGTTGGTGTCTATTAATTTCCTTAACTCAACGATGACTTTCTGCTCTATTTCAAGTCACATTCTTCTTGGAGCTTAATTTACTGGGGTCATATCTTTGTCTACCCCTAGTTTATGAACTGCAACCTCTGCTGATAATCCTGACAATTCATTATAACTCCATACGAAGCAATCTTTGAATTTTGTCAACAATTTGATCAATTGTAGATATTCTTCATCATTGAGTAAAGAACTTATAAATGCTAGCTGGGTTTGTTCTTCAGTCCCAAGGTTGATTTCCTTTAACTCATCAACAATTGATTTAATTTCCTCCTCAAAATTTGACGGAGCATCTTCTATTAGCTTATCAGTAGAGTCATCCTCTATACCGAGACAATCCTCTTTTGATTCACCAACAACAACCATGCAAAATTTTGAATCATTGACTGATTCGACTGTACCTTCCATTGTACTGCAGAAGAGTTTGGATTCGACTGCACCAAATCCTCTTTTGATTCACCACTCTTCTGCATTCCCTCTTTTGAGTTGGGAGTTCAAATTTTAACACTTTATAAATTTTTAAAAAGTTGTAATTTATTTTTTGGCATTTGTTTTGGTAAATGTCTTTGTTGAATTAACTTTTGTACATAAGGCGAGAAGTAAATAAAAGGAAATTTCATTAATTCATCAGGATCATCATCCAAATTTATAAGATTTTCAAGATCTGTAGAAGTAGAAGCACGGTGAAATTTGATCGGCTTTGAACCAGTACTACAGACTTCCTTGACCTCTAAACTCTTGACCTTTTGAGGGAGGATAAGAGAAAGGGTCATAACATTCACATAGTGATTTATCCAATCATACATTGTCTTATATTTGCTTTTCTCGGCATCTTCTATGGATATCTGGTATTGAGGTTTCTTCTATTTTTTCATCATTATTTTGTCTTTGAAACCATCCTCATCACCAATGTTAATGGTTGACCTAGTACGTTCAACGATTAAGTTGGTTCTTCCTCATCCACATCCCCAACCTTGACCTCGGGTGCGTGAACTAAAAGAACCTCTACCACATTGTTGCAGAAGAGTGGTGGAAGATCGCCAAAGTGCAGTTGAATGGCCCTGCCATTGTACTTCTTCTAAATCTTTACTTTTGTTTGTCACAGTTTCATGAGAAAAAACAATTTTCTTCAGAGGCGCGTAGTAGGTAGCATCTTCATGAATGCCAATTTCTCGAACTGAAAATGGTTATAGATCTCCTTTGATGCAATGTTCTTGTCCTTCTCTATAATACTTAATGCATTGATGTAGAGGTGATGGAACCATGTTGTGTTCATGAATCCATGGTCGACCAAGTAGATCGTTGAAAGAGGTCTTTGTGTCAATGTATAAAACTTGGTGGTTGTTACTAGTTCTCTAACCTTCATAAGAAATGTCATCGATCCAAGGGCTCTCACTCCCTTTTGGTTGAATCCTCTTAGCATCATTTTATCACCTGTAAGCTCTTGAGCTTTGATGCTCAAATAGGTCAATGTCCGTAGGCTCATCAAGTTAAGTGATGCTTCGGAATCCACTAAAACTCTGGACAACACAAATCTGTCAATGTTAACGGAGATGTAGAGTGGTCAATTGTGGTCAGCGGTACCAAGCAGCAAATCTTCATCTGTGAAGGTTACCCTAGGCTATTCTTTCAACGAATAAACTTCATTTGAGGATGTGCTGGACAACTGGTTTAAGAAAATATCTGGGTGAAGCAGGCTGTAACCAGAGCTTCTCTCATCTTCTTTGATAGGATAGAGTGTCGTAGATGCTTAATCGGGCCGGCAGCTTCCTAAGATGAGCTAGCATGTTGTAATCCACTTTATGTGGTCCTCCAATTTTCACTTGGTTGTGTGGTTCTTCCACTGGTGGGGGTGGAGATAGTTCTTCTCGAGTTACTATTTGTTTTCCTTTATTTGCTGAAGTTGTTCTTGGGGTTAACACTCTCCCGCTCCTTAAATTCACTTATCTAGTTTCTTCTTCTTGAGATATCATTGTTGAATCTTCTGGTGTTTATTTTTTGTCGGAAAGATTAAGTTGATGGCAAGTGGTGCACCCTGGCACTCGAGGATTAGTTCCTCACTCCCGGTGCTGTCGTAGCTGGTATCGTTGATGCTTCTTCAGTCTTGTTAGCGAGTTCGTCGGACTCAAGTATGATTTGAGGATCATTTTGAGAATCAAGATCAAAGCTAGATTGGTTATTATTGATTACGTCATCACTAGAAACAATTAAAACATAGTTGAAATCATGATCATTATAGTCATAAGGCCTTGAAGGGGCAAAAAGATAATCATACAAAGTTAGGAATTCGAGGATTTTCTTCCCTGAATCTGAGATAACCAATCTAGTAGAGGCAGCCCCTATCCTACCCCTCATGCTATCAATCTTCATAGTGGTAGTGTTCTTCTTTTTTTTTGTCTTTGACGATGACGGCTCTTGTGGAAAAATCTTCATCTCAGACTTGACATGCTGAGGACTCTGAACAGAAGTTTGTTGTGATGCATTTTGGATTGGTTTAATATTTTCTTCGTCGATTTACTCCAAACTTCATTCCATCCATCTTTTCCAATGTGTGTGGAAGATTGTTTCGATGAATTTTGGATTTGGTTTAGGACCCCTTTGAGCTCGTTCCAAGTCATACTCCATCCATCTTCTCCAGTATATGGATCAATCAGAGAAATTGGCTCGGCCAAAATCATATTTATGGAACCTTTTTCAGGTTCCCTTAAATATTCTTTCGGGATCGTTATATTTCCTTCTTTGAGATTTTTCTTGAGCCAGTCCTTAAAGATGAAACATTCTTCTATAGTGTGTCGGAGCAACCGGTGGTACAGACAATAATTTGGTTCATCTTTCTTGTCAACTTCTTTAGGCTTCTTTGGATCTAGTAGTCTGAACTCAGGCTTCTTCATCAGACTTCTGAACTTTTTGGATACTACTTCATCTTTGATAGAATACACCATTTTTTGTTATTTTGCCAAAGATGTTTTTTATTCTTTGCTCGAGGTGATCCTTCTTGAGGCGGTCACTGGTTGGATTGGTTACTCTATGTCTGAGCATGCTGTGATGAAGATTGACGAGGATTTTCTACATATATCTTCATTGGTTGTTTTCTTTTATTGACAGTCTCTACTATTCCTGATTTCTTTTCAAGCACTCTGGTTGCCTAAGACTTTTCATGCGAATCCATATGTTTGATTTTATCTTGAAGAGTGCTAGCCTTACTGAGTAGCGTCCTGAAGGATTTGATGGTGAGTCCCTTGAGCATGAAAGCTACTAGTCCATGGATGCTTTTGAGTAAAATTTCAATCACATGATGTTCCTGTAGCTGAGGTTCACACTTCATTCTAAGGTTTTTTCACCAAAAAATGTAGTCCCCTAGTGTCTCGTTGGGCTTTTATTTTTCCATCATGAGTTCTTCTATAGAGACATGGTGTTGCGCTTCAACAAATATTTTACACATAATTATTCGAGCTCAACAATGGTTATCATTGATCCATTGGTCAAATCAACATATTAATCGAAGGCAATCCCTGACAAGTTACTGACGAACTGTTGGAAGAGTAGAGCTTCACTATTTCTCGTGTTGCCACAAATGGCTCAAAAGTGTGTTATATGTTGTCTGGGATTTCCAATCCCATCAAATATCTTAAGGTTTCGGGCCACAAAACCCTTGGGGAAGGGCACAACATCAATTTCCTCAGGATAGGGTCTACCCTTTAGAATCAACACACCGCTCTTAGATTGGGTTAAGGCCTCCCAAACTTGCTCGACCATTTGCTTAAATTCTTTTTCTGATATGGCGCTTGATGGAGAATCCTTCTTTGGTTGTTCATCTTTGTTTGCTGAGGCAACTTCTCTTCTTTCATCGATGATATGTATGATTTTTGGTTGGCTGATCTCCAGAGAGGCTAGTTGCGGTACTTGTGATTGTCTCTGAATGGTGACCATGGCGGTCATGGCGGCAGCCATCTCTTCTATCCTTTTCTCCAATTGGATGACTTGCTCATCTCTTAGGAGAATAGCCCTATGCAGCTCATTTATGGCATTTTCTTCGATGAGAGGTTGAGCCTCACGCGTAGATGTAGCGGCTCTGGTTTTAATGACACGGACATCCATGAAATCTTCTTTGAGGTAATCATTGTAGTCAAAATCTTAATCATCGTTATTGATGAAGATTCTATGCTCTCGAGCCAACTTAGAAATCTAGACTCTGAGCCTTTCAAATTTTTCTTCGATCATTAATTCTTTGATTGTTCTAAGATCTGGAGGACCCTACTAGACCTCCTCCTCTTGCTCTTCCATTTCACTGGCAATTTCTGCGATGATGTCAGATACTTCGGACCCTGGCTTCATTTCGTGATCTTGTTCTGCAGATTTACTGGACTGTATTGGTACAGCGACCTTGGGTATCTACACCTTTTTTGAAGGTGATGTCTCAGGACGGGGTGTCCTACCAGAAACATCGGGATGTCGAGGAGAAGTATGCTCCCCATGGTGCAGACCAGCTACAGTACCAGATAATTTCTTTTCCTTTGAAATTTTAGAAATGTCTTTGTGGTTTGTGCTTGGTAGAATTCTTGGACCCACTCTTGACTTAACTAGTGGATGACTTGTGGTCCTGATAGTGTTAGAATTTATGGTGACAATAGCAGTGTCGACTCTGCCTCCCAAGAAGAACCAGACGTGAATACAAGCAGGCAGACTTTCAGTTGACTTCTGAGATAGTTTTGCAGATTTGACGTCCCTTAAAATTTTTTTCTTCATACGAGGGGAAATTGCATGACCCACTCATTTAAGTAATTCATTGACTGAACAACCTTCTTTGGCAGCTAGCCTCTATAAAATTGAACTGACTCGGGTGATAGGAGTAGACTTTTTTTTCTCCTCACCATGTCCATGAAGTAAAGGTAATGCAACGGCAATTTTCTGAATGCTCCGGTATCCATCATTATCCATTAAAGGATGGAATCTACTTCCCTGCATAAGTGGATATACTTCAGGTAATTCTAACTCCTCTTGGTGAGGCTTTTCCTCGACAGTATTTTCTCAAGAGTCTGGGCTTTAGTAGCCCTTCGAACTCTTCTGTTGCAGTTTCTCTTCTGAGTTTGGGTTAGTGGTGCAGTTCTTGAACTCGATCAGATTTTCAATACTGGTGATGGGACAGCCAATCGCTCAGTCAGATCTTCAATGATCATTACTTCTTTTCCCTGAGCAGCAGCGGGGACAACATGCTTGGTAGGTGTCATAGTGTCAATAGTAGTCTTGGCCTTCTTATAAGAAGGGAAGTCCTGAAGGCAGTTTAGGTTCAACTCAGCAGATGGCTCCTGAATTTCTAGAGCGGTGACTTTCATTATGAAGAACGGGGCCTTCCCGAGGATAACATCAATGTCTTCAAATCCGGCTCCAAACTTAATGGTAGGAGCAACATTGTGGGCTTCATGGCTCATCGGCAGGTTGCAAGAAAAAGTCAACATTGGGTAGTGATGCAAATAATAACATGGATGACAATGACACGACTTTAAGAGAAGATTTAATTCAAGTTTCACGTGAGCCAATTACTAGATGTCATACAAAGAAGGTGAAATAAGCTCTTAATGGATTAGTCCAGGAGGCTTGGACTCAAGCCAATTCATGGAGATCTAAGGAGAAAGAACCACAAAGATTTATCAACTTATTCCAAGCCCAAGGATAAATGAGTCAAATTATCATGGCTGGATATTTTGTATTTTTATTGTGATATAATAATGGCTTGCATGCCAACTTGATGTAGTTTTCATTTGTTTTAGAAGATATTTTATCTTCTCTTTTGGTTTCTTGTAAGCTTTAGCCTATATGTAGGCCTTATGTTAAATGAGAAGGGGACTTCTGGTTCTTGCCAAAAAAAAACTTGCATTTGGGTTGTCTCCCACGGTTTCCTTAGGATTCCAACGGAACTCTAGGCCATCGCCTAAGGAGTTATTTCCCGACTTATCAAGCAGATTTTCACCCCGTTTGTGCGCCTTCCATTGTACCAAGGTTCTTTCCTCACGTCAAGCATAGGGTTGCGGTCTTAAACCAACGTTCTTGTTTGCATTGATCATTGGGTCAAGGTTTACCTCCATCCATCTATTTTACCACAGGTTCTACCTATATTTCAGTTTGTTCCAGCCATGAGACGGTTTATTGTTTGGTTTCTTACATCACATAAAAATTTCCATCAATTCTTTTCGGTTTTGGCATGCACATCCGATTTTCTAATAAGAACATCAATCCCCACGATCCTGTCTTGCATATATGCACATTAGTTTGGTATCTGAGCCTCACAGATCTTGAGCACATAATTTTCTTGTTGGATGTTTCTTTTATTTTTTCTTGGGTAATTGATGAGATTAGTTATTCTCTTTTTTTCTTATGTCCCATTTTTCATTTATGTCCAAATTTTACTAAGAAATCCAATTTGTTATTTTATTTTGTAATTACTTGTTTAATTAGTTTCTCTCATAATTATTCATATTCATGTTCTTGTTAATATTCAAATCATTATTGCTCATGTGATGGCCCTTGTTATTATTCATATTAGTTGTTCAATTGATTGTCCGAAGCAATTGTTCTTTTTTATTGTCCAAATCCGTGTTCATGTTTTTGTTCAAATCATCTAGTTCTTGATATTCTTTATGATAAATGTTGTTCTTGATGTGAACTTTTTTTTAAATTTTCATTCTTAAAATACAAATCATCTTGATGTGATCTTGTTATTTTTATTTCTTTGTTGATATTCTTGTTGTTCTTGATGTGAACTTTTTTATTTTTCATTTATTTTTATTTTCATTTCTTGAAATACAAATCATCTTGATGTGATTTTACTATTTTAATTTCATGTTATTTTTATTTCTTTGTTGATATTCTTATTGTTCTTGATATCATTTCTTGTTCTTGATATGATTATCCCAATCAGTTTAGTAGTGCTTTTGTTTTGATTCAAGATATCAAAATTTGTATTTCAATATCATCATCCCAATATTTTGCTTAGCATTTCAGATTTTTCTTATTTGTAATAATTTAGAATTTGATTTGTGTTGTTAATTTCAAATTCTTGCTTAGCTACCTTCATTGTAAGTCCCCAATCATGTCCCAAATGAATTTTGAAGAAGAGGAAAGGCAACCTGCCATTCCTAAACTCCAATTTCAAGCATTGGTGGGGGAGATGAGAAGAATGATGAGGGTTGAGTTAGAGCAAATTCAAGAAAGATTGGAATGGGTAGAGGGAGGAATCCAACAAAGACAACCACAAAATGTTTCCAATCGACAAAGGGAGAGAGTTCCACTAAGAGAAGGGAGGGAGGAGGATGAAGAATATTATGAGGCTGGATTTGATGAAGAGAACAATAGGGATTTATTTGTTGAGAGAAGGCGTTATGGTGGAAAAGCTAGAGACATTACGAACAGATACGACAATAGCTTGACAGGTATTAAGATGCGCATTCCTTCTTTTCAAGGCAAAAACAATCCTGAAGCCTATCTTGAATGGGAGAAGAAGATAGAATTAGCGTTCAACTGCCACAACTATTTCGAAATAAAGAAGGTGAAATTGGCCGCCATTGAATTTAGTGATTATGCTATTGTTTGGTGGGATCCATTAATGTTGAGCAGGAGGAGAAATTGATAACATCTCGTAGAAACATGGGAAGAAATGAAAGTTGTTATGAGGAAGCGATTTGTGCCAAGCCATTACTATCAAGAATTGTATTAGAAGTTACAAAGGCTTAGGTAAGGTAATCAAAGTGTGGAAGATTACTATCAGGAGATGGAGATTGCTATGATTTGGGCTAATGTAGAAGAGGATCGAGAAGCTACTATGGCTAGATTCCTAAATGATTTAAACCTAGAAATCTAAGATAGAGTGGAAATGCAACATTATGTGGAGTTGGAGGACATGTTACATGTGGCCATCAATGTAGAGTAACAACTCAAGAGGAGGCGTGGCCCAAGTTTTTCAACTAGTGTGGGTTCTTCATGGAAGCCAAATTTTTCAAAAAAAAAAGAGGACAAACCAGTTGCAAAGTCCAAACCCGAGCCAAGACAAGAGACAAATAGCCAAGGAACTCAAGGGAAAATTGAACCTTCCACATCTAGAAATCGAGACATTAAATGTTTTAAATGTGAAGGCAAAGGTCATATAGCCAACTAATGTCCTAACAAAAGATTCATGGTGAAAAGGGACAATGGAGAGATTGAGACTGATGAAGAATTAGAAATTGACTCTATACCACCAATAGAGGACATTGAATGTGAAGAATATGCGGTCACAGGAGAATTGTTAGTCACAAGAAGGGCTTTAAGTATGCAGACCAAGGTTGACGAGGGAATTCAAAGAGAAAACATTTTTCATATTAGGGGCCATGTACAAAAAAAGGTATGTAGTATGATCATTGATGGAGGAAGTTATAATAATGCTGCTAGCACTATTTTGGTTGAAAAATTAGGACTGCTAACCATCAAGCCAAGCAGGTTTTGGTCTCGTTTCTCATTGGAAAATACAAAGATGAAGTCTTGTGTGATGTAGTACCAATGCAAGCAGGCCATTTGTTACTAGGCCAACCCTGGCAATTTGATCGACGAGTTGAACATGATGGCTTCACTAGTAAATACTCGTTTGAAGTCAATGATAGAATTATCACTCTTTTGCCAATGACACCAAAGGAGTTCTGGGAGGATCAAGTGAGATTGCAAAATGATTATTGTGAAATGAAAAGGAGTGATCAACATAAAGAGGCTGACCCGAATGAGAAAAAGGAAGAAATGGAACAAGCAGCAATGAAGAGAAAAGAAGAAAGAAAACAAAAGAACTTTTATGCAAATTCAAGTGAGATCAAGAGAGCATTATTTTTAAACCAAACAATAGTTTTACTTCTTTATAAAGAGGCATTCTTAAACACTAATGAATGTGACAATACTTTGCCTAGTTCTATTGTTTCTCTTTTGTAAGAGTTTCAAGATGTCTTTCCTGAGGGTATTCTACATGGTTTACCACCCATTCGAGGGATTGAGCATCAAACTGATTTTATACCAGAAGCCACCATTCCAAACCATCCAGCTTATAGAAGCAATCCCGAGGAGACAAAAAAGTTACAAAGGCAGGTTGGGGAACTAATAGAGAAGGGGTATGTGAGAGAGAGCATGAGTCCATGCGCTGTTCCGATAATTCTAGTTCCTAAGAAGGATGGGTCTTAGAGAATGTGCGTGGATTATCGAGCCATCAATAGTATTACAATTAAATATAGACACTCTATTCCTCGCTTAGATGATATGTTAGATGAGTTACATGGATCTTGTGTGTTTTCTAAGATTGATTTAAAAATTGGATATCATCAGATTAGGATGAAAGAAGGCGATGAGTGGAAAACTACTTTTAAGACAAAATATGGTTTGTATGAATGGTTAGTTATGCCTTTTGGTTTAACTAATGCACCTAGTACTTTCATGAGACTAATGAACCATGTTTTGCGAGCTTTTATTTAAAATTTTGTTGTGGTCTATTTTGATGATATTCTGGTCTATAGCAAAAACATGAAGGATCATGTTGAACATTTAAAACTTGTTTTAAATGTTTTGAGAAAAGAAAATTTATTTAGTAACTTGGAAAAGTGTACCTTTTGTACCAATAAACTTTATTTCTTAGGATTTGTTGTGATTGCGCAGGGCATACAAGTTGATGAAGAAAAGGTGTGTGCTATGCATGAGTGTCCTAGTCCCACTAGTATAAGAAATATTCATAGTTTTCATGGACTTGCTAGTTTATACCAAGGTTTGTGAAAGACTTTATTACCATAGCTGAACCACTCACCGAATTAATCAAAAAGAACATTGGGTTTAGGTGGGGAGAAGCGCAAGAAAAAAGCATTTCAAATGATCAAGGAAAAACATACCCATGCCCTATTTTGACTTTACCTGATTTTTCTAAAACATTTGAAATTGAATGTGGTGCTTCAGGTATTGGCATAGGTGCTGTTCTTATGCAGGAGCGAAGACCAATTTCTTATTTCAGCGAAAAGTTGAGTGGGGCCACCTTAAACTGTCCAACTTATGACAAGGAGATGTATGCATTGGTTAGGGCCTTGGAAACTTGGCAGCACTACCTTTGGCATAAGGAGTTTGTGATTCACACAGATCATGAGTCTTTGAAGCACCTAAAAGGTCAACACAAGCTAAACAAAAGGCATGCTTATTGGGTGGAGTTCATTAAGACATTTCTTTATGTCATTTGATACAAGCAAGTTAAGGAAAATGTGGTTACTGATGCTCTTTCTCGAAGGTATGCATTACTTTCTACTCTTGATGCAAAGTTACTTGGTTTTGAACATATTAAAGATTTATACTATGATGATGTTGATTTTTGTAATGAATATCGATCTTGTGATAAAACTGCTTGCGGTAAATTCTTTAAACATGATGGGTTTCTATTTTGAGAAAATAAGTTATGTGTGCCTAAAAGTTCTTTGCGAGAATTGCTTGTACAAGAATCTCATGGAGGGGGACTAATGGAACATTTTGAAGTTGCAAAGACTTTAGCTGCTTTGTAGGAACACTTCTATTGGCCACACATAAGGCGGGATGTTGAGAGGATTTGTGGTAGGTGTGTTACATGTCGACAAGCTAAATCTCGAGTGCAACCCCACGATTTTTATACTCCTTTACCAATTCCTAATGCACCTTGGATTGATATTTCTATGGACTTTGTGCTAGGTTTGCCTAGGAATAAACGTGGTATAGATTCAATTTTTGTGGTGGTGGATCAATTTTCCATAATGGAACATTTTATTCCATGTCACAAAACTGATGATGCTTCTAATATTGCAGATTTGTTCTTTAAGAAGATCATAAGATTACATGGTATGCCTAAAACAATTGTTTATGATAGAGATCCTAAGTTTTTTAATTACTTTTGGAAGACCTTGGTGTAAGTTAGGAACCAAATTATTGTTTTCTACAACTTGTCACCCACAAACCGATGGTCAAACTGAAGTAGTAAATAGGACTTTGTCTAATTTGTTAAGGGCAATCATAAAGAAAAATATCAAAACATGGGAAGATTGTTTACCACATGTTGAGTTTGCTGATAATAGCGCTGTTCATTCTACTACTAAATTTTCACTTTTTGAAATTATTTATGGTTTTAATCTTTTAACGCCATTTGATTTAATTCCATTATCTATTTCTGAGCATGTTAACTTGGATGGTAACAAAAAGGTTGAGTTTGTAAAGCAGATACATGAGAAGGCACAACTGAATATTGAAAAAAGAATAAAGCAATATGAAAAACATGCCAACAAGGGGTGACACAAAATGATCTTTGAACCTGGAGATTGGGTTTGGTTACACTTGAGAAAGGAAAGATTTCCAGAACAAAGGCATTCCAAACTACTTCCAAGAGGAGATGGTCCTTTCCAAGTAGTTGAGCGTATCAACGACAATTCTTACAAGCTGGATCTACCAGGTAAGTATAATGTGAGTGTCACTTTCAATGTTACTGATTTATGTTCTTTTGATATAGACACTGATTTGAGGACAAATCCTTTTTAGGAGGAGGGGAATGATGCAAATTATAGCATGGATGGCAATGGCACGACTTCAAGTGAAGATTTAATTCAAGTTCCATGTGGGCCAATTACTAGATGTCGTAAAATGAGGGTGAAAGAAGATCTTAACGGATTATTTCAGGAGGCTTGGACTCAAGCCAATTCATGGGGAACTAAGGAGAAAGAGCCACAAAGATTTATCAACTTATTCCAAGCCCAAGGATAAAGGAGTCAAATTAATATGGCTGGAATTTTTGTATTTTTATTGTAGTTTAATAATGGCTTGCATGCCAACATGATGTAGTTTTCATTTATTTTAGAAGATATTTTATTTTCTCTTTTGTTTTCTTGTAAGCTTTAACCTATATATAGGCCTTATGTTAAATGAGAAGGGAACTTTTGATTCTTGCCAAAAAAAAGACTTGCATTTCGGTTGTCTCACACAGTTTCCTTAGGATTCTAATGGAACTGCAGGACATCGCCTAAGGAGTTCTTTCCCAACTTATCAAGCAGATGTCCACCCCATTTGTGGCGTCTTCTATTATACCAATGTTCTTTCCTCACGTCAAGCATAGGATTGCGGTCTTATACCAACGTTCTTGTTTGCGTTGAGCATTGGGTCAAGGTTTACCTCCAACCATCCATTTTATCGCAGGTTCTACCAATAATTTGGTTGTTCCAGCCATGGGACGGTTTTATTGTTTGGTTTCTTACATCACATAAGAATTTCCATCAATTCTTTTTGGTTTTGGCATGCACATCGATTTTCTAATAAGAACATCGATCCCCACGATCCTGTCTTGCATACATGCAAATCAGGTAGGCCATTGCAGCAGCTTTAAAACAGAAAGCTTTCGGATTAGCTATATGGCCAAAACCTTATAATCTTTAGTGCAAGCACTGAAAATTAACAGAGGTTGATCTGTACATCAGGTAAGTCTTAGCTTTAGGAATTTTAGAATTTTCAGCGAAAAGGTAATTTAAAAGTAGAAAATTTTAATTAACATAAGAAAATTTTAAAGCACGCGCAGCACAACACTATTTAATTTAATTTGCAAAATAACAAATCAAACTCAAAAGGGAGATGTGAAGCATTTTATGACCCAGTGGGGGACCCATTTTTCACACACAATGCCTAGGTGGAACTATTCCACCAACGCACCTATCGGGGTCCGCCCGCACATGAAGATTAAAAGAGTCCTTAATGGCCTCCTGAACCCCTCCGTTCAAAGGTGATTAAATGACACTCCTGAAGTCCAAAGAGTTGGCCATACTTTCCTAAGACAAAAATGGGTAAAGTATATCAACGGAAGAAGAGTAATTTGGTCCAAGAGGGACATGGACTCATTACTGATGTGTGAAGATAATATTTTCTTATTTAAATGGAGAGAAAAGTCTGTCCCCAGTGCAGTCGCAGAAGCTATCAGCACTATTTTGGTTAAGGAGTTGCCTGTAAGAAGTTATCGGTCGCCCGAATCAAAATCTTGTCACCCGCTTCGGAAGGACGTTTTAATGTTTAGAAAAATATGAAATCAAACTGACCCCATACTCTTCATAGTTTAAATGAAAGAGTGTTGTACCTCAAACTTTGTATATATCCCGAAAGATAAACACAAGACTTGAGGATGAGACTCGATCAAATAAACTGAGAAATATATGACGCCCGTTTGGTCTGTGAAACCGTTTTATTTACTAACAATTTCCCCTATTTAATATAAATAATTAAAAAAGGTTTATATTAAGCTGGGTTTGGATGAGCTTCCTATAAGGGCAAGCCCCTATAATTAATTATATCCTAAATGACTGAAGTCATCTAAGAAGACTCTCGATAAAAATCAGGAAATATTATCTTCAAGGATTTCAAAAGGATAGGACTTTTCAACGATGCCAGACAAAAAGGTGTGTCATGGGATTGATTCAAATTTGGAGCATTTTATTTTGGAATCTAAAGGAGGAAGAATTAGGGGATGTCATAGATCCAGAGGAAAACCTTGGTGACCTCCCAAGCTATCCTATTGTTTGGCTTCAGTTTTGAGGAGAAATTATTTTAATATTCCATCCTATCAATTTTATTTGATTAGGGCTTATATTTGTGTGAAACGATCACACAAATAGCCTAGAAGATGTGAGGAATGAGGTCGTGGTGAACGACAACCTCAGAATCCTAATACGAGTTAGGGCTTACATTGTACATTAGAGCTGTACAAAGGCATAAAGATGAGGTGAGGATTTATGTTGCATAAGCAGACAACCTCAAAATCCTATGGCTTGGTTGTTTAATTCTAAGGAAGGAAATTGGTTTAGCTGGGGAAAATAGATTTTGTTGTTGAAGATGGTCATGCTGCCCACTATGCTAGCACCAAGCTCCTTTTCATGGAGAGTTTAAGTTTTCTAGGGTTTCAAGTTATGATGTCAAATCAGATAGCCCTATGGTTGATGTTCTTTAAATGTTATAGGGAATGTTAAAGTTGATTAGAGCAACACCGGTTAGAATCTCACGGTTCACTCGTTCTAGTACCATTATTTTCTATTGGATTCAGTTAGTCCAAATGAATTTACTAAACTCAACTTAATGAGTTTCATACTTTCATTTAAACCATAGGAAGCCTCGTTAGCAACCGTAGGTTACCTCCTCCAAGGGATTCCCGATCATTCGATAGAGACATCTTAATTTAGTTGTAGTTGTTGTTTTGTGTGATGTTTGTGATTAGATTATGAGTTGTCATATATTTTAAATTTTGTGGAGGTGATTTTTATTTTGATTGATTTTAATTTTGGTTTTGGGTTTTGGTTTTGTAGCTATCCTGACAGTTTTAGTTTTCATGCAGGGTGACATTGTTGTTTAGCATGCAAGTTTATGTTTTGTTCTTACATGTAGGTAAGTAAGCATAATGTGGAAAGCTTAAGAAAAGATAATGCTGTAAACTATAAAAGCATACCTGGCGTGTCATCTCATTCCACCACCTGAAACTCAAAATGCATGTTAGAGCATTTTATGCAAAGCTGAAAAAGTAAGGTTTTAGTGACGATCCCTTGATACTGTTAATATGAACAGTACAACAATAATTCATATTATATTTCACTTTTATTTCCTTACTTTGTAACAAAACCAAAAACTTGATCCTGAAGAAAAATAAGAATTTAACTTTTAATTTATATATATTGGTAGACTACGCAAGTATTTATATCGTTATCAAGTAATATAGGAATTTTTTATTAAGACTTGAACATCGAAACCACAGGGCAAATACACAATATGCTTTATTAAACAACAAACTTTTATTTTTAATAAAAAGATAACTATCTAAACTAAAGATGATTTGTACAGTAATGAAAATTTAAATATTTTTTTGTACTTTCAATATTTTGATAGAATAATTATAATTTAAAAAGATAACTAAAGTTTTTGTAGAAGAAAAGCACTAAATATGAAAATATCTTTCTTTCTTGTTATGAATCAATAATAATTATAGGAATTCTATTGCGGAAGTATGCAAATTGTGTTGTGCCAAATAGGAGCAACAACATTCTTTACCCTTACTAAAGATGCTATAAATAACATTGGCTACTTTAAAGTTTGAATAGTTCTGAAGACCGACAAGGCATGGAAGATAATTGCTCTCACTCTAGAGTTCCCTTGATTCCCTACACCTGGGGCCTAACATCTCATATTAGAACCTAAAATAATAAACCAAGTTGGGGCTTTAACTTGTCACTTTAAAGTCCTCTAACTCTACACCCTTCAATGAATATTTCCTTATTTATTTGCACTAAATTATATGAACTACATTCTCATTCATACAACCTCATGGGATTCTTTCCAATTGTTGACTGACATAAGAATTACATTTTCATTCATACAACCTCATGTGATTCTTTCCAATTATTGACTGAGACAATACGCAATTCATCCAACATCAAGTGTTTCTTTCCAATTGTTGATTGAGATAATACCAGCCCATTTTTGACATGTTCTCACAACAAATTTTAACGTCTAGATTGACCAAATCAAGAAGTAAATGAAGTGCTTGTATTTAAATCATCACAACTTCTTCTATCATTGAAAATTAATACTTTCCACAACTTCTGTCCAAAACTTAATTACTGATCATTTTAAGAAGAAAGATAAAGAAAACTATTCAGAATCCAAGGAGAAAACAAAACCACACTTTAGTTTAAAAGAAGAAATCATTGTCAAACCAACAACAAGTCTTAATTAAAATCAAAAGTAGTCTCAAAACAAAAAGATAAAAACTTATCTCAAGTCCTCCACCAAACTCTTGAAGTTCTTTTGATTCCCTTCTCTTTAAAATAACTCAAAATAAAATAACAAAAAAGATAAAATAAAAGTAAAAGTGGTGCCTGAAAATCTCTCCGAACTAACTCCCCAAATGAAAGCTTTCAAAACTTTCTAACATTATCATGACTCTTTTCTAAGTCCTCTCTTCTTTCTTCCAAAATTTTCCAAAAGGTGCTTTGGTTTCTCTTCAAAATATGTCTAGATTCAATGCATTTCTCTAAAAGATGCATCCTTTTGTGATAATTTTCATCCATGTTGGTTATAACCACCTATTAAGCCAATGGGTGCCTCAAAAACCTTTTCAAAATTCCTAGAAACCGAATTTAATTGTCCAATAATTGCCACTGGCACTTGAGCTCGGGGCCTTCTGGTGCTTATGCGCCAAAACTCTTTTGCACATTTTTCACCTTTTTGCTCCAAATTTGATTCTTTTTCACTCCTTTAAGCACTTTTCAACAGTAGCCAATCATTGCCCAGGTCAAGTCCCCCCTTTTTTTCGGACTTCAGAAGCATTGAGTCAAGCACATGGGCGGTCTGATCTACTCATTCAAAGGGAAAGCGCACCACTCTCTTGATTTTCTTCTCACAAGAAGAAGAGCTAGTGGAATTTCATCACCTCATGCCAGCGGGGGAAAAGACAAAGATTCTCACTACAAGAGGAGAGAGTGATTTAGCTGCTAACAAGCGCAGGTTTTTCATGAAATTATTTTTTCTTTCTTCGGGAAACATATGTTGATGATGAGGTTGAAAGACAACAAGGGACTACCTAAAATTTTTAAAATTTTTAAAAGACATAGAATTAAGTTCAATCCTAATCTAACTAAAACAATATTAAACACACATCAATAGTTACTACCCTAGAACGTTAAAAAAGGCCACTAACAAAACACAACATCATAATAACAATATAAAAGGTCCCAAACATAACATAGTTCATCGTCCAAATCAACACAAATAAATGTAGTAGTACTACATCACATAGACTTCAACATAAACAAACATTAAAAATATCTCAATCCTACTCCTCATCCTCAGAATCGCCGCTATACCACTTTTCTGCAGACTCATAATCAGGATATCAAGGATATGGAGAAAATTTCACTTCTGGGTCACCTATAATCAGGCTCTCCAAAGATGAGTAGAATTTCTCTTCATAATCATTCTTTCTCCAGTTATACTGATCAGTATGATCTGCAAAATGCTCTAAATTTTGTACCTTATCAGTGGTAAAATTGATATTATTCATCATCTTCTATAATATTTGATCTTGAGTCTCAGTAGACTCGCCTCTAATTATATAAGCACGTGAGGTAGATGGTCTAGATGTAAAAGCAGCAGAGGTAGAAGCAGCAAACATCTCCATTCCATAGCTTCTGAAAAATCCTCCTCTCCAGCCAAAAATTGAATGTTCAGAATAAGTCTTCACATTCACCTTAGTGATGGGCTTTAGAGGTAATAACACTTTCTCCCAACTATCATAATTAACTATAGCCTGCTCACACAAGAAAAGATCAAGGAAGCAAATCCCAGACCTGCAGTTGTAATAGCTGTAGCAGAACTGATGATAGTATGATAGATCAAAGCTCCAATGTTGATGAGATTTCCCACTTGAATACCATAGTTCAACGTCGCTCTTTCTCTGGTCACTTTATTGAGATGATTATTTGGAAGCAGATGAGCAGAAATGAAATAGCGCCAAGCTTTTGAAGGTGCACATAACTTTGAAGTTGGGAAGTTAACTCTCCTTTCATTAGTTATTTTCTAAATTCCTCTTTAACAATTATGTAAGAAATAATCTCATCTAATTTCGCTTTAGTAGGACTATAATTTGCATAAAAACACAATGTATCTGGTGGTAAATGGTAAAACAAGTTCATTACCTCTGGCAAAAAAGGTACCAACTTCCCTCAAACCATGACTCGATTTTCTTCAGCTTCAGGGAGATTTGCATAGAACTCCCTCACAAGAGATATGACTACCACAGCAGAGAAACAACAGAATTGTTCTCACTATTCGCGAACAATTAAATCTTCCATGTCTCCATCCGAATTTCTAAAGCATCGTTCCTGAATCAATTTGTGTGATTGCAAAGCATCACCATACCGATCTTGAGCTTTTGAACTAAAAAATTTACTCGAATCAAATGGGGCTTTGCCTTTGCTCCTCTTCATTCTTGGTGTCATTCTACAAATTTAATAAATTCCAACAATAACTTCAAAAATCAAATTTAAATTACTAAACTAAACTTCTAAAAGCATAAACGAAACTTCCCATGCAATTTCCATAGATTTTTCCTCATTTTTCAACTTAAATAGTGAATTTTTGAATTTCTCCAAATGTGCTCAAAATACATGGTGAAAATCCAAAATTTTTACATAGAAGNCAAACAAAAAGATAAAAACTTAACTCAAGTCCTCCACCAAACTCTTGAAGTTCTTTTGATTCTCTTCTCTTTAAAATAAATTAAAATAAAATAACAAAAAAGATAAAATAAAAGTAAAAGTGGTGCCTGAAAATCTCTCCGAACTAACTCCCCAAATGAAAACTTTCGAAACTTTCCAACATTTTCAGGACTTTTTTCTAAGTCCTCTCTTCTTTCTTCTAAAATTTTCCAAAAGGTGCTTTGGTTTCTCTTCAAAATATGTCTAGATTCAATGTATTTCCCTAAAAGATGCATTCTTTTGTGATAATTTTCATCCATGTTGGTTATAACCACCTATTAAGCCAATGGGTGCCTCAAAAACCTCTTTAAAATTCCTAGAAACCGAATTTAATTGTCCAATAATTGCCACTGGCACTTAAGCGCGAGGCTTTCTGGCGCTTATGCACGGCCTTCTCTGTTTAAGCGACGCTTAAGCACCGGATCTGGTGCTTAGGCGCCAAAACTTTTTTGCACATTTTTCACCTTTTTGCTCCAACTTTGATTCTTTTTCACTCCTTTAAGCACTTTTCAACAGTAGCCAATCATTGCCCAGGTCAAGTCCCCCCTTTTTTCGGACTTCAGAAGCATTGAGTCAAGCACAAGGGCGGTCTGATCTACTCATTCAAAGGGAAAGCGCACCACTCTCTTGATTTTCTTCCCACAAGAAGAAGAGATAGTGGAATTTCATCACCTCATGCCAGCGGGGGAAAAGACAAAGATTCTCACTACAAGAGGAGAGAGTGATTCAGCTGCTAACAAGCGTAGGTTTTTCATGAAATTATTTTTTCTTTCTTCGGGAAACATATGTTGATGACGAGGTTGAAAGACAACAAGGGACCCAATCCAGTAGGATCTACCAAAGAGATTTTACCTATATCTGCAAGAAAAACACAAAAATACCTTCCATTAAAGTGCAAAATCTCAAAAATAGATATAAAAATGTGTCTAAAAACACTATATATTTTAGGTGTATCAAAATCCCCCAATAAAATGTTACTAGTCCTCAAGTGACACTTCAATCTTTAAAAATTAAATATGTATGATATATATATGAGTTTCTTTAGGAGTTACTAAAATTTTGATTTAGAAATATAACAGTCTAATTTAGAAAAAATATTCAGTAAATGAGACCAACTTAAAGTTTAGAAATTCTTATTGTTAAGAAAGATGAAAACATGAGTTTCTATCTAATTCATAAATATATTGTGGATTTTCCAAATTTAGAATTTAGTTCTTTTATTATCTCCACTTAAAAAATTTCATTAAAAATAATTTTGCTTACTATATTATATCTATAAGCTTAAGAGTTTCTCAAGTCTTATACTTTAAAAAGATCAAATGTAGAACCAATTTTTGATTAGGCACTAATCCTCAAGCTTCTCCTTCCTAATTTTTTTCCCTTTTTCTTTTTCTTTTTCTTTTTCTTTTCTTTCTCTTTTTTCTTTTCTTTTTCTTTTATTTTTCTTTTTCAGGCAAGGATTACTATATCTGGATAGACCTTTAATTATTTTGAAGTCCACTTCTCCTTTCTTAAAGCAAAGTCTTGATATAAGTCTTTTACTTATAAATATAATAATTAGTTTTGAAAATCATTCTAATTAAAAAAATTTAAGTATTAAAAGTAAAAGTCTAAGTTATCTAAATTTTTCAAAAATATAATTTTTCTTACTAAAGATAGTTACTTATATTAATCATTGTCATCTAAAAACTTTTTAACTTAAAGTTTTTCTTCACTACTAAAAATCTTAACTAAATTTTCTTACTCATTTCTAAAATCAAATTTTACTTCCCTAATATAACTTCATATAAATAATCAATGTTTTTCTTTTCAAATCAAATTCACTTGTAGCACATTTGAGAATAAATAAAATTCCAGTTTTGAAAATATTTTTCATCCCCCCAAACTTAAATTTTAACAGACTAAACAGTTTAGCATCAGATATATATAAGCAGGAATGAAAATTTAAAATAACATACTAACAAGAAGTTTTAAACCCTAATGATACAAGTGTAGAACTAAAAAGAGTAGTAAAATTAATTTTTGATTAAATTTTCTATATTTTCATTTCAATTTAAGATTCAATAGACTTCTAAATAGTGGGTATAAAAATAAAAGTAAACTAACACACTAACTTGATTTCACGATCTCAACATAAAATCAAACAAACTAACATGATAAAAGAAAAATACAGGGTAGCAGTTTCAGAAATTTAAATTTAAGATCTAAGTAGGCTAGATTCTTAAACTTTTCAAAAGACATAGAATTAAGTTCAATCCAAATCTAACTAAAACAATATTAAACACACATCAATAGTTACTACCCTAGAACGTTAAAAAAGGCCACTAACAAAACACAACATCATAATAACAATATAAAACGTCCCAAACATAACATAGTACATCGTCCAAATCAACACAAAATAAATGTAGTAGTACTACATCACATAGACTTCAACATAAACAAACATTAAAAATATCTCAATCCTACTCCTCATCCTCAAAATCACCGCTATACCACTTTTCTGCAGACTCATAATCAGGATATCGAGGATATGGAGGAAATTGCACTTCTGGGTCACCTATAATCAGGCTCTCCAAAGATGAGTGGAATTTCTCTTCATAATCATTCTTTCTACAGTTATACTTATCAGTATGATCTACAAAATGCTCTAAATTTTGTACCTTATCAGTGGTAAAATTGATATTATTCATCATCTTCTATAATAATTGATCTTGAATCTTAGTAGACTCACCTCTAGTTATATAAGCACGTGAGGTAGATGGTCTAGATGTAAAAGCAGCAGAGGTAGAAGCAGCAAACGTCTCCATTCCATAGCTTCTGGAAAATCCTCCTCTCCAGCCAAAAATTGAATGTTCAGAATAAGTCTTCACATTCACCTTAGTGATGGGCTTTAGAGGTAATAACACTTCCTCCCAACTATCATAATTAAATCTAGCCTGCTCACACAAGAAAAGATCAAGGAAGAAAATCCCAGACTTGTAGTTGTAACAGCTGTAGCAGAACTGATGATAGTATGACACATCAAAGCTCCAATGTTGATGAGATTTCCCACTTGAATACAATAGTTCAACGTCGCTCTTTCTCTGGACACTTTATTGAGATGATTGGTTGGAAGCAGATGAGCAGAAATGAAATAGCGCCAAGCCTTTGAAAGTGCACATAACTTTGAAGTTGGGAAGTTAACTCTCCTTTCATTACTAATCTTCCAAATTCCTCTTCAACAATTAAGTAAGAAATAATCTCATCTAATACCGCTTTAGTAGGAATATAATTTACATAAAAACATAACGTATCTGGTGGTAAATGGTAAAACAAGTTCATTACCTCTGGCAAAAAAGGTACCAACTTCCCTCAAACCATGACTCGATTTTCTTCAGCTTCAGGGAGATTTGCATAGAACTCCCTCACAATAGATATGACTACCACAGCAGAGAAACAACAGAATTGTTCCCACTATTCGCGAACAATTAAATCTTCCATGTCTCCATCAGAATTTCTAAAACATCGCTCTTGAATCAATTTTGTGATTGCAACGCATCACCATATCGATCTTGAGCTTTTGAACTAACAAATTTACTCGAATCAAATGGGGCTTTCCTTTGCTCCTCTTCATTCTTGGTGTCATTCTACAAATTTAATAAATTCCAACAATAACTTCAAAAATAAAATTTAAATTACTAAACTAAACTTTTAAAAGCATAAACAAAACTTCCCATGCAATTTTCATAGATTTTTCCTCATTTTTCACCTTGAATAGTGAATTTTTGAATTTCTCCAAATGTGCTCAAAATACATGGTGAAAATCTAAAATTTTTACATAGAAGTAAAGCTCTTACCTCAAAGAACTTGGATCTGGCAAATTTCACTTGGCTAGAAAATTCACTTTTAACTGTTCGCAAACCGGCGCTTAAGCGTGGGTAAGTGGCGCTTAGGCACCTGCCTCTAGGGTTTGCTCACGCTTAAGCACGAGATGTGGCGATTAGGCGCCAGTGCAAGATTTGCAAAAATTTCAAATTAAAGTAAAATGCACTATTTGCCTANCTTTTAACTGTTCGCAAACCGGCGCTTAAGCGTGGGTAAGTGGCGCTTAGGCACCTGCCTCTAGGGTTTGCTCACGCTTAAGCACGAGATGTGGCGATTAAGCGCCAGTGCAAGATTTGCAAAAAATTCAAATTAAAGTAAAATGCACTATTTGCCTAAGTAAACCACCCCTAAATGGTCTCATAGCACTTAAATGACTATTTTTAACTTCCTGTAACTCTCCTTTATCTCAAAATTTCCCTTAATAACTATTTCAATTTGAGGCTAAAACAACACAAAATTTCACACAAATAAACTTATATTTAATTCAAAAACAATTAAAAATACATTTAAACACTTAGTTCTCATTCCAGATAGTTTTGGATGAGAAAATTTTCCTAAATAGAAACACTTNTCCCTTAATAACTATTTCAATTCGAGGCTAAAATAACACAAAATTTTACACAAACAAACTTATATTAATTCAAAAACAATTACAAATACATTTAAACACTTAGTTCTCATTCCAGATAGTTTTGGATGAGAAAATTTTCCTAAATAGAAACACTTAACAATCTTTCATAATTAACATCTAAGTAACACAAACACTAAAAGCAAGTCTTAAACACTAAAACACATAAAGAAAATGACTTTAAACACACAGAAGCATAACTTCAAAAATAGAAATTAATTCCATTCCTCATTAGAAGGAACAAGTTTAGGTCTTTCATTAGTCTCTCCTGGGGCAACTGGACTATAAAGTTGATAAAACGGACGGTGGTGACGTGCNGCTTAACAATCTTTCATAATTAAACACCTAAGTAACACAAACACTAAAAAAAAGTCTTAAACACTAAAACACTTAAATAAAATGACTTTAAACACACAAAATCATAACTTCAAACATAGAAATTAATTCCATTCCTCATTAGAAGGAACAAATTTAGGTCTTTCATTAGTCTCTCCTGGGGCAACTGGAATATAAAGTTGATAAAACAGACGGTGGTGACGTGCTCTGATGCAATCTTCTTCAATCCACTTTTGCTTAAAAAACATCTCCTTATCCACTTCCTCTATATAAATAGTGTGGCTAAATTACATTTTTAATTGCCATCCAATATGCTCAAGATGTGCATGAATCTCCAATACCTTAGTCTCCAGTACATACATTATATTTTCAATTTTATTGAGCTTCTCTGATATCCCTTCAATACTAACGATTAAGAAATTGTTATACATCTCTTGTGCACTTTGACTAATGAATTTCTTCCTCATGGTCTCCTCATTCTTCTTTAAATACATCTCCCATGAAGAAATCATCTTAAAATTTATCTCTCTCTTAGACTTTGGGCTAGAAATGATCTAAGGTGAAATTCCTTAACTAAACACTTCTATTTATAGGCCTAAATCCTTCCAATAACTCTTAGACACGTTTAGAAACTGTCTTGGCACATTTTTGCAAACTTTTAGGTGGTTTTCCCTTCTAGAATATTAATTTCGTACATGTTTTTAAACTGTCGCACTTAAGCGCCAGATTTGGCGCTTAAGCACCAGTGCACATTTTTGCACTAGTTAATTTAACATCCAAAGTCTCATTTTAATAAGTCTAGATCACTAAATAAAGTCTTAAAATCAATACCAACACATAATAGTCTCAAAAATACTACCCCAATTTTTCTTAATCACACATAAAACATCAATCAAAATAAAAATACACTGATAACTATGAGTTGCCTCCCACAAAGTGCTTGGTTTTACTTCGTCAGCCCGACGTAACCAGTGCTTACTCTGGTTGACCCAACATCATTCCATCATTAAACTTATGATGATCCCCTATAAAATAAGCTTTCAGTCTATGTCCATTAACTTTAAATATTTTCTCATACTTAGGATGTTTAATATCCACAACTCCATAAGGATAAACTTTAATCACAATAAATGCGCCCATCCATCTGGACTTAAGTTTATCTAGAAATAATCTTAACCTTGAATTATATAGCAAAACTTGTTGCCATGGCTGAAAAATTTTTAGTAAGAATCCTTCGATCATGCCACATATTCATCTTTTCTTTATAAATTTTGGCACTTTCATAAGATTCATTCCTTATCTCGTCAAGCTCATTTAATTGTAATAATCTTTTCTCACTAGTATCTTTCAAATTATAATTGAACTCTTTAATTGCCCAATATGCCTTATGCTCAAGTTTAACTGGTAAGTGACAAGTTTTTCCAAATATTAACCTATATGGAGACATTCCTATAGGAGTTCTGTATGTAGTCTTATAAGCCCACAAAGCATAGTCAAGTTTGACTGACCAATCCATTTTTGTTGGATTCACAGATTTTTCCATAATTCTTTTAATTTCCTGATTGGATAATTAATCAAACCACTTGTCTGAGGATGATAAACAGTAGCAATCCTATGATTTATATGATATTTCTTTAAGTAATTTCTCCATTATGACATTTCTGAAATGACTTCCCCCATCAGTAATGATAACTCTTAGCATCACAAATCTACAAAATATATTTATTTTCAAAAATTTTACAACACTTTGAGCATCACATCAAGGTAAAGCAACAACTTCTATCCATTTGGATACATAGTCCACTTCTAACAGAATATATAAATACGAAAGATAGTATAAATGGTCCCATGAAATCTAATCCCCAAACATCAAATATTTCAACTTCTTGAAAGATGGTATAAATGGTCCCATGAAATCTAATCCCCAAATATCATAATATTTTAACTTCTAGCATAAATTGAGGGGCATCTCATTTCTTCTAGAAATATTTCCTACTCTTTGATATCTATCACAAGTTTTGATATACGTATTAACATCTCTAAAAATTGTAGGCCAATAAAATCCAGATTGTAAAATTTTGTATGTTGTTTTAAATGTCCCCCAAAATCAGAATTATGACATTTTTGGATAATCTCATAAGTTTCTTCTAATGGTTCATCTTCGAATAATTAGATCCTTTCCTTGTTTATATAAAAATGTGTCATCCAAAAAATAATTCTTAGCTTCAGAAATAAATTTTCTCTTCTGTTGGTATGTCATTCCATAGGGTATAATATCACTAACAATAAAGTTCACAATGTAGGCATACCGCGGAACACGCCACCATTAATAGTGAATAATTTTTTATCTGGAAAATGTTCATTAGTTTTATTTTCAAAATAGAGTGGTTTTTCTAATTCAAGCCTGGTCAAATGATCAGCAATTTGAATTTTAATCCCCTTCTCATCTACAATTACAAAATTAAATACTTGCAAAAGAAGAATCCATCTTCTAAGTCTAGGTTTAACATCATTTTTTTTCATCAAATACTTAATAGTAGAATGATCTGTACGCACCACACAATGAGTTCCAATTAAATATAATCTAAATTTATCAAAAGCATATACTATTGTTAATAACTCTTTTTTAGTTGTTGTATAATTAATTTGAGTTTCATTAAGATTTTTACTAGCGTAGTAAATTATTTTGAAAATTTAATCATATCTTTGTCCTAAAACAACTCTAATACCATAAGCACTAGCATCACACATTAATTCAAAAGGTTTTTCCCAGTTTGGTGAAACTATAATTGGTGTAGTGATTAATTTTTCTGTTAATAAATTGGAAGCTTTTAGGCATTCATCATCAAAATTAAAAATTACATCTTTCTCTATTAAATGGCATAAAGGCTTAGTAATCTTTGAAAAGTCTTTAATATATCATCTGTAGAATCCAACATGTCTTAAAAAACTCCTAATTTCCTTTACATTTGTTGGATAAGGTAAATTAGCGATCACTTGAATTTTTGCAGGATCTACTTTCATACCATTTTTTGATATTTGATATCCTAATACAATTCCTCCTACTACCAAAAATTCGCATTATTCCCGATTCAGGACTAAATTTGTTTCTTCACAACGCTTAATAACTTTAGATAAATGTTCTAAACATAAGTCAAATGAAGTTCCAAACAATGAAAAGTCATCCATGAATACTTCAATCCCTTTTTCAATTAAATCACAAAAAATTATCATCATACATCTTTGAAATGTAGCAGGGGCATTACATAAACCAAAGGGAATTCTTCTAAAAGCAAAAGTGTCATAAGGACTGGTAAACGTTGTTTTCTCTTGATCCTCAAAAGATATTTAAATTTGGTGATAACCAATATATCCATCAAAAAAACAAAAGCTAGTCTATCCAGCATTTAATCTAGAAAGGGTAATAGAAAATGATCTTTTCTAGTGGCAAGATTTAATTTTCTATAATCAATACATATTCACTACCCTGTAACTTGTCTAGTAGGTATTAACTCATTATGTTCAATTACAATTACAGTTTCTCCTCCTTTCTTAGGAACGCAATGAATTGGACTAACTCATGCACTATCTGAAATAGAGTAGATAATTCCAGCATATAACCACTTTAAAATTTCTTTCTTTACAACTTCTTACATAACAGGATTCAATCTCCTTTGTAGATCAGCCCTGGGTTTGCAGTTCTCTTCCATATGAATTCTATGCATACAAATTGAAGGACTAATTTTTTTAATATCAGCAATTATCCATCCAAAGGCTTTCTTAAAATTTTTCAAAATTTTCTTCAACCTTTCTTCTTCTTCCATCATTAATTTTGAGGAAATTATAACTGGTAAAGTAGAGGAAGCTCCTAAAANATAACTGGTAAAGTAGAGGAATCTCCCAAAAAGACATATTTTAAATGATCAGGAAGTAACTTCAACTCTAGTTCTGGAGGTTTTTCAATGAAAAGGCATATTTTAAATGTTCAGGAAGTAATTTCAACTCAAGTTCTAGAGGTTTTTCAATAAACAAAATTATTTATCTTTGTCTATCTTGTCCAAAACTTCAAAACTTTCTTGTACATAGTTTGAATTTTCCTTAAAAAGATCTTCACATTGATTTAATTCCTCTTCTTACTCATGTTCCAAATCTTTTTCTTCAAATTTTTCTNAATCATGTTCGAAACTTCAAAAATTTCTCGAACATAGTTTGAATTTTCCTTAAAAAGATCTTCACATTGATTTAATTTGTCTTCTTGCTCATGTTCCAAATCTTTTTCTTCATATTTTTCTTCATAAGTAGTTCTAAAATGACATTCACTTAGATATCTTATAACATCCATCCTATAACATTCATTATCTTTATCTTTTGCAGGGTATTTCATAGATTTTGAATTGTTAAAAGTAATAGTTTGATCATTGATGCACATTGTTAATTCTTCTTTCTGCACATCTATCATTGCTCTTCTTGTGGTTAAGAAAGGTCTCCCAAAAATGATCGGTATCTCTTTATCTTTCTCCATATCTAGCACAATGAAATCAACAAGAAAGATAAATCGATCCACTTTCACTAGGACATATTCTATAACTCCTTTAGGGTATGTTATCGAGCGATCTACTAACTGCAGAGTTACAGTAGTAGGGGTTATTTCTTCTAATCCCAATCTTTTAAATATTGATAATGACATAATGTTAATGCTTGCACCTAAATCACATAAAGCATTCCCATAAAATCTGTCTCCTATTGCACATGGAATTGAAAAGCTACCAGGATCTTTAAGCTTTTCAGGAAGCTTCTTCTGAATTATCGCACCGCACTCCTCACTAATTGCAACAGTCTCATTATCTTCAAACTTCATTTTCCTGTTGAGAATATCCTTCATTAACTTTTCATAGCTCGACATTTGTTCTAAGGCTTCAACAAATGGTATATTAATTGTAAGCTTCTTAAATATTTTTAGAAATTTTGAAAATTATTTATCCAACTTCTTCTGATGAAGTCTCTAAGGAAATGGAGGTGGCGGTTTTTCTAAATCAATTTTTAGTGGAGAAATAGGTCTCTCAAAATCTTTTGGAGCATCCTCTTTTGATTCTTCAATTTCTTCTCTTTTAGAATCTTTCGGAGCGTCCTCTTTTGATTCTTCAATTTCTTCTCTCTCTACTTCAATTTCTTTTTGAATCCGAATTTCCAACTCTCTTCCACTTCTAAGTTGAACGGTTTTTACTTATTCTTTATTCTAGTCTTTTGGATTTGATTCAATATTACTAGGAAGTGTTCCTTGGGATCTATTACTTAATGAACTTACTATTTGCCCAAGTTGATTCTTAATATTTCTAATTGTAGCTCCTTGACTTCGTAATTGATTTCCCATTTGTAACACCGCTTCTTCTATAGACAACTTCTTCTCTTTAAACTGTGTATTACCATTAAAATTTGGAGGATTAGTAGATATATAATTATTTTTCCTTAGTTGTTCTAGTTTCTCAATATGTTTCCTTGGTTGTTCCCCCATTGTTGATTATTACCACCCAAATTGTTATTCCAGATAAAGTTTGGATGGTTCTTCCAATCTGGGTTATAATACTTTGAATATGGGATATTCTGCTTATTACTTACGGCATTCAAAGTTTTTAACGATCCTTGAGAATCTACCATTTGGCCTAATGAATTCTCTTCAATCATGGAAATTGGTTGAGAAAAATACATTACTAAATTGGTCTAACTTCCTTGAAATTGCAGCAACTTGATTTTATAACATGGTAAATGCATTAGTTTCATGAATATGAGCTACTTTCTTAGGACTTACCCAGTCAGAAGGCCATTGAAAATTATTGGTAGCCCTTTCTGTATGTAAAGCATAAGCGTCACAAAATTGTTTTAACATCAATGAACCACCAGCATCAGCATCGATAATTGATCTAAGAGATCTAACTAATCCATTATAAAAAAGTTTGAATTATTAACCAATCTGGTATAACATGGTGTGGACACTTTCTTAAGAGTTCTTTAAAATTCTCATGCTTTATAATAAGATTACCCTTCAAACTGATTAAAAGATGTAATATCATTTTTAAGCTTTGCAGTTTTTGAGGGTAGAAAATATTTAGCAAGGAATTTTTGTGCTAAATCACCCTAAGTTCTGATAGATCCAGGTGCTAATGAATTCTACCACACCTTAGCTTTATCCCTTAGTAAGAAAGGAAATAACCTAAGTCTTATGGCATCATCTGATACACCATCGTATTTAAAAGTAGCGAATTCTAGAAATTTAACAAGATGTAAATTTGAATCTTTAGTTGGTGATCCCCAAACTGATTATTTGATATCATTTGGATAATAGCAGGTTTAAGCTCAAATGAATTAGCCTCTAGGTTGTTTGTGAATACTACAATGAAGTTCATCTAGAGTAGGGTTGTCATAATCTCTTAAAGGTCTAAACTCTTCATGAATTTTAACATTTTGATTATTTTGGTCTGCCATATCTGTAATTTTTTTGAAATTTTTAAATTTTATAATTTTTTTAGTTTTTTTCGATTTTTCTAATAGTTTTTTCTAATTCAGAATCGTAGGGCACTAGTGCTTCAGAACCTGAACTACACATACACTAACATATAATAAAATAAAATAAAATAAACAAAAACAATATAAGATAAGATAAGATAACTTAAAGTTTAAAAAAGACTTTCTAAAAATAGAAATTTGCTTTTAAAATCAATTTCTCCCTGGCAACGGCGCCAAAAACTTGATCTCTGGATACTGCTAATTTGCACAGTACAACAGTAATTCAGATTATATTTTACTTTTATTTCCTTACTTTGCAACAAAACAAAAAACTTGATCCTAAAGAAAAATAGGAATTTAACTTTTAATTTATATATATGGCGATACTACGCAAGTGTACGTATCATTATCAAGTAATATAAGACTTTTTCATTAAGACCTGAATATCGAACTTATAGGGAGAATACGCAATATGCACTATTGAAAAACAAACTTTCTATTTTTAATAAAAATTTAAATATCTAAACTAAAGATGATATTTGAAATAATGAAAATTTAAATATTTTTGGTATTTTCAATATTTTTATAGAACAAAAATAATTTAAAAAGATAACTAGAGTTTTTGTAGAAGAAAAGCACTAAAAATGAAAGTATCTTTCTTCTTGTTATGAATCAGTAATAAGTATAGATATTTTGTTGTGGAATTATGCAAATTGTGTTATGTCAAATAGGAGCAATAATATTCTTTACCCTTACTAGAGATGCTATAAAGAACATTGACTAACTATAGTTTGAATAGTCTTGAAGACCGGCTAGGCAGGGAAGATACTAGCTCTCACTCTAGAGTTCCCTAGAGCAATAATATTCTTTACCCTTACTAGAGTTGCTATAAAGAACATTGGCTAATTTAAAGTTATTTCTGAAGATCGGCTAGGCAGAGAAGATACGAGTTGTCACTCTAGAGTTCCCTTAATTCCCTCCACCTGGGGGCTAACATCTCGAGCCTAGGCAGGGAAGATACCAGCTCTCACTCTAGAGTTCCCTCGATTCCCTCCACCCGGGGGCTAGCATCGCTAGGCAGGGAAGATACTAGCTCTCACTCTAGAGTTCCCTCGATTCTCTCCACCTCAAGGCTAATAGGTAGGGAAGATACCATCTCTCACTCTAGAGTTCCATTAATTCCCTCCACCTGGGGGCTAACATCTCGTATCATAACCTATTTACCCTTACTAGAGATGCTATAAAGAATATTGGCTAATTTAAAGTTTGAATAGTTCTGAAGACCGGCTAGGCAGAGATGTTATAAAGAACATTGACTAATTTAAAGTTTGAATAGTTCTGAAGACCGCCTAGGCAGGGAAGATACCAGCTCTCACTCTAGAGTTCCCTCGATTCCCTCCACCCGGGGGCTAGCATCGCTAGGCAGGGAAGATACTAGCTCTCACTCTAGAGTTCCCTCGATTCTCTCCACCTCAAGGCTAATAGGTAGGGAAGATACCATCTCTCACTCTAGAGTTCCATTAATTCCCTCCACCTGGGGGCTAACATCTCGTATCATAACCTCAAGGAATATACTAGCTCTCACTCTAGATTTCCCTCGATTCCCTCCACCTGGAGGCTAACATCTCGTATCAGAACCTAAGAAAATAAATCAAGTTGGGGGCTTTAACCTATCACTTTAAAGTCCTCTAACTATACACCCTTCAATGAATTTTTTTCTATTTATTTGCACTCAATCATATGAGCTACATTCTCATTAATACAAGCTCATGTGAGTCTTTCTAATTATTGATTGAGACAATACCAACCTGGTTCTTACGTGTTCTCACAATAAATTTTAACATCTGGATTGGACAAATCAAGAAGTAAATGAAGTGCATGGATTTAAATCATCTCAAATTCTTCTATCATTGAAGATCAATACTATCCAAAACTTCCATCCACAACTTAATTACTTATCATTTTAAGAAGAAAGACAAAGAAAACTACTAAGAATCTATGTAGAAAACAAAACCAAGCTTTAGTTTAAAAGAAGAAATCAATATCAAACCAACAACATGTCTCAATTAAAACAAAAAGTAGTTTCAAAACAAAAAGATAAAAACTTATCTCAAGTCCTCCACCAAACTCTTGAAGTTCCTTTGATTCTCTTCTCTTTACAGTCAGTCAAAATAAAATAACAAAAAGGATAAAATAAAAGTAAAAGTGCTGCCTCAAAATCTCTCTGAACTAAGTCCCCAAATTAGAACTTTCAAAACTTTCCAATGCTTTCAGGATTCTTTTCTAAGTATTCTCTTCTTTCTTTTATAATTTTCTAAAAGGTGCCTTGGTTTCTCTACAAAATATGCCTAGATTCGATGTATTTCCCTGAGGGATGCATCCTTTCATGATAATTTTTGTCCATGGTGGTTATAATCACTTATTAAGCCAATGGGTGACTCAAAAAACTCTTCAAAATTTATAGAAACCAAATTTACTGGTCCAATAACTGCTACTGACGCTTAAGTGCTGGGCCTCTGGTGCTTAGGCATAGCCTTCTCTATTTAAGCGGCGCTTAAGCGCCGTATCTAGCATTTATGTGCTAAAACTCATTTGCACATTTTTCACCTTTTTGCTCCAAAATTGATCCTTTTTCACTCCTTTAAACATTTTTCACCCTTTTTACCTGTATCTGCAAGAAAACTAGAAAAATACCTTCCATTAAAGCGCAATATCTCAAAAATAGATATAAAAATGTGTCTAAAAACATTATATATTTTAGGTGTATCACCTCCCACAAAGCATTTGGTTTAACTTCGTCAACCTGACGCACCATTTTTTTAGTTGAGTTGACTTATCATTAAAACTTATTTAAATTATGGTATGTGGCCTTCATAATATTATTTCAATCAAAGCTCATTAACTTTAAATATCTTTATAGTGTTAGGATCTTTAATAACAACAATTCCATAATAAAAAACTTTAATCACTTTAAATGGTCCTAACCATCTGAATTTCAGTTTTTTCTGGAAATAATCTTAATCTTGTATTATATAATAAAACTTCTTATCCAGGTTTAAACTTCTTTTTAATAATCTTCTGATCATGCCATATTTTTATTTTCTCCTTATAGATTTTTGCATTATCATATGTTTCATTTCTAATCTCCTCAAATTCATTGAGTTAAATTAATCTTTTTCTCACCAGCATCCTTTAAATTAAAATTAAATTCTTTAATAGCTCAAAATGCTTTATGCTCTAATTTTACTAGTAAATGATATGTTTTTTGAAAAGTAAGTCTATATGGGGACATTCTTATAGAAGTCTTATAAGCAGTTCTATATGCCCATAATGTAGAATCTAATCTAGCAGACCAATCCAATTTATAAGGATTTACAACTTTTTCTAAAATTTGTTTAATTTCATGATTTGATATCTCTACTAGACCGCTAGTCTAAGGATGATAAGCAATAGAGAATCTATGCATAATATCAAATTTTTTAATTAATTTTTTGATTCTCTTATTCCTAAAATGAGATCCTCCATTTGTAATAATTACTCTCGGCATTCCATATATTGTGAAGATATTTTTAATTAAAAAATTAGAAATAATCCGAGCATCGCATCAAGGTACAATAATAGCTTCAATTCTTTTGAACATTTAATCAACAACAAATATTATATATAAAGTTCCAAATGAAGGCATAAATGATCCCATAAAATCTAATCCCCACACATAAAAAATTTCAACTTCTAATGTGTAATTTAGAGGCATTCCATTTCTTCTAGAAATATTTCCTACTTGCTGACATTGATCACCTGTTTTAATATATTCATTAACATCTCTAAAAAGAGTAGGCCAATAAAATCTAACTTGCAAAATCTTATATATTGTTCTGTTTATTCCAAAATGTCCTCCAAATTTAGAATCATGACATCTTTCAATTATCTGTTGAGTTTCTTTATAAGGCACACACCTTCTAATAATTAGATCTTTCATTGTTTACATAAATATGGTTCATCCCAAAAGTAGAATTTTGAATCATAAATGAATTTCTTTAGTTGTGGATTTTAATATCAGATGGTAGAACATCACATAAAATATAATTTACTATATCAACATACAATGGTACATTCATTTTATCAATACTATATAATTGTTCATGAGGGAAGTTTTTTAAAATTTCATTTGCAAAATTAGTTAATATTTCTCTTTCAAGTCTAGACAAATGATCAGCTAGTTGATTATCATTTCCCTTTCTATCAACTAAGGTAAAATCAAACTCTTGCAAAAGAAGTATGCGTCTAATTAATCTTGGTTTAGCATCCTTCTTTTGCATCAAGTATTTAATAGTATAATGATTTGTATGCACTATACATTTAGTTCGAATTAAGTAAGGTCTAAATTTATCAAAGGCATAAAAAATAGCTAATAACTCTCTTTCAGTAGTAGTGTAATTGATTTAAGCATCATTTAGAGTTTTACTAGCATAATACATTACTTTAAAAACCTTCTTGTGCCTTTGTCGTAAAACAGCCCCAATAGCATAATCACTAGCATCACACAATATTTTGAATGGTTTTTCCTAGTCAGGTGGACCTATTATAGGTACAGTGAATAATTTTTCTTTCAATAATTCAAATGCTTTTATGGATTCCTCGTTAAAATCATATTTCACATTTTTTCTAAAAGTTGGCATAATGGCTTAGTTGTTTTCGAAAAAAATTTTATGTAGCGCTTGTAGAAACTAGCATGTCCTAGAAAGATTCTTACCCCCTCTAAGATTAGTAGGGGGTGGTAATTTTTCAATAAATTAATTTTTTGTAGGATTTACTTCCATGCAATTTTCAGAAATTTTATACTTAAGTATAATACCTCCTGTAACTATAAATTGACATTTTTCCCAATTTAGTACTAGGTTGATTCTTTCACTTACTTCCAAAACTTTTTTTACATTTGTTAAACATAATTCAAACGAAGTTCCAAATACAGAAAAATCAACCCTAAACACTTCCATTCCATGTTCAATATAATTGCTAGAAATTGACATCATACATCTTTGAAATGTTGCTGGTGCATTGCATAGTCCAAAAGACATTCTACGGAAAGCAAATGTTCCATAAGGGCTTGTAAATGTTGTTTTCTCTTGATCCTCTAGAGCAATTGGAATTTGGTGATAACTGATATATCAATCTAAAAAGCAATAATATTTTTTTCGAGCCAATCTATCTAACATTTAGTCTAGAAAGGGTAAAGGAAAGTGATCATTTTTTGAGCTCATATTTAATTTTCTATAGTCAATACAAATTTGCCAACTAGTAACTTATCTTATTAGAATTAATTCATTTTTGTCATTTTTTCAACATTCACTCCTTTCTTCGGAACACACTGAATTGGACTTACCTGAGCACTGTCTGAAATAGGATATATAATTCCAGCTCTAACCATTTTAAAATTTTTTTTAACAACTTTTTTCATTATTGGTTTTAATGTCCTATGAGGATCAACTTTAGGTTTGCATTGTTCATTTAATAGAACTCTATGCATATAAATTGAAGGACTAATTCCTTTAATATCTGCTAAAGTCCATCCAAAAGCCTTTTTATATTTTTTTAACATCTCTATTAATTTCTGTTCTTGAATTTCAGTTAATTTAGAAGATATAATAATAGGGAATGTGGATGACTCTCCTAAAAACACCTATTTTAAATGGGCAGGTAATATTTTCAGTTCAAGTTTAGGTGGTTTAATACTTGAAGGAATAAGATTTTTATTGTCGTTTTCCAATAAATCTAACGTTTCAATTTTTTCCTTAATATAATTCAAATCTTCTTCTTTTATTTTGTCCTTATTTTCAAAAAATTCTCCTAGCATTAAGTTATCTTCAAACTCATTCTTAAACTGCTCATTACTTAGATAATCAGTAACTTCCATCCTAAAATATTCATTATCTTTTTCTATTACAGGATATTTCATAGTTTTTGCAATATTAAATGTTACTTCTTGATCATTAATTCTCCTTTTTGCACATATATCACAACTCTTCCTGTTGTAAGAAATGATCTCCCAAAAATAATAGGAATCTGTTTGTCTTCCTCCATATCTAATACTATAAAGTCTACAGGGAAAGTAAATTTATCCACTTTTACTAATACATCTTCTATAACTAATTTTGGATAAGTTATTGATCTATCAACTAACTAAAGAGTTACAATAGTAGGGGAAATCTCTCCAAATGTAAACATTTAAAAATTGATAAAGGCATAAGATTGATACTCGTTCCTAAATCATATAAGGCTTTTCCAAAAAGCTTTTCACTAATAGCCCAAGGTATAGTAAAACTACCAGGATCTTTTAATTTTTCAGGAAGCTATTTCTGAGTAATAACACTACACTCTTTACTGAGTGCAACGGTCTCATGATCTATAATATTATTTTTCTTATTTAGTAAATCCTTCAATAATTTCACATAATTTGGCATTTGTTCCAAAGATTCAATGAAAAGGAAAGTTTATCATTAACTTCTTAAGGAATTTAAAAAATTTTGTAAATTGTTTTTTATTATTCTTCTACTTCAATCTTTGAGAAAACGAATGTAAAGGTTTTTCTAAGGGAACTTATGTTTGTTCATTTTCATTTTGGTCACTTTCCATTTCTTCCTTCTCTTCATCAACTTCAGTTTCTCTTTGGATCCTTATTTCAACTTCTTTTCTACTTCTTAATTGAATAGCTTTAATTTACTCCTTATTTTGATCTTTTGGATTAAATTCCATAGTACTCAGAAGAATTTTTAAAGGTTTGTTACTAGGTGTAGTAGCAATATGTCCAAGTTGATTTTCAAAATTTCAAATAGCATCCCCTTAATTTTGTATTTGATTTCCCATGTTCAATATTTCTTCCATTGTTGACGTCTTTTCCTTAACTTGTGGGTTAGGGTTAGAGTTAAATCCATGAGGATAATAAGGTTGATAATTAGAATTTTCTTGATTGTTCAAATTTTTAGAGGGATTTACCGAATTGTTATAATTATTCCAACTAAAATTAGAGGGATTTTTCCATCCACGGTTATAATAATTATAATAAGTATTTTTATTTTAATTATTTATAGCATTTAAAGTTTCATACGATGATTGAGAATCAATTATCTAACTTAGTGAATTTTGCTCTAATACTGGGGGTATTTGAAAATAGCTCACTCCAATTTGATCAATCTTTTGTGAAATAGTAGGAATTTGAGATGTCAAAATAGACATTGCATTAGAGTCATGAATACTAGCTATTCTTTTAAGATTTACCCTTTCAGAGGGCCATTGAAAATTGTTAGTAGTCATTTCTTCATTTAAAGAGTATGCTTCATCAAAAGGTTTTGACATTAGTGATCCACCTACAACAACATCTATAATTGATCTAAGTGATTCTACTAATCCATTTTAAAATGTTTGAATTATTAACCAATCTGGTAAAGCTTGGTGTGGACATTTTCTAAGATCTTTAAATCTCTCCTGAGTTTCATATATCAATTCTCCTTCAAACTGACAAAAAGATGTAATATCATTTCTAAGCTTGCAGTTTTTTAGGGCGGAAAATATTTAGCGAAGAATTTTTGTGATAGTTCTCCTCAAGTTCTGATAGATTCAAGTGCTAATGAATTGAACCAAGCTTTAGCTTTATCCCTTAATGAAAAAGGAAAAAGTCTAAGCCTAACAACATCATTAGACATTGTGTCATATTTAAAAGCAGCACAAATTTCAAGAAAAACTCGCAATATGTAAGTTAGGATCTTCAAAAGGTGTTCCTCCAAACTGATTATTTTGTATCATTTGGATAATAATAGGTTTAAGCTCAAATGAATTACCAGCAACATCAGGATTTTGAATAGTTAATTGAAGTTCATCCGTTGTCGAATTAGCATAATTTTTTAAAGGTCTTTGTCGATTTTCATAAATTTGATTATCTAAGTTATTCGTCATTTTGTTTAAATTTTTAATTTCTTTTTCTTATTTTTGAATTTTTCTAATAGTACATTTTAATTCTGAATCGTAAGGTATTAAACCTTCATATCCAATATTTCACATAAACAAATATAATAAGCAAAGATTTTTTAAATTTTCAGGAAGCTTTTTATGAATAATAACACTACACTCTTCACTAAGTGCAACAGTCTTGTGATCTACAAACTTCATTTTCTATTTAGTATATCCTTCATAAATTTAAAATAACTTGACATTTGTTCCAAAGCTTCAATGAAAGGAATGTTTATCATTAACTTCTTAAGGATTTCAAAAAAATTTGCAAATTCTTTATCTTTATTCTTCTGCTTCAGTCTTTGAGGAAACAAAGGTAATGGTTTTTCTAAGGGAACTTGTGTTTGTTCATTTTCATTTTAGTCACTTTTTATTTCTTCCTTCTCTTCATCAATCGGATCCTTGTTTCAACTTCTTTTCCACTTCTTAATTGAATAGCTTTAATTTGCTCCTTATTTTCATCTTTTGGATTAACTTCCACAATACTCAGAAGAATTCCTGAAGGTCTGTTACTAAGTGCAGTAGCAATATGTCCTAATTGATTTTTAATATTTATAATAGCAGCCCCTTAATTTTGTATTTGATTTCCCATGTTCGACATTACTTTTTCCATTGTCAACTTCTTTTTCTTAACTTGTGGTTTAGAGTTAGAGTTAAATCTAGAAGGATAATAAGGCCGATAATTAGGATTTCCTTGATTGTTCAAATTTTTTGAGGGATTCACCGAATTGTTATAATTATTCCAACTAAAATTATGGTGATTTTTTACATCCAAGGATTGATAATTAAAATAAGGATTGTTAATTCAATTATTTATAGCATTTAAGGTTTCAAAAGATGATTGAGAATCAATTATCTATCCTAGTGAACTTTCATCTAATACTGGGGTTATTTGAGAATAGTTCACTCTAATTTGATCAATCTTTTGCAAAATAGTAGAAATTTGAGATGCCAAAATACACATTACGTTAGAGTCATGAATACTAGCTATTCTCTTAGGATTTACCCTTTTAGAGGACCATTGAAAATTGTTCGTAGTCATTTCTTCAATTAAAAAGCACTTTTCATCTAAAGGTTTTGACATTGGTGATCCACCTGCAGCAGCATCTATAATCAATCTAAGTGGTCCTACTAATCTATTGTAAAATGTTTGAATTATTAACCAATCTGGCCATGCATGGTGTGGACATTTTCTAAGAAGATCTTTAAGTTTTTCAAAAGTTTCATTTATTGATTCCCCTTCAAACTGAGAAAAACATGTAATATCATTTCTAAGCTTAGCAATTCTTGAGTGTGGAAAATATTTAGCCAAGGATTTTTGCGATAGTTCTCACCAAGTTCTGATAGATCCAGGTGCTAATGAATTTAGCCAAGCTTTAGCTTTATCCCATAATAAAAAATGAAAAAGTCTATGCCTAACAACATCATTAGACACTCTGTCATATTTAAAAGTAGCACAAATTTAAAAAAAGATTAGCAAGATGTAAGTTACGATCTTCAGTATGTTTTCCTCCAAACTAATTATTTAGTACCATTTGGATAATAGTAAGTTTAAGCTCAAATGAATTAGCAGCAACATCAGAATTTTGAATAGATAAGTGAAGTTCATTCGCTGTCGGATTAGCATAATCTTTTAAAGGTTTTTGTCGATTTCATTAATTTGATTATCTAAGTTATTCATCATTTTGTTCAAATTTTTAATTTCTTTTTGTTTTTTTTTTGTATTTTTTGAATAGTATGTTCAGAATCTGAATTGTAAGGTACTAAACCTTCAGATCCAAAATTTCACATAAACAAATATAATAAGCAAAATAAATTTTCTTAAAAATAACTCTTAAATAAAAATATTTTTTTTTGGATTCTTGATTTTTAAATTTTTTTTAGTTATATTATCTCTAAATTTCCTAATTTACCAAATATATTTAATTTACTGTTACCTTCCCCGGCAACTGCGCCAAAAACTTGATCCCGAGAATATAGTTGTGCAAAATAGATAAAGTTGACTTCGCTATGAAACGGTGCCAAAAGCTTGATGCAATCTTTTATAAATAAGAAATTTAAGCAATTAATGTTTGGATTCTATGCAAGTATACGTATCGTTATCAAGTAATAAAGGACTTTTTTTAAGACCTAAATATTGATCCCACGGGGAAGGTTTAAATTTAAAACGATAAATTAACTAGGAAATTCACAGAAAGTAAAACAAAATTACTGTCACTAATTCTGAATGTTGAGATATTATCAGAACTAAATTATTTAACTATTAGCAAATTTGAAATACAAAGTTTAAATAGTAACTACTAAACTATTTAACTATGTTTTTGTGATGAAGATTTCTTATTTGAGAAAACATCTTTCCCACTACAAAAAAATTTTGGTAAAATGAGATGAGATAAATAGTTTTAATACATATTGCACTAAATAGGAGTAGTTTTAATTCTCTACCCTTATACAGTGTTATAGAATAATATTTGCTAATCCCAATTTTAGTCCCTAAATCTGTGGCTAGGCTAGGAGGATACTGACTCCCACTCCACTGCTCCAACATCCGTTCACCTAAAGGCTAAATCTCGCTTTAGTTCTTAAACACTAAGAATGAATTGGGGATTTTAGTTTGTCACCCTAAAATCTCCAATTCTTAACCCAATAATGTATATTTCCCTATTTATTTTCACTTAATTCCATGAAAGAAACTCTCTTAAATGGAATCAAATGTGATCCTAACTTTGTTGTAGAACTCATACTCCTTTTTTCAGATCATATGTTTCACAACAAATTTTAATAATTCAATTGGCCAGATTGAAAAGTAAATTAAGTTCGGAGTTTAAAAATCATCACAATTTATTTTATATTTTAATATTGGTATATCCATATTATCTCTCCATTTCACCATATTTCAGAGTAGGGGGAAAGGTAAAGGAAACTACTTAAACTTCATGAAAAAGATGCAACAAAACACAAATTTTATATTTAAAAGAAAATTCATACAACACAAAAAAAAAACAAACAACACTTATCTGAAACACTTTCTCAAAGAAAATCCCTTGTAGCCTTTCTTACGAAATGTATGAAGAAGAAATCTCTTACTTTTCTCCTTCTCCAACATTCTTAGAGACAGATTTACACTTAATCTCAACAAAAAAATCTAAATTCTTAATCAAAAATCACTAACAGACTCCAAAATGGTGGTGGAATGAAGATGGAAAACTGTATGGTATGTAAGAGAATGAATTGAGGTGAGGAAAGGTAAAAAAGGAGCAAATTTTCTGATCAATTTTGGCCCCAAATAGAGCATAGAGTCTCCAATAGGGTGCATCTAAAAACTATTGAAAAAAATCCAGATTCATCAAACCTTCTAGAAACAGGGTCCGAACCGACACTGGTGCTAGTCAGTAATTTAATTTGTTGCTCTCTGTCAAACAACGCCGTCGGCACAGAAAAAAGTTTCAACTTCTCCATTTTGACTCCAAATTTCATCCTTTTTGCTCCAAGTCCTAAAATTCAACAACCTGCAGAAAAATATTAAAAAAACCTTCCATTAAAGTGCAATATTACCAAAAATGAGTATAAAATATAGTTCTAAAAATGCATATATTTTTTGTGTATCAAATAGTACCACCTGATTAATAAAAATCATTTGAAATAATGTTTGATGCTAGTTTATTATACTATTGGAGTTGCTTTAGGACAATAACATAGCAAAGTTTTTAAAGTAATATATTATGCTAGTAAAACTCTGAATGATGCTCAAATTATCCACACTACTATTGAAAGAGAGTTATTAGCCATTGTCTATGCCATTGATAAGTTTAGACATTACTTAATTGGAAGAAATGTATTGTGCAAAAAAATCATTCTGCTATTAAATATATGATGCAAAAGAACGATATTAAACTAAGATTAATTAGATAGATACTTCTATTGCAAGAGTTTGATTTTTCTATAGTTGATAGAAAGAGAAATGACAATCAAATAGCTGATCATTTGTCTAGACTAGAAAAAGAAAAATTAACAAATATTGCAAATGAGATTTTAGAAAATTTCCCTGATGAACAATTATATAGTATTGATGAAATAAATACACCATGGTTTGCCGATATAGTAAATTATATGGTAAGTGATATTCTACCACCATATTTTAAGAATCAATAATTAAAGAAATTTATATATGATTTAAAATTCTATTTCTAGAATGACCCATATTTATATAAACAATGTAAACATCTAATTATTAGAAGGTGTGTGCCTTATGAAGAAACTCAACAAATAATTGAAAGATGTCATGATTCTAAATTTGGAGGACATTTTGGAAAAAATAGAACTGCTTATAAAATTTTGCAATCTGGATTTTATTGGCCTACTCTTTTTAGAGATGTTAATGAATAAATTAAAACATGTGATCGATGTCAATGAGTAGGAAATATTTCTAGAAGAAATGAAATGCCTCTAAATTAATCTTTGGAAGTAGAGATTTTTAATGTGGGGATTAGATTTTATGGGACCATTTATGCGTTCATTTGGAAACTTATATAGAATACTTGATGTTGATTATAGTCCAAATGGATTGAAGCTATTGTTGTACGTAAATGTGATGCTTGAAGTATTTATAAATATTTAAATAAAAACATTTTTACAAGATATGGAATGCCAGAGTAGTTATTACTTATGGAGAATCTCATTTTAGAAATAAGAGAATCAATAAATTGATAAGGAAATATGATATTATGCATAGATTCTCTACTGCTTATCATCCTAAGACTAGCGGTCTAGTAGAAATATCGAATAGTGAAATAAAAATGAATTTTAGAAAAATCTGTAAATCCCTATAAATTGGATTGGTCTACTTGATTAGATACTGCATTATGGGCATGCAGAACTGCTTATAAGACTCCTATAGGAATGTCCCTAAACAGACTTATTTTTGAAAAAACATGCCACTTACCAGTAGAATTGGAGCACAAAGCATTTTGGGCTATTAAGAAATTTAATTTCAATCTAAAAGATGCTGGTGAGGAAAGACTACTGTAACTCATTGAATTTGAGGAGATTAGAAGTGAAACATATGATAATGCAAGAATCTATAAGGAGAAATGAAAATATGACATGATCGGAAGATTATTAATAAGAAATTTGAACCTGGACAAAAAGTTCTATTATATAATACAAGATTGAGATTATTTCTAGGAAAGCTGAAATCCAAATGGTTAGGACTATTTAAACTAATTAAAGTCTATCATTATGGAACTGTTGTTATTAAAGATCCTAAAACTGGAAAGATATTTAAAGTTAATGGGCATCGATTGAAACATTATTAAGAAGGACACATACCCCAATTTAAAGAAGTTTTAATGTTAAGTCAACCCAACTAAACCAATCGTATGTCAGGCTGACGACGTTAAACCAAGAGCTTTATGGGAGGCAACCCATATATAAATCTTTATATCTTTATATTACTTTTTTGTTAACAAGGGTGTTTATGTATTAAGAAATAATAGTATTTTTAAGTCCTACAAAATTTTATATATCATAAATTAAGACAAATTTTGGTATTTGAAGAAATTTTGGAATCAAATTGAACAAAAAAATTTCAGTGCAAATTTGGCCTCTGGCACTGACGACACCAAAATGGGCACCGACAGAGCCCGACTAAATGACCATGGCGCTGAAAGCTCCATCGGGAGAGCCGATAATGCCATCGAGAGTGCCGACGGTGTCCTAAGTATTTTTCACGTGCTTAATGGTTATGACAGACTTTGGCTGGATTTCACTCCATAATAACCATCGAGAGGTGTTGTTAAAGTCCTAAAAACTAACTTGGATGTCCAAAAACTTTCTAATTTCGAATTCCATGGCTTCTAATTCTAGAAATACTTTAAGGTATAGAGTTTTTAATAGAAGAAAGTTTATTAGTTTTGACACTCAGAGATTATAAGACAAAGTCATCACAAAGAAGAGACTTATCAATGAGAGAGGCTTTGTCAATCACGAAGTTATTAATCTAAGTTCATAGATTGAGAAAATCATTGTACATAGACGTTGGGAAGTTCTGTGCTACACTACCGCTGCAGTTGTAGTACCCGTAGAAAAAGTGTTTTATGCCAACTTACATGGAATTACCCAAGGAATTGTCTTCGTTCGAGGTAAGGCTGTACCATTTATTCCGGCTCGGAATAATGATTTGTATATGATAAAAAATGTTCCAATTTGTCATTATACAAATTTTTTTCTTGACGAGAGATATGATGCAAGAAGTATATAATTTTCTGACGGATGAACATGATAATTGAGAAACCAGAGATGAGGGATACATTAATTTCTCTGCATCGCAACTTAAACCAATTTCAAAACAATGAAATTTCTTCATATCTAAAAAACTACTAAGTACCATGAAGATTAGTAGAGTTACAAAAGAAAGTGTCATTCTAAACTATTGCATTCAAATGAAAAAACCCATTGATGTAGGGTCAATTATTTTCAAATATGTTGTGGGTATTATCATGAATGGGCTAATATATGAACTTAGGCATCCTTCCACAATTTTCTTACATTGTAGTCAATCTATGGAAATGAAGCATTAGTTTGTATTTTGGATCATTCATCACATGCTTTAACACCATTGATGGCACCAACAATTAAAATTTCAATATCTTTGGAGAAGAGAATGAAGAAAATAGAAAGAGAACTTCAAAGTATTACGAATGCAATAGGAAATCTTAACTACCTTTTTTATCACCGAGAATGGAGAATGAAGGAGAACTTTGACCAAACATGAATAGTTGAAGCAGGATTGGTACAAATGTTCAAGAAAAATAGATGGATCGATGAAAATTCGATTGATCAGTTCCAATATCGACCCTTCTATAATTTATATGTCCATTACCAGTCTATGGGAGATATTAGAGCAGGAGAAAGTACTGAAGAAGAGGCAGATTAATTGATGAAGTTGGACTCTCTACTATTTTAAAGTACTTATGCTTTAATGTAATTGTGTGGATTTGATTTACTTTGCTTTGCTTTAGAACTTTGATTATGTGTATAGTTTTGTGTCAGCATTTTAGTGTTGTGTCTTGATTTCGATGCTGAAATATAATTTAGTTTGCTTTGAAGATGTGTAATTGTGATTAGTAAAATGTATTTGTAAGAAGTGTATTTTCATATATAAAAGTTAGTTTGGTGTTTTTTTTGTGAAAATGTTTATTCGTGAATTATTTTTAGATGAAAATTAATGTTCCAAAAGTCTAAATAAACTTTGGAGTGAATTGAGAGAAAGTTGAAAATTGAAAAAATAAAAATTTTGAATTTTTGGCCTATGGCACCAACGGCGCCGGATGGGCGCCGACAGCGGCCTCGACCCGAACCGACCCTAATACCCTTAAAATTTGCAATTTGCACAGTATAACACTATTTTTACCCCATGAGTCACCTTCATCCTCCAATTTCTGCACCTAGGGCTTGCTATTGCTCGAATTTGAGGCGATTTTAAGGCAAACAAAGCTTGGATTTCATCTTCTCTGGGTATAAGTTACACTTCGAACTCAAACTTTTTTGTTTTCACGAAGTATTTATTTCACATTACCGAGATCCAAAATTTTGATATTTTTTTGGAAGATTTTGAGAAAATCCTTAGGTGAAGAACTCTTACTTAGTAGATTTAAGTTTAAAACGTTCTACATTGTAATTTTCAGAATTTTTTGGGAAATTATTTAGATTTTATCACATTTTTGTAGATTTACCATGACACCTAGAATGAGCAACGGAAAGAGAAAAGTGTATTTTGATGATAAAAATTTTGTCAATTACAAGGTGAACATTTGCTTCAATAGTCTACGTAACACTGAAAAAGTGATTATGGATCAATGATTTAAAAATCAGGGAGGAGAAGTTGAGAGAATAATCAATGCTCGGCAGTGGGAGAATGTCTGTCATATTTCTGCCAAGGCGATTATTGGCATAGTGATGGAGTTCTATGGTAATTTCAAGGAGACTTCTGATGACTTTGTATTTGTTCGTGGAAAAATGGTCTAGTTTACTCCGACTAAAATTAATGAATTTTATCATTTGAGAGATGTGTATAGCTGCCAATATAAGTATTTTTCTACTACAAATGAGGCCTTGGATGAAGTTATTTCTTTTCTTACTGATGGAAGAGGAACTTGGAAGGTGAAGAGTGGAGTTAAGGTAAACTTTCCTTTTTCTATGTTAAATGTATTATCTAAGGCCTGACACTATTTATTTCTGGAAGAATGATACCAACAAATCATCATAGTGAGGTTACAAGGGATAGAGCCATCTTTAACTTTGTATCCAGAAGATGAAAAGAATAGATGTAGGCTTTATTTTTTTTAGAAACACTAGATCTATTGCTTTTGGAGAGACTACTGGAGGTTTAACACACCCTGTCTTGATCTTCACTCTATGTAAACATGCAGGAATTGATTATAGACTAGAGGAAAAGTGGATTGAACTTCTAAGACCTATTGGACTTGGCATTATAAAGACTTATGAATCTCATGTTGGATGGAGAACTGGAAGTAGGACCAGAGATATTCCTTCTACTTCAGGTACTTCTAGTACCCCTACTATCAGAGAACTTATGGAACAAATGATGATCAAACAAGAGATATTTTGAGAATGGATCATAGAATGGAAAATGTGGAAGGAAAAAATGCTCACTTTGACGATTTGATAAGACGGAAGTTTGAATACGATGCTACTTATGACGATGCAATGGTCAAATTCATGAAGGGTGATCACTCAGTTCAGTTTCCTACTCACCCTATTTCTACTCCATATTAGCAGCAGAATTTGGATGTGGATGAAGAAGAAGAAGAAAATGATGATTGATGATGCTTTAGTTAGATTTTTGTATAGTTTATGGTTAATTGTACTTTATTTTTGAGATTGTTTGTTTATGGACTATGGTACTTTATTTTTGTTATATGTTGTGATGTGAACTATGGATTTATGAGATTATTTTTAATACTATTATTAGTTTTTAGTACTTTGTTGGATGTATTTGTCGTTAACTCTTTCTCAGCAATTTTTTTTTATGTATTATGTGTTATTTAATGTTTTAAGTCTTGTAGCTTTTCATATTAGCATCTGGAATATTTCAGAGTTAAGTTTTAAATCAGAACCTTCAACATGTATGTTATTTCTTTATGTATTAAATTTTTTCTTTAACCCTTAATTTTTAAGATCTTCATTTAAAATATTTTAAAAACTTAAGTTTGGGGGGAAGAGAAATTACTTTTAAAGAAAGAAAACTTAATTTTATTTGTCCTCAATTAGTTATATTTTCAAAATATTTAAAAAAAAATTAACATGACCTTTGGTATTATAGGGTAACTTTAAATAACTATATCTATGTTTCTAAATATATAGTAAACTTAAGTAAAATTTGTAAATAATAAAGGTTAATTTTAGAGATTAAGTTTATTTTGTATGATATAATAAGACTATGTTTTTCTATTTTTATTAAGGAATTTGTATTTTTGAAGTATTAAAATTCTTAGAGATTCATGTAAGAAGAAAAGATTAAAAATTTTTGAAAAATCTTTAAAGCTGATATAAATTAATAGAGTGAAGGAATGTGAAAAGTTTTTAACTTTAAGAAGGAGATATTGAAGTTCAAAATCATTAAAGGAAATCCAAATATAGTATTCCTCGCATGAAAAGAAAAGAAAAGAAAAAAAAAGAAAAAAAAATGTGAAGAGAAGCTTGAGGAGATGCCTAATAAAAAATTATTTTCATTTGAATCAACTTAAAGAAGGCTTGACTACATTTTCTAAGCTTATACTTTAGTATTAGCATACTTACTAGTAAAGTGTCATGAAGTTCTTTTTTCATATGGATATTCTAAATAGCTTTAATATGACTAATTTACCATTTTCCATTAAAAGAATAGAGAATTAAAAATCTTAAACTTGACTACTAGATATTCTTAAGTGATGCCTTTTTTTCTAGTGAACTAAGATATTCTAAATAGCTTTAATTAAAAATCTTAAACTTGACTACTAGATATTCTTTAGTATTAACCAGAGTTATTTTGAATTTTTCTTAAGTGATGCCATTTTTTCTAGTGAACTAAGATATGTAAATCTAAAAGTTAAAACATTTAGCATAAGTCATTTTTTATGTGATAAAGGAGTTACTTAAGGACAAGTAACACTTAAGTTTGGGGGATTTTGATACACCAAAAATATATGCATTTTTAGACACATATTTTATACTCATTTTTTGTGATATTGCACTTTAATGGAAGGTATTTTTTATGTTTTATTGCAGGTTGTTGATTTAGAGGACTTGAAGCAAAAAGGATGAAATTTGGAGGAAAAAATGGAGAATTTCAAAATTTATTAGCGCTGACGGCACTAAACTGAGCACCGACGACGCTATTAGTCAGAAGCTTGGGATTTAATTATGGGCCTCTAGCGCTGATGGTGCCAGTGTTGGTGGAAGTTTTATTTCTAGAAGATTCGATGAATTTGGATGCTTTTTGAAGTGTTGTTGGATGCACCTATTGGAGAACTGACCTAGGCTCTATTTACGGCCAAAATTTGATCAGAACCCCTCCCCACTCTCGTACCATTTCAATTTCTTTCACTCATTTTCAATTTTTCTCTTCACACACCTACATTCCAGACCATTCCACACCATTAGTTAGTTATTTTTTTTATAGACTTGAGTGTTTGTTGTGAGTTTAAGTGTGAGTTTAAGTGTGAGTTCTTCTCTAAGAAGTGTTGGAGAGGAAGAGAAGTGAGAGATTTCTTCTTCCTACATTTCCTAGAAGAGGCACAAAGGATTTGCCTTGAGATAGAATTTCAGATAACTGTTGTTTGTTTATTATTGTTGTATGAACTTTCTTATATATATGAAATTTGTGTTTTGTTGCATCTCTCTCATGAAGTCTGAGTAGATTCATTTCTCTTTCTCCCTACTCTGAGATAGGATGAAATAAAGAGATAATGTGGATGTGCCAATGTTAAATTCTAAAATAAATTGTGATGGTTTTTCAACTCCGCTCTTCATTTACTTTTTAATCTGACTAACTGAATTATTAAAATATGTTGTGAAATATATGATCTGGGAAATGGAGTATGAGTTCAACAATAGAGTGAGAATCACATTTAAGTCCATGAAGAAGTATTTCTTTCATGGGATTAAGTGCAAATAAATAGTGAAATATACTTTATTTGGTCTAGAATTGGAGATTTCTAGTGTGACAGACTAAAAATCCCAAATTCAATCTTAGTGTTTAAAAACTAAAGTGAGAGTTAGCCTTCAGGGGAAGGGAAGTGGGAGCTAATATCCTCCTAGCCAAGCCACGAATTTAGGGACTAAACCTAAGATTAGCCAATGATTTTCGAAAACACTGAATCAGGGTAGAAAATTAAAATTGCTCCAATACATATTTAAACCATTTATCTTATCTCATTTCACCAAAAAATCATTGTAGTGGGAAAGATGCTTTTTCACATTACAAAACTTTATCACATAAACATAGTTTAGTAATTATTAATTTTAAAACCTGCTTTTAAATTTTGCTAGTAGTAAATAAGTTAGCTTTGATAATATCTTAAAGTTTCAAAATTAGTGCATTAATTTCAATTGATTTCTGTAAAATTCCTAGTTAATTTATCATTTCAAATTTGAACCTTCCCCGTGGGATCGATATTTGAGACTTAAAAAGAAAGTCTTATATTACTCCATAACGATACATATACTTGCGTAGAATCTCAACTTAAGTGCTTAACGTTATTATTCATAAAATACCACATCAAGTTTTTTGCACCGTTGCAAAGTGGAGTCAACTTTATAAATTTTACACAACTATAATTTCACCGGCATCAACCTCGAAAGAAGGAATCAGAACTTAGGTACTAACCCAAAGATGGGAACTGAAATTTAAGTACTAAATCCAGAAAGAGAACCAAAATTTAGATATCGGCCTTAAAAGGAGGGAATCAGAATTTTTGTACTGAACCCAAAAGCGGTAAATGAGAATTTAGGTACTGACCTCAAGATCAGAATTGCAGTTTGGGTATCAATTCCAGAAAGAGAATCAGAATTTTGGTATCGTCCTCGAAAGGAGGGAATCAGAATTTAGGTATTGACCTAAAGATGAGAATTGAAATTTAGGTATCAATTCCAGAAAGAGAATAAAAATTTAGGTACCGACCTTGAAAGGAGAGAATCAACATTTAGGTACTAACCGCAAGATGATAATTGAAATATACATATCAATTCCAAAAAGAGAATCAGATTTTATGTACCGACCTCGAAAGGAGGGAATCAGCATTTGGTTATTGAACCCAAGATGGGAATTGAAATTTAAGTATTAATTCCAGAAAGAGAATCATAATTTTGGTATCGATCTCAAAAGGAGGAAATCAAAATTTAGGTACTGACCCTTATATGGGAATTGAAATTTAGGTATAGTTTCCAGAAAGAGAATCTTAATTTTGGTACCAACCTCGAAAGGCAGGAATCAAAATTTAGGAACTGACCCCAAGATGGGAATTGAAATTTAGGTATCAGTTCTAGAAAGTGAATAGAAATTTAGGTACCGACCTCAAAATGAGGGAATCAAAATTTATGTACCGTCTTCAAAAGATGGGAATCAAAATTTAGGTGCTGACCCCAAGATCGGAATTGAACTTTAGGTATCTTCCAAAAAGAGAATCAGAATTTAAGTTTTGAATTCAAAAAGAGGGAATTATAATTTAGGTACTGACCCCAATAATGACATGAAAACAGTGTAGAGAATTTGTGGTGTTAAGATTATAGCTATGTGACATGTGAAGATTGACATTGGCGAGGAAAAAATTGTGAGACTTTGTGCAGAGTATGAAACTCCATGGGAATGTGAGGAATTTGGTACAGATCAAGACAGTGGTGCTGTGCATGCGAAGAGTAAGAAACCTTGAACTTTAGAGAAAAAAACACAACAAATTGAGAATTTTCTTTTCTTATTGTCTTTATCACCTTTAATTATCAAAGTTTATATTTTAAAACATAATTTTCGTTGGTTGATTTTCAGAAGGATATTTTATTTAAGTTTTGTCATCATCAAAAACTTTTATTGTTTTGTTCTTTTTTCATTATAATTCAGAATCAACGTATGGTTCTAGGGCTTTTTATCCATCGCACAAAAGGGCAATTTGACAAATATGTTGAAATCTCAAGGAAATTTCATTAATCTACTCCAAATAGGTGTTACAGACCAAATACATGTTCAAAGCATCAAAAGAGACAACCTATTGAATACATCTGAAACATCATATGTTGAGTACATATCATATATGCTGCTGTGGCGCAGTACAAAAGTTGACACAAATTATATGTTTGTCCTCTATGGGACGAGCTCCTAATTAAGTTGATCTACTAAGTGCAGCTCCTCCAATTTTAGATCCGGTCAAAATCCATATGACATCTTGTTGTCGTCCATCCATGTCAATGTAATTGAAACTTTGTGGTGTCATACCCCTGAAATGCAGTGCTTCGTGAGTTTGGCTCTGTTTCTCTTCAAAATTAGTATCGAACCCACCGGCAGCAGAATTGCAACTGATCATCTGAACTCACCGAATCCAACAATGTTAATTTCTTTTCCGAACAAAATGCCACTTTTACTCATGAATGAGAGCATGTAGAAAGGTCTGATAAAATCATGGTGATCTATATGTGGGGGGATACAGTCTTCCTCTTCATAAAAGTTGATGATACAGCTGTTTGGAATACAGTACACTGGTAGCACGTTCCATCAGACCATCCTTTTTATCATCCATTTTATTGTGGGAGGCAATGGATCCACCTCTTCATGTCTTAAGATCCTCAGGGGGTTCCCTAGCCTATCCTTGGTGAAATTATAGTAACAACCACATTGGATGATTATCCTGCCTTTTCATTGCATCCACCTTCGTGGTTTTGAATAAGTTATTTCCATCAGAAGACCAACTCAACCTTTGTCTCTCAGGTAGAATACACAGTCAAAAATACTTCTTTCTTCACCTTCAGAAAAGACTCTGGTGTATAGTTCCAGAGCTTCCAGTATGTTGACAAATTTTCTTTGTATTTCTTTGTAGAAATCAAATTATCCTCTTTTAACTCTGTTCATATTTTTTAGCTCTGCTATGGGGATCCTTTGATATTGTTGAGGTAGCTCCCTCATCTCCACATCTGTAGGATACCATGTCTCACTTGGCTCCATAGGTAATGGAATATATGACTTAGTATCCGGGTAAACTGGCTCCTAACATATCATGTTGGCGGCATGAACTCATCAAAAGAACTGTAGTGGTTTAAGTGGAGAACGATGCATGTTAAGCATTCCATGAATGCTCATTTGGTTGATGCCTAAATAGGAACATCGATGTTGCACATCGGGCAACCCTTGTAAACTTCATATTGTACTACTGGTGGTACTGGTTTGTACGAAACTCAGACTCATCCTCTGTAGCAGGTTGACTAGTAAAAGTCTCTTTCATGCAAGGATGATTGATTTTCTCCTCAGGAATTGGGGTAAGTAAGTTTTTGACCTCTTTCAGGAGTCCTTTTTCTTCACGTAGGAATGCTCTGTGTTCTCAGCGATTGGGATTTCTACGTTGAGTTATCCTTAGTGGTGCATCTGACAATCTCTCATCAATAGCACTGACTAGATGTCTTGTTGGTGCATTTATCATGGACAACAGGCGACTAGTCCCATCCATCGAATTCTGCTGCACTACCACTTTCTTCCTTTTCAATGAGGGATCCTCTTTAGTGCCGATCTTTAACAGTGATGGTAAACCTTCTTTCTCTTGATGACTGACCACGTTTGTCAGGGGAGCCTCATAGTCTACATCAACCTGACCAAAGTCCAAGTCGAAGTCTATGATTCTACCCTGAGATGCCCATTCCTCATTAAGTGTGAGGTTCCAGCCATCATTGAAAACAAAAATTAGCTTCTATCCTAACATTTTTGTCTGTAGATGATAAAAAAAACATCAGTACGATAAAGTTTAGCATGAACAAGAACAAAACAAAACATTTATTTGATAGAATTTTGGTTTTGACGGGTGCGAAGATTATATATATATTATAATTTAATAGAATATCAGTCTTAGAAGTAGAAAGGAGAATAACAAAGTAAGGAACTTCAAAAATTTTATTTTATTGAGGTTGATTTATTATAAAATTTTTGACCCAGTCATAGACGCTTGGCCGAATAAATAACCCCAGAATAATCAAAATCTCAAAATCTCATTTCAAGCAATGTCAAGTTGTATAGTATGTCTTCAAATATCATCCATTGATCGACAACATAGGTTTTCACCTCGAAAATCCACCAACTGGTAGGCTCGTTCTGAATAGACCTTTCTATGATGAATGGTCCCGCCCAAGTTGGCTCAAAATTTCCACCAGTCTTGCAATGTGCAAGAATAAATTTTTTGAGAACAAGTAGAGGAGGATAAAGCAATTCCTATTATTTTGGGGAGACCATTTCTTACAAAAGGGAGAGCTGTGATAGATGTGCAAAAAGGAAAATTAATAATGATATTTAATGATCAAAAAGTAACTTATAATTTTGGAAAAGCTGTGAAATATCCTGTAATAGAAAAAGACAATGAATGTTTTAGGATGGAATTCACTGATTATCTAAGTAATGAGCAATTTAAGAAAGAGTTTGAAGAAAATTAAAATAAGAAGAATTTATTGAGAATGAGGATGAAATAAAAGAAGAAAATTTAGATTATATTCAGGACAAACTTGAAACTTTAGATTTGTTGGAAAATGATAATAAAAATCTTATTCCTTTAAAGATTAAACCAGCTGAAGTTGAACTGAAAGTATTACCTACTCATTTATAATATCTATTCTTAGGAGATTCATCTACATTGCTTGTTATTGTCTCTTCTAAGTTAACTAAAAATCAAGAACAAAAATTAATAGAAATGTTAAAAAAAATATAAAAAGGATTTTGGATGGACTTTAGCATATATTAACATAATTAGCCCTTCAATTTGTATGCACAAAATTTTATTAGATGAACAATACGAACCTAAAGCTGGTCCTCAAAAGAGTTTAAACCCAATAATGAAAGAAGTTGTTAAAAAAGAAATTTTAAAATGTTTAGATGCTGAAATTATATATCCTATTTCAGATAGTGCTTGGGTAATCCAAATTCACAGTATTCCAAAAAAGAAGGAGTAACCGTTGAAATAAAGGAGAAAAATAAATTAATTTCAATAAGAAAAGTTACTGGTGGACGAATTTATATATATTTTAGAAAATTAAACCTGACCACTAGAAAAGATCACTTTCCTTTACACTTTCTAGATCAAATGTAGGATAGATTGGCTGGAAGCCAATATTACTAGTTTTTAGATGGATATACCGGTTATCATCAAATTCCAATTTCTCTTGAGGATCAAGATAAAACAACATTTACAAGCCCTTATGGAACATTTACTTTTCGTAGAATGCCTTTTGGACTATGCAATGCACCTACAAAATTTCAAAGATGTATGATGTCAATATTTAGTAATTTGATTGAACATGCAATGAAAGTATTAATGGATGATTTCTCTGTGCTTGAGACTTCATTTGAATTATCTTTAAATAATTTAGAAAAAGTTATGGAACTATGTGAAAAAATCAACTTAGTACTAAATTAGGAAAATTGTTAATTTATAATTGCAGGAGTTGTACTTGGGCATAAATTTTCTATAACTGGAAAAATTCAAGTTATTGTAAAATTACCACCACTAGAAGAAGATTTCTAGGGCATGTTGGTTTTTACAGGCGTTACATTAAAATTTTTTCAAAAATAACTAAACCATTATGCCAACTTTTAGAAAAAGATATGAAATTTTATTTTAATGAGGAATGCATAAAAGCATTTGAACAATTGAAAGAAAAATTAATCACTACACCTATAATAGTCCCACTTGATTGGGAGAAACCATTTGAAATAATGTGTGATGCTAGTGATTATGTTATTGAAGCTGTTTTAGGATAAAGGCACAACAAAGATTTTAAAGTTATATATTATGCTAGTAATACTCAGAATGATGCTTAAATTAACTACACTACTATTGAAAGAGAGTTATTAGCTGTTGTTTATGCCATTGATAAATTTAAACCTTACTTAATTGAAACCAAATGTATAGTGCATACAAATCATTCTTCTATGAAACACTTAATGCAAAAGAAGGATGCTAAACGAAAATTAATTAGATGGATACTTCGATTGCAAGAGTTTGACTTTACTGTAGTTGATAGAAAGAGAAATGATAATTAAATAATTGATCATTTGTCTAGACTAGAAAAAGAAATATTAACTAATTTGGCGAATAAAATTTTAGAAAATTTCTTTAATGAACAAAAATATTGTACTGATGAAATAAATACACCGTGGTATATCGATAAAGTAAATTACATTGTAAGTGATATTCTACCACTGGATATAAAGAATCAACAATTAAAGAAATTTATATATGATTCAAAATTTTATTTTTGGGATGACCTATATTTAAACAATGCAATGATCTAATTATTAGAAGGTGTGTGCCTTATGAAGAAACTCAACAAATAATTGAAAGATGTCAATGTAAAGATATAATTATTAGAAGGTGTGTGCCTTATGAAGAAACTCAACAAATAATTGAAAGATGTCATGAATTCCAAACTTAGAAGACATTTTGGAACAAATATAACTATTTATTAAATTTTGCAAGCTAGATTTTGTTGGCCTACTCTTTTTAGAGATGTTAATGAATATATTAAAACATGAGATAGATGTCAGCGAGTAAAAAATATTTCTAAAAGAAATGAAATGCCTCTAAATTACACAATGGAAGTTAAAATTTTTGATGTGTGGGGATTAGATTTTATGGGACCATTAATGCCTTCATTTAGAAACTTATATATATTACTTAATGTTGATTATATGTCCAAATGGATTGAAGCTGTTGCTGTACCTAAATGTGATGCTCGGAGTGTTTCAAAATTTTTAATTAAAAATATTTTTATAAGATTTGGAATGCTGAGAGTAATTATTACAGATGAAGGAACCAAATTTTGAAATACAAGAATCGAGAAGTTGATAAAAAAATATGATATTATGCATAGATTATCTACTGCTTATCATCCTCAGACCAGCGGTCTAGTAGAAATATCACATCGTGCAATAAAATGAATTTTGGAAAAAGCGGTAAATCCCTATAAATTGGATTGGTTTGTTAGATTAGATACTGCATTATGGGAATACAGAACTGCTTATAAGACTCCTATAGGAATTTCCCCGTATAAACTTATTTTTGGATAAACATGCCACTTACAAGTAGAATTGGAGCATAAAGCATTTTGAGCTATTATTAAGGAATTTAATTTTAATCTAAAAAATGTTGGTGAGAAAAGATTATTGCAACTCAATGAACTTGCGGAGATTAGAAATGAAGCATATGATAATGCAAAAATCTATAAAGAGAAAATGAAAATATGGCATTTGCAACTCAATGAACTTGAGTAGATTAGAAATGAAGCATATGATAATGCAAAAATCTATAAAGAGAAAATGAAAATATGGCATAGAGACTATTAAGAAGAAGTTTTGAAAACTGAAATCCAGATGGTTAGGGCCATTTAAAGTAATTAAAGTCTATTATTATGGAACTCTTGTTATTAAAGATCCTAAAACTGGAAAGTTATTTAAGGTTAATGGGCATCAATTGAAACATTATTATGAAGGATAAATACAACAATTTAGAGAAGTTTTAATGTTAAGTCAACCCAAATAAACAAATGGTACATCGGGCTAATGACGTTAAACCAAGCACTTTGTGAGAGGCAACCCATATATAAATCTATATAACTATATATTACTATTTTTTTTAATATGTGTATTTAGGTATTAGGAAATAATAGTATTTGTAAGTCCTACAAAATTTATATATCATAAATTAAGACAAATATTTGTATTGGAGGATAATTTGGATTCAAATTGAACCAAAAATTATTAAGGACGCAAATTTGGCTTCTGGTGCTGACGACGCCCGCCTAATGGACTATGGCTTTGATAGCACCTTCGGGAGCGCCGACGGCATCCAGAGCAATTTCGCACGTGTAGAACAAATTTGGCGGACTTTGGCGGGATTTTGCTCCTCAGTAACTGTCGAGAGGTGTTTTTAAAGTCTTAAAAATTGCCTTGGACTTCCAGAAACTTCCTAATTTTGAATTCCATGGCTTCTAATTCCATAAATACTTCAAGGTATGAAGTTTTCAATAGAAGAAAGTTTATCAGTTTTGACGCGTTGAGATTATACGACAAAGTCGTGACAAAGAAGAGACTTATCAAGGAGAGAGGCTTTGTCAATCATGGATTGAGTAATCCAAGTTCACAGATTGAAAAAATCATTGCGTAGAGAAGTTGGGAAGTTCTGTGCTACACTACCGCTATAGTTCTAGTACCTGTAGTAAAGAAGTTTTAAGCTAACTTACATGGAATTACCCAAGGAGTCATCTTCGTTCAAAGTTAGGCTATATCATTTACTTCGGCTTAGATTAATGATTTTTATATGATAGAAAAAATTCTAATCTATCATTATATAAATTTTATCCCAACAGGAGATATGATGCAAGAAGTATATAATTTTTTGACGGGTGAAAATGATAATTGGAAAATCAGAAATAAGAGATACATTAGTTTCTTTACTTCACTTCTTAATCCAATATTAAAACAACGGCATTTCTCATGTCTACAAAATTACTCTCTACCAGGAAGATTAGTAGAGTTACAAAAGAAAGTGTCATTTTAAACTATTGCATTAAAATGGAAAAACCCATTGTTGTGGGGTCCATTATTTTCAAATATGTTATGGCTATTATTATGAATGGGCCAATATATGGACTTGGGCATCCTTCTACAATTTTCCTACTTTGCAGTCAATCTCAAGTTCCATATGAAAGTTGGGAAAAAGTTTTATTACCTTGGGATCCCTTGATTCCTATTGTGGCAATTATATGTGAAATTGAAATGAAGCATTAGATGTTATTTTGGATCATTCATCACATGCTTCAACACCATAGATGCCACCAACAATTGGAAGTTCAATGACTTTGGAGAAGAAAGTGAAAGAAAATAGAAAGCAAATTTTAGAGTATTATTAATTCAATAATTAATCTTAACTACCTTTTTGTTCATCAAGATTGGAGAATGAAGGAGAATTTTGAGCATACTGCGACAATTAAAGCAGAATTGGTGTAGATTTTCAAGAAAAATGGATGGATCAATGAAAATTTGACAGATCAATTCTTGTACAGACCCTTCTACAATTTTTATGTCTATTATCAGTCTACAAGAGATATTAGAGGAGGAGAAAGTACTGAAGATGAGGCAAAATAATTGAAAAAGTTGGACTCTCTACTAGTTTAAAATACTTATGTTTTTAATGTAATTGTGTGGATTTGATTTACTTTACTTTGCTTTAGAACTCTATTGACTTTAATTGTGTATAGTTTTGTGTCAGCCTTCTTGTGTTGTGGCTTGATTTCAACACTGAATTATAATTCAGTTTTCTTTAGGATATGGAAGTGTGATTAGAAAAAATGTATTTGTAAAAAGTGTATTTATATATATAAAAATTAGTTTAGAGTTGTTGTGAAAATGCTTGTTTGTGAATTATTTTAAGATGAAAATTAATTTTCAAAAAGACTAAATAAAATTTGGTGTAAATTGAGAGAAAATTGAAATTTGAAAAAATCAAATATAAATTTATTGGCCACTGGCACCGACGGCGCTGGAATGGGCCCTCGACCCAAATCGACCCAAACACCATTAAAATTTGTGATTTGCACAGTAAAATGCCATTTTTAACCTTTGAGTCACCTTCAACTTCTGGTTTTTGCACTAAAGGCCTACTATTGCTCATATTTGAGGCAATATAAAGGCAAACAAAGTTTGGATTTCATCTTATCTAGGTAAGCGCTACACTTTGAATGCAAAAATTTTGATTTTCACTAAGGATTTATCTTACATTGTCAAGATCTGAAATTTTGAGATTTTTTTGAAAGATTTTGAGAAAGTCCTTTCGTGAAGAACTCTTACTTAGTAGATTTAAGTTTACAATGTTTCACATTGTTATTTCAAGAAATCTTCAGAATTTATTTTGATTTTATCAAATTTTACTATATTTACCATGACACCTAGAATGAGTAAAGGAAAAAGAAAATTAGATTTTGATGATCAAAGGATATTCAACTACAAGGCCAACAATTGCTTTAATAGTCTACTTACAACTAAAGAAGTGATTCCCGATTGAGAATGTAAAAATCCGGGCGGAGAAGTTGAAAAATTAATCAATGCTCTACAGTGGGAGAGTTTTTGCTACTTTACTGCCAAGGTGATTATTGGTGTAGTGATGGTGTTCTATGACGATTTCAAGGAAACTTCTAAATATTATGTGTTTGTTCGAGGGAAAATGGTGGAGTTTACTCCAAGGAAGATTAAGAAATTTTATCAGTTAGAAGATGTGTAAAGTTGTCAATACAAATCATTTTCTGCTATGAATGAGGCCTTGGATGAGGTTATTTCTTTCCTTACTGATGAAAAGTGAAGAATGGTGTTAAGGTAAACCTTTCTCTTTCTATGGTAAGTGTAGTATCTTAGAGATTAATGTAAGAAGAAAAGATTAAAACTTTATGAGAAATTTTAAAGCTAATATAAATTTATAAAGTGAAGGAATTTGAAAAGTTTTTAACTTTAAGAACAAGATAGTGAAGTTCAAAATCATTAAAGGCTATCTAGATATAGTAATTCTTACTAAAAAAAAGAAAAGAAAAAGAAAAAAAGGGGATTGAAAATGATCCTGAAAAAAAAAAGAAAAGAAGAAAGATGTGGGGAGATGCTTAATTAAAAATTGACTTCACTTGAATCAACTTAAAGAAGAAGGCTTGGCTACAGTTTCTAAACTTATATTTCAGTATTAGCATATTTATTAGTAAAGTTTCAAGAAGTTCTTTTTCATATGAATATTCTCAGTGGCTTTAATATGAATAATTTGCAATTTTCCCTGAAGGAATAGAGAATAAAAAATTTTAGACTTGACTGCGAGATATTCTTATACATTTAGTATTAACTAGATTATTTTAAATTTTTCTTAAGATATGTTATTATATTTAGTGAACTAAGATATGGAAATCTGGAAGTTAAAATCTTTACCATGTGTCATATTTTTATGTAGTAAAGGAGTTACTTGAGGACAAGTAACATTTATGTTTGGGAGATTTTGATACACCAAAAATATATGAATTCTTAGATCCATATTTTATACTTATTTTTGGTGATATTGCACTTTAATGGAAAGTTATTTTTATGTTTTATTGCAGGTTGTTGATTTTTAGGACTTCGAGAAAAAAGGAAGCAAAAATGATGAAATTTGGAGTCAAAAGAGAGAATTTAAAAAAAATTTCAGCACCGACAGCTCCATATTGGGCTTCGATGGCGTCGTTTGACAGAAAAGACAAATTAATTAAATGGCCTCTAGCACTAGTGTCAGTGCATACACTTTTTTAGAAGATTCGACTAATTTGGATGCTTTTTGAAGAGTTTTTAGATGCACCTATTGGAGAACCGACCCTAGGCTCTATTTAGGGCTGAATTTTGATTAGAAACCCCCGTTCCTTCACACCATTTCACGTTATTCCACTCATTCAGCTTTCCTCTTTGCACATGTACATTCCGCGCCATTAGTTAGTTATTTTCTTTATAGTTTTGAGTTTTTGTGGTGAGTTTAAGTGTGAATCTTTCTCTAAGAAGTGTTGGATAGGAAGAGAAGTGAGAGATTTCTTCTTCCTACATTTTCTAAGAGAGTCTACAAGGGATTTACTTTGAGAAAGAGTTTCAGATAAGTATTTTTGTTTATTATTGTTGTATGAACTTACTTTTATATATGAAATTTGTGTTTTATTGTATCCTTCTCATGAAGTCTGGATAGTTTTCTTTATCTTTATCTCTACTCTGAGATATGATGAAATGAAAAGATAATTTGGATGTGCAAATGTTAAAATTTAAAATAAATTGTGATGGCTTTTCAACTCCGCTCTTAATTTATTTTTCGATCTGGCCAATTGAATTGTTAAAATATGTTGTGAAACATATAATCTGGGAAATGGAGTATGAGATCCACAACAGAGTGAGAACCACATTTAAGTACATGAAGGAGTATTTCATTCATGGAATTAATGCAAATAAATAGGGAAATATACTTTTTTGGGTGTAGAATTAGAGCTTTTTTAGGGTGACAGACTAACAATCCTCAATTGGATCTTAGTGTTTAAAAATTAAAACTAGAGTTAGCCTTCAGGGGAAGGGAAGTGGGAGCTCTGGAGTGGGAGCCTGTTTCCTCCTAACCTAGCCACGGATTTAGGGACTAAACCTAAGATTAGCAAATGATTTTCTATAACACTGAATTAGGGTAGAGAACTAAAATTGCTCCTATTTGGCACAATTCAAATTTAAACCATTTATCTCATCTCATTTCACCAAAAAGCTCATTATTGTGGGAAAGATGTTTTTTCATATAGGAAAACTTTATCATAGAAACTTAGTTTAGTAGTTAATATTTTTAAACTCTGCATTTAAGTTTTGCTAGTAGTTAATAATTTAGTTTTGTTAGTATGTTACACATTTGAAATTACTGAGAGTAATTTTGTTTGATTTCTATGAATTTCCTAGTTAATTTATCATTTTAAATTTAAACCTTTCTCATGGGATCGATATTTGGGACTTAAATAGAAAGTCTTATATTACTTGATAACGATACGTATTCTTGCATGGAATCCCAATCTTAAGTGCTTAACATTATTATTACAGAAATGCCACATCAAGTTTTTGGCACCGTTGTAAAGCGGAGTAAACTTTTTAAATTTTACACAACTATATTTCACCGGCATCAGGTCTAAAACCACATTTAGGCTTAATTAAACCTAATTGAACCTTAACTATAATAAGTTTAACTCCATAAATTATAATTAGGTTTAAGCCACCTTTAGACATAATTAAACCCTAGTTAAACCTTAACTACATTAGGTTTAACTAAAAAAATTTTAAACCACCTTTATACTTAATTAAATCATTAGGTTTAACTCAACCAATCCTAATTAGATCTAAACCACAATTAGACTTAATTAAACCCTAGTTAAACCTTAACTACATTAGGTTTAACTCAACAAATCCTAATTAAATCTAAACCACATTTAGACTTAATTAAACTCTATTAAGCCTTAACTACATTAGGTTTAACACCATAAATCATAAATAGGTCTAACCCCTAATTAGACCTAATTAATCTAATTAAACCTTACTTACATTAAGTTTAATTAACCATAAATCATAATTTTGTCTAACCCATAATAAGACCTAATTAATTTAATTAAACCTTAATTATATGAGGTTAATTAAAAAAAACCATAATTAGGTCTAACCCATAACTAGACTTAATTAATCAAATTAAACCTTGCATACATTAGATTTAATTAACCCTAAACCATAATTAGGTCTGACCCCTAATTAGACCTAATTAATCAACTTAAACCTTAATTACATTCGTGTCTAACTCAATTAGACTTAATTAACTTTTAATCCTTTCTTAAATTAAGCTTAGCAACCTTTAAATCATAATTAAGTCTAATCCACTTAGACTTAATTAACCCTTAAGCCCTACATAGATTTGCTTAAACAAGCTTTAAACCATAATTAAATCTAATCCAATTAGGCTTAATTAACCCTTAAGCCTTACTTACATTAGGCTTAAACAAATAGTTATTTCCAACCCAATTAGACTTACTTATCCTTTAAGCCTCACTTACATAGGCTTAAACAAAATTTAAACCATAATTATGTTTAATCCAGTTAGACTTAATTAACCCTTCATCCTTACTTACATTAGGCTTAAACAACCTTTAAACCATAATTAAGTCTAACCCAATTAGACTTAGTTAATCCTTAAGCCTTACTTACATTAGGCTAAACAATCATTAAACCATAATTAAGTCTAACCTAATAAGACTAAATTAATCCTTAACCCTTACTTTAGGCTTAACAACCTTTAAACCACAATTAAGTCTAACCCAATTATACTTAATTAATCCTTAAGCCTTACTTACATTAGGCTTAACAACCTTTAAAACATAATTAAGTCTAAACTAATTAGACTTAATTAATCCTGAAGCCTTTTTTACATTAGGCTTAAACAACCTTTAAACCAAAATTAATTCAAACCCAATTAGACCTAATTAATCCTTATGCCTTATTTAGATTAGGCTTAAACAAGCATTAAATCATAGTTAAGTATATCCCTAATTAGACTTAATTAATCCTAAAGTCTTAGTTACATTAGGCTTAAGTAGCCTCTAAACCATAATTAGACCTAACCACAATTAGGTCTAGTCCAACCTTAGGTTCAACCCAAATTGAACCCAAGTTAACTTAAACCCTAGGTTCAACCCACATTGAACTTAATTTCAAACCATTAATTTAGGTTCAACCAACATTGAACCTAAATCAAAATCTAAACCTTAGGTTCAACCCTATTAAACCTAAATCAAAACTAGAACATATGTTCAACCCAAATTGAACCCAAGTTAACCTAAACCATAGGTTCAACCCACATTGAACTTAAAATCAAACCTTTAATTTTGGTTCAACCTACATTGAACATAAATGAAAACCTAAACCTTAGGTTGAACCCAAATTGAACCTAAGTAAACCAAACCCTAGCTTCAACATATACTGAACCTAAGTTAAAACCTAAATAAAACCTTTAACTTAGGTTCAACTCAAATTGAACATAAGTCAACATCAACTTTAGGTTTAACCCATATTGAACCTAACTCAACTTCAAACTTAGGTTCAACCAAACTTGAACCCAAGTTACCAAACCTTAGGTCAACATATAATGAACCTTAATCAAACCTTTAACTTAGGTTTAACTCAAATTGAGCCTAAGTCAACATTAAACCCTTAGGTTCATCCTAAATTGAACCTAACTGAACTCAAATCCTTAAGTTCAATCCAACTTGAACTTAAGTTAACACAGACCTTTAGGTTCAATCCAACTTGAACCTAATTCAATTCAAATTCTTAGGTTCAACCCAGCTTGAACCTAACTCAACCCTTAAGTCTTAACTACTTTAGACTTAAGTCAATTCAAACCCTTAGGTTCAACCTAACTTGAACCTAACTCAACCCTTAAGTCTTAACTACATTAGACTTAAGTCAATTCAAACTCTGAGGCAACCTAAACCTAACTCAATTCAGACCTTCAGGTTCAGACCAACTTGAACCTGATCTAACTCAAACACTTAGGTTCAACTCAAGTTAACCTAAATTAACTTAAATTCTAAGTTAAACCTACGTTGAACTTAAATTGACTTAACTCTAAGTCCTAACCATATTGGACTTAAGACTATTTCAAATCTTAGGTTCAATATTGAACCTAAAGCAACCTTAAGCTCTACCTACATTGAAACTAAATCATTTTAAGTCTCTATTTCAAATCTTAGTGTCAATATTCAACCTAAATCAACCTTAGGTTCTGCCTACATTGAACCTAAATCATTTTAAGTCCAAACTACATTGGACTTAAACCATCTAGATCTTTAGGTTCTACCTACATTGAACCTAAAACCACCTTAAGTCCTAAATACATTGGATTTAAACAAACTAAATCTTTAGGTTCTACTAATATTGAACCTATATTAGCTTAAGTCCTACTCACATTAGACTTAAACCATCTCCAATCTTTAGGTTCTATTGATATTGAATCTATATGATCTTAAGTCCTTCCTACATTGGACTTAAACCATTTTAATTCTTAGGTTCTACATACATTGAACCTAAAACACCTTTACTCTTACTTACATTAGACTTAAAAATCTAGGTTTTATGTACATTGAACTTAAATTACCTTAAGTCCTACTCACATTGGACTTAAAATATTTTAAACCTTAGGTTCTACCTATATTAAACATAAATCATCTCAAGTCCTAATGAAATTGGACTTAAAACATTTGAATCTTTAGGTTCTATCTAAAATTGAACCTAAATTACCTTAAGTCCTACTCACATTGAACTTAAACTATTTTCAATCTATAGGTTCTACAAATTTTAAAACTAAAAACATTTTAAATTATATCCACATTGGATTTAAACTATTTCAAACTTTAGGTTATTCCTACATTGAGCCTAAATCATCTTCAAAACTTAGGTTTCACCAAAATTAAACCTAAATTTTAGGTTTCAATTGAACTCCTTCTGGTCTAATCGACATATGAACTAAAATAAATGACATCATAAAAAACTAACTCACAGACATAAATGACATAAAATTCACCTTAAAAGACATTAAAACTTAAAAACAACTGTGTTCAGATTTATGAAGATTTCTTAGACGACGCAATCTATAGTTGCTGATAAGAATCTTCCGGTCCTAGTTTAAACACCTTTCGGACTAAGTAAATCTGAATATTTTACGGCCCTAGAACGACGGAGCCATAGACATCTTGACCGGGTTGTTTAAAAATTTTTCAACCAATTAAATGACCAGCTAGAAATGATAAATTTGAAAACATGATTTTATCATAATCGTGATCTGTTTTGCAAGTTTATTAGAGAAATGAAAACAAAATTTTGCTTTAGATTTCGTTTGCATCTCATAGGGTGTGTTAACTCTATTTTGCAGAACGACATCCAGAAGTGAAATTTTAAGACAAAGACAAAACAAAACAAAACAACATTACATGACATGAACAAAGAAAATAAAACATTTAGGCTAGAATCAGATTCTTAGAAATCTATTACCCTAAGAATAAAACATTTGATGTTTCTTTCCCTGACCTTGACATTTTAAGAATAATGAGTGTTAACATTAATAAGGAGTTTTCTTAAAATGTCAAGGTCAGGGAAAGAAACATGAAGTGTTTTATTCCTAGGGTAATAGATTTCTAAGAATCTGATTCTAGCCTAAAAGTTTTGTTTTGTTTGTTCATGTCATGTAATGTTGTTTTGTTTTGTTTTATCTTTGTCTTAAAATTTCACTTCTAGATGTCGTCCTGAAAAATGGAGTTAACACACCCTATGACCTGCAAACGAAATCTAAAGCAAAATTTTGTTTTCATGTCTCTAATAAACTTGCAAAACATATCACGATTATGATAAAATCATGTTTTCAAATTTATCATTTCTGGTTGGTCATTTAATTGGTTGAAAACCTAGAATTACCTAAGATGTAATTAACTATAGGATCTTACTCCTATAGGAAAACAAATAATCCTGAATAGGTGATCAACCTAAATCTCTAATTATCAGTCCTTTTATGTGGCTTTCCACTTGACATTCTAGAGTCCTCCATAAGTTTACCACCCAACATTTCTCTTGTTTTCTATTATTATCTACCCTTTTCCTTTCTCTTAATTCATTAATACTTGAGGATCTTTCACTTGATCCTAAAGATTAAGGTAAACTGGAGATTAGGGCAATAAAATAGATGAATAGAGTGGTGACCCCTTTACAGACTGATACACCAAAAATATATACATTTTAGACCTATAGTTTGTACTTATTTTTCTTGTGATATTGTAGTTTAATGAAAGGTATTTTTTATGTTTTTTTTTGAGGTTGTTTATTTTTAGGACATGAAGCCAAAAGGAAGCAAAAAAGAATAAATTTAAAGTCAAAATGGAGAATTTAAAGAATTGTTTAGCACCGACGGTGGGAGACTGGGCACTGACGACACCATTTGACAGAGAAGACAGGTTAATTAAATGTCCTATGGCACCAATTGTGCCAGAATGGGTGGTGATGGCGCCAGTGTCAGTGCAGACTCTATTTCTGGAAGATTCGACAAATTTGGATGCTTTTTTAAGAGTTTTTGGATGCACCTATTGGAGAACCGACACTAGGCTCAATTTAGGGTTTAAATTTGATCAGAAACCCCACCCTTTGCACCATTTCATGTTTTTCAACTCATTTAGTTTTCCTCTTCGCACGCCTACATTCCACACCATTCCATGCCTTTAGTTAGTTATTGTCTTTATAGTTTTGAGTTTTTATGGTGAGTTTAAGTGTGAATTCTTCTCAAAGAAGTGCTGAAGAGGAAGAGAAGTGAGAGATTTATTCTTCCTACATTTCCTAAGAGAGGCTACAATGCATTTGCTTTGAGAAAGAGTTTCAGATAAGTGTTGTTTGTTTAATATGGTTATACGAACTTTCTTTTATATAAAAATTTTTTTATTTTATTGTATCTTTCTCGTGAAGTCTGAGTAGTTTCCATTATTTTTCTCCCTACTCTAAGATATGGTAAAATGAAGAGATAATTTGGATGTGCCAATGTTAAAATTTAAAATAAATTGTGATGGTTTTTCAACTCTACTCTTAATTTACTTTTTGATCTTGCCAACTGGATTATTAAAATATGCTGTGAAACATATGATCTAGGAAATGGAGTATGAGCTCTACAACAGCGTGAGAATCGTATTTAAATCCATGAATGAGTATTTTATTCATGGAATTAAGTGCAAATAAATGTGGAAATATACTTTTTTGGGTGTAGAATTGGAGATTTTTTTAGGGTGACAGACTAAAAATCCTTAATTTGATCTTAGTGTTTAAAAACTAAACTGAGAGTTAGCCTTCAGGGGAAGGGAAGTGGAAGCCAATATCCTTCTAGCCTAGCCACGGATTTAGGGACTAAATCTAAGATGAGCCAATGATTTTTTATAACACTGAATCAGGGTAGAGAATTAAAATTGCTTCTATTTGGCATAATACAACTTAAACCATTTATCTCATCTCATTTCACCAAAAACTTATTGTAGTAGGAAAGATATTTTTTTCATATAAGAAAACTTCATCACATTAACATAGTTTAGTAGCTACTATTTTTAAACTGCATTTAAGTTTTGATAGTAGTTTATAATTTAGTTTTGTTAGTATCTTACACATTCAAAATTAGTGACAGTAATTTCATTTAATTTCTACGAATTTCATAGTTAATTTATCATTTTAAATTTAAACTTTCCTCGTTGGCTTGATATTTGGCACTTAAACAGAAATTATTATATTACTTAATAACGATACGTATACTTACGTAGAATCCCAATCTTAAGTGCTTAACATTATTATTACTAAAATAACACATCAAGTTTTTTGTACTATTGTAAAGCGGAGTAAACTTTATAAATTTTACAAAACTATGTTTCTCCGAGATCACCGGCAAAAGACACACATCATGACATTGATGAGAGAATTTGCGGCGACTGCGGATGACTAGTTCTGAGCGGCGACAATGATGTCAGACGCTTCAGAACCTTGCTTCATTCCATGATCCTAACGTATGGGATCACTGAACCATATTGGTACGACAACCTTAGGTACTCATAGCTTTTTATTTGATGGTGATGTCTTGAGGCGGGGTGTCTCAACTGAGCCATCGGCATGTCGAAGAGAGGTATCTCCTAATGGTGCGGGCCAGATACAGTATCAGGTAACTTCTTTATCTTTTCCTTCGAGACTTTAGAAATATCTTTATGACTGGTAACTGGTAGAATTCTTGGACCTAGATGTGACTTAAACGATCGATGACCTACAGGTCTTGAAGTAGTAACGGTAGAATCGGTGGTGATGATGGTGGCATTAACTCTGTTTCTCTGGTGGAACCTGATAGGAACACGAGCAAGTAAAATTTCAGTTGATCTTTAAGATCATCTAGCAGATCTGACATCTCTTAAAATTTCTTTCTTCATATGAGGGGATACTGCACATCCCACTAGTTTAAGTAACTCACTGACTGAACAACCCTCTTTGGAAGCTAGTCTCTGGAATACTATACTAACTCGGGTGATAAGAGCGGCCTTCTTCCTCTCTCCACCATGTTCATGAGGTAATGGTAAAGTAGCAGCCGTCTTCTGGATACTTTCATACCCATTGGTGTCCATTAAGGGAAGAAACATACTCCCTTGCAAAAGCGTATATGTTTTTGACAATCCTAGTTCCTCCTGGTAAGGAATTTCATCAACAGACATTTCTTAAAAAATTTGGGCATTAGCAGCCTTCTAGACCTTTCAGCTGCGGTTTCTTTTTTGCGGCAGAGTTAACGATGCAGTCTTCAAACTCAATCCAATTTCAACCACTAATGGCAAGACTGTGAATCCTTAGGTGGTATCTTCGTCGATCATAACCTCTTTGCCCGTAGCAGATGTGGGAACAACAGACTTAGCAGATGTCGTGATGGAAGTATTCTTTACCTTCTTATTAGAAGGGAAATCCTAAGGACAGTTCAGGTTAAACTCAGCTGACTGCTCCTCAATATCCGAAGCGGTAACTTTCATTATAACAAAGGGAGACTTTCTGAGCATGATTTTATGTTCATCGAATTCGGCTCTGAACTTGATGGTGGGGGCGACGTTGCGGACATCACGACTCATCGACAAGTTGCATGAGAAAGTAAGCATTGGGAACGCCATTGCAGTAGCTTCAAAAAGAAAACTTTGGAGTTAGTTATTAGGCCAAAACCTTGTAATTCTAGTGTGAACACTGAAAATTAACAAAGGTTGACCTATAGACTAGGCAAGTCTTTTATTTTAATATTAGTTTGTGAAAAATATTTCAGGATTTAGTCAAAGTGACTTGAAAAGTAAGAGAATCAATTAATTATATAAAGAAGTTTAAAGAGTGAGCGCAGCATGATACAATTTGATTTAATTTGCAAAATAACAAACTAAACTCGAAAAGGAAAGTGAAGTTTAGGACCCAAAGCAGGACCAACTTCACAACGCACAATGCCCAGGCAAAACTAGTCCACTAACACACCTATTGGGGTGCAAACACATACAAAGATCAAATGTCCTAATGAACTACTGAACCTCTCTATTCAAATGTGGTTGAACAGACGATCTTGAAATCCGAAGGAGCTGACTGTACTTCCCCAAGAAAGAAATAGGTGAACCATGCCAACAGAAAAAAAGGTAATTTGATTCGTAAGGGACATGGACACATTACTGATACATTAAGTCAATATTCCCTGATTTAAATGGAGAGAGAAACTAATCCTCAACTAAGTTTCCTGAAGCTGTTGGCACAACTTTAGGGGGTGGTCCTGTGGAAGCTGTCAGAGTCAGAATCCCATCAGTCGTCGGAGTCAGAATCTCGTCAGCCACTTCACAGGGACATTTAATTTACATATATATAGTTTAGAAAAATATGATATCATAGTGATCCTATAGCTTTCATATTTTAGATGAAAGAGCACTGCACCTCAAGCTATGTATCTATCTCGAAAGATAAACATAAGACCTGAGGGTGAGACTCGATCAAATAAATTAAGAAATATATGACATTTGTTTGGTCTACGAAATTGTTTTCTTTATAAGTAGTAAAGTTCACCTCTTTAATACCGTATTAAATAGGGTTTATATTAATCTAGGTTCATTAAAGTTTCCAATAAAGGCAAGCCCTTATAGTTAATTACATGTTAGAGAACTAAAATCACCTAAGAAAACTCTTGATAAAAATTAGAGGATATTATCTTCAAGAACTTTAAAGGACAAAAATTTTCTAAGAGATCAGACAAAGAGGTGTAAAAGGCGAATGTCTCAAATTTGGAACATTTATTTTGGAATCCAAAGGAAGAAGAACTAGGGGATGTCATAGATTATGAGGAGAACCTCGGTGACTTCCCAAGCTATCCTTCTGTTTGGCATCAATTTAGAGGAGAAACATTTAAGTGTTTCACCCTGCCAATTTTATTAATTAGGTCCTACATTCGTGTGAAATATTCACACAAATATGCTGGAAGATGTGAGGGTTTAGGTCATGACGAACGACAACCTCAGAATCCTATAGCGAGTTAGAGCTTATATTGTATAGCAAAGCCATACGAAAGCTTAAAGAAAAGCTGAGGACTTATGTCACACCAACCTCAAAATCCTATGGCTTGTTGTTTAATTCTAAAGACTGATTTAGTAGGTGTTGACATGTTTTGCTGTTGAAGATGGTCGTGCTGCCCATAATGCTAGCTCTAAGCTTCTTATCATGGTGAGTTTAAGTTTTCTAATGTGTCAAGTCATGATGTAAAATCATGTTTTTCTTAAGGTCATGATTAATTAAATATTATGGGGAATGTTAAAATTGATTAGAGCGACACCAGTTGAGATCCTACGGTTGCCTCATTCTCGCAGCACTATTTTCTTTCTGATTCACTTAGTCCAAATGAATTTACTAAAACCAACTTATTGAGTTCCATGCTTTCGTTTAGACTGTGGTAAATCTTGTTAGCAACCATAGGTTACCTCCTCCGAGGGATTCCTGATCATCCGATAGAGACATTTTAATTTAGTTGCAATTTTTGTTTTGTTTTGTTTGTGATTAAACTTCAAGTTATTTATATTTTGACTGTTGTGATGGTGAATTTTATGTTGTTTAATTTTTAATTTTTGTTTTGACATACAGGGTAAGCTTAAGAAAGCAAGCAAGAAACAAGAGGTACCAAAAAGTAAATGTAATAACTTAAAAGCGTACCTGTCGTTTCTTCCTGCTCCTCCACCTGAAAGGTTAGCTTTGGCAATATGTATATAACTTTGCATGAAACTCAAATTGCAAGAGTAGATGAAGGTATAGCTACCAAAACCCAATTTATGATTTTATTGAGTCTCGAAAGATCCTAGTGTATGATTTTAGAACAAAATATAGCATGTTTAATTTGCACTTGAAAATATTCAAGAGATTTCAATGTGCTCGGAGCATGACCCTGAAACTTTTTGAAGATTTCTTGAAATATTTCGAGTTCATTTTGAACTTATCATATTATTTTATTAATCATCCAAGGTTAAGCTAAGGTTATCCCATTGATCAGGGAAACTTGATGTTTTATTTATCCCAAGGCTAGGACACTAAATCAATCAATTGATATTTCTTTTAAGAGTTATGTGGGTGGGTGTCTCTAAGGAAAATTTAAGTAACTAAAGATTTGAATTCCTAAAGTTAAAATTTGACTTGTAGTGTACAATGTGTTAATCATCAATCATGTTATCTTCTAAATTCAATTTATTGAGTTTAAATGTCAAGCCTAAGTCACTACCAAGTCCTGAACAATCACGATAGGTGAAATGATAACTAGCAGAATTTGGAATTAAATGGTATGCATTCTTATTGAAAGATCAAATTGTCATCAATTATGGGCTTAAAATTAATGAAATATTATCTTCCTAAGTCAGATCCATCACTTGAGAATCGTTTAATTTTGATTGACTTCCAAGTCATGATAACTAAGGAAATTACAATTTTGTTTTTATTATAGAAAAGGTGGTAAGTGAGTTCCTACATTTTAATCCCATTGGGTTTCAATCATCCAAACATGTTCATTAGGATGAAAATTTCCCATTTTCCCTTTATTAATCCTAAATTTTAATTTAAGGTACCAAAATCTAAAGTTACTCGTTTGCCTTTGGGGCTCTCCACCTCATAACTCATTAATCAAAATTCAAATAACTTTGAAAATTTTTAGAGTGTCCTATCCATGCGTCAATTAAAATATTAGAGAAGAAAATGTGGATTTTCAATATTTAATTTAATTTAAAGAATTTTTTAATTTTTAAAGGTAGTATTTTCAATGTTAATTTACTTGACTATCGAAAATAAAGTTTTCATTCATGAGAAGATTATTAGAGGTAACCTTAGGTCAGAGAAACACTTGGGCAAAATTTCAACTTTTTTTGAATTAAATCTCTAATTTAATTATATAATAATTATTATTATTTTTTATTTAATATGAATGGAAAAGATGTTTTATTTACAAAAATTATTTTTTTATATTTTTATTAAACCTCTCTAAGTTTAAGGAACTCAGAGAAATAAATTTTGCTTGTTTATAATTTTTAGTTTATTTATTATAATTATTTTTGTGGGAAAATAAGAAAAAATCATTTTAATCTTTTTTTAAAAATTTATTTTTAACTTAGAAAAATTAGGAAAAATATCCTTATGAGTTCTAAGTGACCAGAGAACAATTAGACACATTTTAAAATATTTTGGTATTTTTTGGATTTTTAATTGTTTTTAATTACTTTAAATTCAAAATAAAGCTCAAAAATCAAGTATTTTCCCAATAGTAAGTTTTATTTTTCCTAAGTGCCCCAGATCACAAAGAACTTAGAAATAAACTTTTCATAATTTTCCCAAATGTATTTAATTTAATATACTTATTTTTGTACAAAAAATACAAGGTTTCTTGGAAAATCAACTTAAGTGCTCAAACTTAATCAATTAATTTTTAAATTTTTACAACGGGAATACATGATTTTTATACATAGTGTGGAATTGATTTTGTCAATTTTTTATTATTATTTAATTTACATAAATTAAGGCAAGTTATATATATTTAATTAACAATAAAAATGTACAGAATAATTCAAATCATCATAATTTTTTCTACTAAGCTTCTCTGACCATAGGAAACCTACCTAAATTATTCCCATAATTTTCCAAATGGTATTTTAATTTATGTAATTAAAATAATCCAAAATAGCCATCCTAGCTTAAAAATTAAGGTTATAAGCATAGGTATGCCCCTTGACATTGGAAAAATCAGAGAACATAGCCTATGTCATGAGGAACAAACCCTCAAAATTTCAAGTCATGGTGAGGAATGCTTGATCATAATGATATAAAATATTCAAGACAGTATTTAATTCATGAAAAATTAGAGAGTTAACAAATTTTTTTTATTTTTAGTCCACATTATTCTCATCTATTCACTGACCAAGGGGGTATTTTTAATTTATTTTTATGATTTTTTAGAGAAAGATATCAATTTTTGAAGTTCAGGCATTTAAATAAATCCAAAGAAAGCATAATTTTCTACTTAAACATGCAACACCACCTCATCCTCGTTCGCGTCAAACTTTTAAAATGGCACTCCACTATTTGACTCTATCAGCCACCTCAGCTGCCATTTAACCCACCTTTTCGTTCCAAATGATCATCATCCCCAAGTGTCCAAACCTGAATACTGTTCACACTAAAACCATAAGATCTTCTTCTATATGCAACCAAATTGCATGGGGTTTATTTCTAAACTTTTATCCACTCAAGATGAGTATATCTATACGGCTTATATGATATGAAATACAGTAAATACATATAGAGAATCAAAATAGGCTCGGATTAGGGTGGAGGTCAAATACATTTGTCTGAGAGGGGAGGCCTCAATCTGATGGTTGTGGCAGTTTCAACTGGATCCAACAAACCTCCAGATGAGTTCTCAGGCCTTGGTGAAATGTCTATGTATGATTTTGATCAAGCTCAATTTTAGGTGTTGGTCTAGAGCTAGGTTAGAGGCTCTCTGTGGTGGGGGTATTGTAGGGAATCAGCTTCTTTCGCTAAGGGGATGGTGTGTGCACAGTTAATTGAGGATTGGTTCACTAGGGAGCTATGTAAAAATCTATCCTGATTTTGCAATAAATTTTAGTGAATAAATTAGCCTGTGAGTGGCTATGGGTGGCTAAGAGCAGAGGGTTTATACTAAGGAAGGTTTGAAAAAGCTTTGCTGAGATTTTGGTAGAGTTTCCCCAAGGTTTCAAGTAGTCTCTTCTTTGGCCATGGATAGCTTCATTTGTAGCCATGGCTGCCTGGTGGAGCCCAGGGCTGGAAATTGGGTGCTAAAGCATGCTGAGGTGGAGGGAAGAAAGGCTCTAGCAGCCAATGGGAGTGAGCCAAGTCAAGGAAGTTTAATTTTGGGTTTTGGCCATTTGAGGCTCCCTTGGGTTGGCAGTATCCAATGACTGAGGTGGTGGCTAGCTAGGGTCTGGTAACCTCTAAGCTCAGGGAGCTCTGGGGGTGCTTAATTATGATTAACACCCAAGGGTAAGCAATGATGGAGAAGATCTTCCACGTTTAGGCCAAAAAATGGGCAAAATCCCTTAAATAAAGGGACCATTGGTCCATAGATCCTCTAAGGTGTGCTAGGTTAGTCTAGCCTGGTCACTAAGCTTGATTTGGTGGTTGTGGTGTCATTAATTTGGTCACATAGGCATGACTTAATCAATTTTGGTGCATGGGTTCAATTTGGGTTAAATTGGCTTGTAGTTCAATTTGGAATAGGATAGCCATAAAATTTGACTCAAATGATTGATTATTTTTGTTTGAATGATTGTCATGAGGGGTTTAAAAAAGATTTGGAGTAATTTTAAATTGATTTGGTGGGTCAATTTGAAGGAATTTGGGCATTTGGTCAATTTGAGGATGTGGGTTAGACTTGGGTTTCCTGGGTTTAGGTTTGGCTTAGTTGAGTTAACTCTAATTTAAGAGTTCAAAATGGTTTAAGTGAATGTCGTGAAGAGTTCTCAACATTAATTGGGTGCCACTTTTGGGGTTTGGTCATTCAATTTTATGGAATTTAGGCACATGGATAAATTGGGGCAATTTGGGAATTTTTGATTTAGATTGAAATTGAGTGAAATTAAAGCTTTAACAAGGTCAATTGAGGGTTTAATTTTGTGTGTGGAGATGTTTTAAAGAGTTTATGATGCATAACTGGGGCAATTGGAAGGATTTGGGGGTTCAATTGAGTGATATTTTGGTTTTAGGATAAATTGGGGCTTTTTTATTTGGGTTGAAATTAGACTCAAATGTGGGTCAATTGGACTTGAATTTTGTTTAAAATGAGTTTGATCATGAGTAATTTGAGTTTAGATTTAAAATTGGAGAAAATTGAGATCAAATTTTTGGACATTTAGGGTGAATTTAGGAAAATTGGGCATTTAAGGGCAATTTGGGGCTTTTGGTCAAATTTAGTCAAATTGAGAAAATTGGGTTCAATTTATGGGTCAAAATTGGTTTTGGAGACATTTGAAAAGATTTTGAGGTTTTAGGAAAGTTTCGGCCACCAAGGGTATTTTTGTAATTTTGGCAAATTTGGGGGCATTTTGGTAAATTAGGTAATTTTCGGTAATTTTGGGCAATTTGGGTAGTTTCAAATGGTTTGAGCTGATTTTTTAATAAATTTGGGTAATTTGGGTAAAATTAGAAATTTTGGTCAAATTTGGGTTTTGGAGGTGTTTTGGTAAACTGGGTAGATTTTGGGATAAAAGACTAAGTTTGGTATTTTGGTGAAATTGAGGTGCTAACCGCCCTAATTGAGATATCGTCCAATGGAATCCTCTACTTTGGGTCCTTCATGTACTGGTCATAGTTAGACCCTAGCCTAGGGCTGGTCGGTCTAGGGGACCATCTACATGAGTCTCTCAAAGGGTTAAGGGGTTAAAGTTATGTAGGCTTAGGCTTAAGGTAGTGAGTGGAAGTGTAATGTGCATGTGTATGATAGTGTATGCACCATCTCAAGACCAACTCCCAGAGAGTCAATCCTAAGGCCAAGCAATCATTTGGGGATGCGCCTTGACTTCCACCATATTGACCCCACCTACTAATTGCTAGAGATTAGGACCAGTATGTGGAACTTCAAGTTAAGCAGAGAAAAGTTTAGAAATTGTAGTGGTGAGGGTTCCTTTTCTAGTCCTCTAAGAATAATCAATAGGAAAGTCTTATGGCTAGACCCTAAGCTACTAAGGAGGAAGCTAGACCTCAACCAAAAGTGAGGTCAACAAACGGACCTCCAGTAAGTGTGGTGTGCCTGACAAGCACAGTGGGCGTATTGGCGTTGATCAATGAGATCAACAAAAATAACCCGAACTTCTAAGTCAACAGACATAGAATGAAGTGTAGAATTGGGTGACAGTTGTTTCCACTGGGGAGCAACAGTTACTCTCACCGAGGAAAAGAAAGGATATTTTAGGGACAATCGTCGGGCAAATCAACAGTCCCAGTAAAGATTTTTTCGAATTGAATATCTCAAAAAAGTTTGGATTTCAATTTAGAATTTCATGGAGATGAAATTACACTTGAGGAAACTGGATTGAATGGAAAACATAAGCACAACGAAGAGAATAAGGTGTTAAATCTTATCGTGAAAGTAAGGATGAGAATAGAATGTTTAAGCTTGGATAATAATAGGACGTCTAAGCCTACCCTGAAAGCGTAGATGGGAATAAAACATCTAAGACTACCCCGAAAGAGAAAAAGGGAATAGGACATCTAAGCCTACCCTGAAAGGAGGATAGAAATTTAGGCACCGACCTCGAAAGGAGGGATCAAAATTTAGGTACTGACCTCAAGATGGGAATTGAAATTTAGGTATCAATTCCGGAAAGAAAATCAGAGTTTAGGTACCGACCTCAAAAGGAAGGAATCAAAATTTAGGTACTTACCCCAAGATGAGAATTGAAATTCAGGTATCAATTTCAGAAAGAGAATCGAAATTCAGGTACCGACCTCGAAAGGAGAGAATCAGAATTTAGGTACAAACCCCAAGATGGAAATTAAAATTCAGATATCAATTCCAGAAAGAGAACCAAAATTTAGTTACCGACCTCGAAAGAGGGAATTAAAATTTATGGACTGGCCCCAAGAAGGTAATTGAATTTTTGGTATCAATTCCAAAAAGAGAATCAAAATTTAGCTACCGACCTCATAAAGGACAGAATCTGAATTTAGGTACTGACCCCGAAAGGAGAGAATCAGAATTAAGGTACTAACCCCAAGATGGGAATTGAAATTTAGGTATCAATTCCATAAAGAGAATTAAAATTTAGGCTCCGACCTTGAAAGGAGGGAATCCGAATTTAGGTACTGGCTGATGCGCCCCTAGTGTGAGCTATTTTCTGTGTGTTTTATGTCATTTTAAATCCTCGATACAGTGCCAAAAACTTGACCCATCCAGAAATTACACAATAATTTTTCTTTCAAAAATATGGCCAAAATATTGTCCCAATTTATATTAATATTTAATATACAAAATTGAAATGTTATATAAAATATATAAAATAATTCACACACTAATGGTTCTACACAAGTGCACGTATTGATTCAAGTAAAATAGGGTTTTCTTTAAAAACCTCAGTATTGATCCCACAGAGAAGCAAGATAAGAAATCTCTTAAGCTAATTCTAGTCTACTACTATAAAGTCTTAGATTGAGAGACGGAAATTCTTATGATAATAACAAAAATCACAATATTCAAACTATAAAAACTAAAGTAAGAAAGAAAAGTTAAAATATGTTTAATGAATTCTAACAAAAAAAGTAACTAAAAGAACTAAGTTTACTAACTTGATTTTTAAACTTCAAGGTTAAATTTTTTAAGACTAAACAAAGTTTTGTGACGAAGAGTTCAAATTTGATTGTAAAGAAATTAAAATCATTTGAAATATATAAAAATTGTTTTGTGCAAAATAGGAGCAATCCTATTCTTTACCCTCTTTCGAGTGCATAAAGAACATTAACTAATCTAGAGTTTGGTCCCTAATTATGTGGTTAGGCTGGGAGGATATCGATTGCCACTCCAAAGCTCCCACTACTCCCTCACCTGAGGGCTAACAATCTCTCATCAGTTTCCAATCAACTGGACTAAATTGGAAATTTTAATCTGTCACCTTAAAATCTCTAATTTTGCATCCAACAAAGTATAGTTCCCTATTTTATTGGACTCAATTCCTTGGAGGACATATTCTCCCATAAAATCAAATGTGATTTTCCCCATATTGTAGAAATCATATCACTTTCAAAACATATGTTTATCAACACATTTTAACATTTTAATTGGCCAAATTGAAAAGTAAATGAAGAACTGAGTTCAGATCATCACAAATTATTGACATTAGAAATCATATAAAACAAAATCAATTCTTCACAAAACCAAATCTCATTGTAGGGAGAAGGATAAAGAAGACTGCCCAGAATTCATGAGAAGGATACGACAAAACACTAATTTCATTAATAAAAATAAGTTTACAAAAGAAAATTAATAAACGACACAACTTATCTCACAATCCTTCCCAAGAAAATCCCTAGAAGTTCTCTTCAAGCCTTTCTCCTCTTTCACAAACACTCAATTCTCTCTTAGAAGTGTAATGAACAAGAAATCTCTCACCTTCACTCTCCTCTTACAATCCTTGAAGAAGATCTCCAAGCCAATGACTGTCTCTCTTTCTCTCGTACCTACTTCATCTCCACGCCACACACACACACTCACGCCCCAAACTCTCCTTCAAGCCTTAGACTTCCCTCTCTTTTAAAAAAGGTTGCCTCGCTATTAAAAGTATTCAAAATTCCCTGCAAAATTCTATCCCAAAGTCAATTCTTTTGAATTCAAAATACATGTTCAATGATCCAAGAGACATATCCCTTCATAAAAGAACCTTTCAAAGTGTCTAGATGCATTGAATCACTCTAAGGGGTGTTTAGAACAAGTGTCCCTTTGAAAATTTGCCCAAAATTTGTCTCGAACTACCTTAATCTGCCAAAAGTCATCTCTAGCACATCATACACCATTTTTAGCACATCATGCACCAGTTCTTTGAGTTTTGGTGCATCATGCACCACTCTACAGCAACTCCACAGTTTTGATCCGTTTGGCTTCATTTCAGCTCTGTTTCGCCCTATTTTGGTAGCATTTTACTCCTAACAGATAATCCTACAAAATAAAAATGGAAACTACCATTATTTAAAGTGTAATTTCATTAAAAAATATGTGAGGAATGTAAATTAGATTAAGCATAGAAAGACATATCGAAATGTGTAAAGTCAGAATTTTCTTTCTTGTTTGTTTTTACTCCAAATTGCACCATTTTTGCTTCATTTTCTCCAAAAGTTAATTTCTTGTACCTAAAACCAAAAATATGCAAAATAACTTCCTTTAAAGTGTAATATCATTAAAAATCATTAAAATTGAGCATAAAATATATATGAAAGTGTAGATAATTCTTAGGCGTGTAAACTCCCCCAAACATAAACGTTACTTGTCCTCAAGTAACCCTTTTACTACATAAAAAAATGACTTAGGATAGAGATTAACTTATAAACTTATATACTTTAGTTTAATAAATAAAATAGTATGATTTAAGAAAAATCTTTAATAACTTAGATTCAAAATCAAAGTCTAAGAGTACTTAGTATTCAAATTTAAGATTTTTGAATCTCCATTCATTTCAAGATGAATTGCAATTTATCATATTAAGGATTCTCAGAATATTCATATGAAAATGTACTTCATCGAAACTTTACTAGTAATGCTATAAATTCTTCAATACAAGTTTAGAAAATTTAATAAAGCCTTTTCCTTAAGTTGATTCAAGTGAAGCCAATTTTGATTAGGCATCTCCTCAACCTTCTCCTCACATTCTTTTTTTCCTTTTTCTTTTTTTTCCTTTTTCTTTATTTAGGATCTTTTCAATCCTTTCTTCTCTTTTATTTTTCAAGTGAGGATTAATATATCTGGATAGCCTTTAATAATTTTGAACTCCATTTTCCTCTTCTTAAAGTCAAAACTCCTTACCTTTTTTCACTTTATAAATTCACATTATTTTATAATTTTTCATACAGTTTCATTTTTTTTCTTCTTACATGAAACTCTAAAATTATTAATACTTCAAAAATACAATTTTTTTCCTATAAATAGAAAAACATAGTCTTATCCTTTCATACAAAATATCTTTAACTTTAGAATTGGTCTTCATTATTACAAACTTTTACCTAAATTTACCATAATATTTACAAACATAAATATAGTCATTTAAAGTTAAACTTTAACATCCAAGGTCATGTTAAATTAATTTTAAAAATATAGTTAATTAGGACAAATAAAATTTAGTTTACTTCTTCTTAAAAGAAATATTTATTTCCCCCAAACTTGAATTTTTAAATATTTTACACTGAATTCCATAAAATGTTGCAGGAAAAAAAAGTAAAAGTTGAATCTGCCAACTACTACAACATCCTATCAAATCCATATACGTGCAAAATCAAGATTAAATGACTTTAAGAGAAAGTAAATCTAGCTTAAAACATGCTTACAATAATATTAAACTATTAACATTATTTCTACCCCAAAACTTGATTTTAAATATGTATAACATTGCGTTCAGAAAACATAAGCAGGAAGAAAAATAGTTTAGAAATTCTATCTATCACAAACATTTACAAGTATCCATCAGGATAGTAAAATATTCAATAGAATGTAAGTCTAAACAAAAACATGCTCAATAAAATGGAAAGAAAGGTCTAACAAGCAGAACAAGTAATGGCATGGGAATATATATATATATATATA
>JXCR01147692.1:215702-231784 GCA_002079205.1 Phalaenopsis hybrid cultivar
TATATATAAAATATTAATTTAGTAGAATATCAAACTCGAAAGTAGAAAGGAGAAGAACAAAGTATGCAACCTCAAAAGTTTTTATTTTATTGCGCTTAATTTATTACAAAATTTTGGACTCAATCACAGATGCTTGATCAAATAAATAACCTCAGAAACAATCAAAATCTCAAAATTTTTTTTAAACAATGTCAAGTTGTATAATATGTATTCAAATATCATCCATTAATCGACAACATAAGTCTTTCACCTTAAAATCCACCAGCTGGTAGGCTCCTCTTGGATAGAACTTCTCTATCACGAATGGTCCCTCTCAAGTTGGATCAAATTTTCCACCCATCTTGTGACGTGTAAGAATAGGTCCGTTGAGAACAAGAGTGAGGTCACCCACTTTGAACGTCCTCAGGCAGACCAATTTGTCATGAGCTTGTACCATCCTCGTTTGGTAAAGTTCCAAATGTAGTTGTTCTAATAGTTGCATTCGCTCAAGAATTTTCAGTTCTTCAAGTTTGAGCTTTGCACTTTCTTCAGTTGTAATTTGGATGACAACGGTGACTCTAAGAGATGGTGTCTAAAATTTCAGCGGCAGTACGACCTCGTACCCGTACACAAGTGCGTAGGGTGTACATTAAGTGGGAGTCCTGAATGACGTCCAGTAGGTGCATAAAGCTTCTAACAATTTATTTTGCCAATTTCTTTTATTTTCATCCAATGTTTTCTTTAAGATTTACACGAGCGTCTTGTTGAAGGATTGGACCAGCTCATTTTCCTTAAAATAGTAAATTGGAGAGCAACTCCAGTCTATCCCATATTTTCTGATGATGTTGTTGATTTTTATGCTTCTAAATGTTGTCTCATTATCAGAAATCACTCTGCGTGGTACTCTAAAATGGTAAATGATTTGACTTTTAAAAAATTACAGGGCATGTTGTTTTGTAACCTCTCATAATGGCACTGCCTCTGCCAATTTGGAGAAGTAATTCGTAGCAGCAAGAATGAATCTGTGTCTCTGAGAGGTTGGAGGTCTATTGGACCTATTATGTCCATGCCCCAACACTCGAATGGCCACTAGGCAACAGTTGGGTGTAGCACTTTTGGAGGTTGGTGTAAGACCACCCCATGCACTTGACAAAGCTGAAACTTTTTGGTTGTATCCATGCAATCAAACATCATTGCTGGCCAATAATATTCGAGTCTTTTGATCTTCATTGTCATCTTCGGTCCCAACTTGTGAGCGCCACACAATTCGGCATGTACTTATTTGACGATATTCTGTGTTTCAGCTCTTCTTAGACATCACAGCCACATCTGATGGAATGATATCTTATAGAGGACATCACCCACTAGAGCATATGACATAGCCCTTCTTGTGATATGATATGCCTCAGACTTATCTTTTGGTTGCTGTCTAGTTTGCAAATATTCTTTCAATGGCTTATCCCAGACTTCGTTAATGTCAGCAGTTGCAATCATTGTTCCTTCTTCCTTTTTAACTTTATGTAGATTGTCAAGGTCAATCTAAGACAAAACTCATCTTCCTTGTACTTTAATGTTAATGGATTCCTCTAGGGGACATGCCAATTCTTTTGCAAACTTGGCTAGAGCATCGACATGGGTCTTATCTCTCTAAGGAATCCGACAAAGCGTCACAGTGGGGATCCGTTCTAACAGCTTCATTACGTACAGGTGACATTCTGCTAGCACTGGTTTTCAAATCTTATATTGTCCGGTGACATGTTGGAAGTGGGTGTGCCACAAGAGAATCTCCTAAAATCTGTCCCTTGATAGTACGGAGGGAAGCAAAAATTATATCGAATTTTAATAAAATCATTTACCACCTTGCTAAACGTCCAGAAAGTGTTGGTCGGGTCATCAAATATTGCAATGGATTTACTTTCAAAATAAGGGTAATTTTATGAGAAAGCGTGTAATGCCTATGCTTTTGGTCGGTGAAAATTAAAGTTAGACAATGTTTCTCAATAGGTGGATACTTTACTTTCATCGGTATTAGATGACAACTCAAGTAGTAGAGAGTATTTTCCTTACCCTCATGATTGACCTGAGCCAACAGGGCTTGGAGAGAGTCATCTAAGGCCCGGTATAGAGTATCAAAGGTTTTCTTGGGATAGGAGTTGCTAAAACAAGAGGTGTCATTAAATGTTGCTTAATGTACTCAAAGGCCAATTGACATTTCTCTTCCCAAATGAATTTAGAATCATTTTTAATTAATGTCAAGAAGGGCTGACACCTACTTGAGAGATTAGAAATAAAGCATCTCAGATATTCCAACTTTCCTTGGAAGGAGCATAGTTATTTCAATATTTTGGTAGGAGGCATTTATAAGATAGCTTTAATATTATCCGGGTCAATCTCGATTCCTCGATAACGGAAGATGAATTCTAGAAATTTCTTGGAGGTGACGCCGAAGGCGCACTTTAAGGGATTCATCTTTAGATTATATTTTGGTATTCCTTCAAACAAGATCCTCAAATCATACAAATGGTCTATTTTATATTTGCTCTTGATAACCAAATCATCCACATAACACTCCACTTGGTTGTGAATGAGGTCATCAAAGATCTTCTTCATTGCTCGTTGATATGTTTCTCCGACATTCTTCAACCCAAATGACTTCACTATGTAACAAAAAATCCCAATCGGTGTTTTGAAGTTTTTTAGTGCTGCATCCTTTGGAGCTATCTTGATTTGGTTATATCTTGATGATCCATCTATGAAGGAGAAAAGCTCATGTCTCGAAGCGATGTCCACCACAATTTCTTGTATCGGTAATGGAAATTCATTTTTTGGACATGCCTTGTTTAAATTCCTAAAGTCGACACATACACAAATTTGTCCATTTTTCTTTTTAGCTGGTACAATGTTAACTAACCACGTGGTGTTTTTCCACATATTCCAAGAAAATTTCATACTGTAGTTACTTCTATTTAATTGTCATCATTTTCTTCTCGTAGCTTTCTTCATCATCAATGTTGATGGTCGGCTTAATCCATCCAGTAATTGTATTGGTTTTTTGTCGACCACGTAACCTTCCTTGACCTCGGGCGCACGAACTAAAAGAACCCCCACCAACTCGTCGCAAAAGAGAGGTGGAAGATTGCTGAAGTGGACCTAAATGGCTTTTCCCTTGTGATCTTTCTAAATCATCACTTTTATTTGTAATCACCTCATGAGAGAAGACAGATTTCTTTCGAGGCATAGTAGGCAGCGTCTTCATAAATGCCAACTTCAAGAACCAAAAAGGTTGTAAATCTCCTTTAATGCAATTTTCTTATCCTTCCTTGTAATATTTGATGCAATGATGTAGGTAAGACGGAACCATGTTATGCTCATGAATCCACGGTCGACCAAGTAAGGCATTGAAAGTAGTCTCGTCATCGATGATATGGAATTTAGAAAGTGTTAATAGTTCTCAAACTTTCATAAGCAGTGTAATTGATCCAAAAGCTCTTTCTCCCTTTTGGTTGAATCCTCTTAACATCATTTTATCAGTTGTGAGCTCTTGAGCTTCAATATCTAAATATTTCAATGTCTGTAGACTCATTAGGTTGAGTGATGCTCCTAGATCCACCAAAACTCTGGAGAACATGAATCTCCCAGTGTTAACAGAGATATAGAGCGGTTGGTTGTGGAAAGCAGTACCAAGCCACAATTCTTCACCTGTGAAGGTTATCCCAGGATGTTCTTTTAATGAACAAACGTCATCTAAGGATGTGTTGGTCAACTGAGCTAAGCAAACTTCTAGATTAAGCAAGGTTGTAAATAATGACTCTATAATCTCCTTTGACGGGATCAGAGCATTTTGGATGCTTAGTTTGGTTGACAACCTCCTAAGACGAGCTTGCACGTTATAATCCACTTTATATAATTCTCCATACTTTACTTGATTATTTGGTTCTTCCACTCGTGGAGGTGGAGGTAGCTCTTCTTGAGTTACTATTTGTTTTCCTTTATTCATCGGAGCTGACCTTGAGGGTAACATTTTTCCGCTCCTTGGGTTTATTTCTGTATCTTCTTCTCTTTCTTGCAATGTTGTAGGCAAAGTTTTTGTTGCTTCTTTTTCATCTGAGAGATTCAACTGGATAGCAAGTGGTGTACCTTGGCATTAGAGGATCGGTTCCTCATTCTGGGTGCTATCGTAACCAGTATCATCGACATCTTCATTGTTCTCATTAACATGTTCATCATACTTGAGTACAATTTGAGGATCGGATTGAGAATCGAGATTGGGGTTAGATTAAGAAAAGTCAGTTACGGTATCACTAAAAATAGTTAAAACATAGCCGAAATCATAGTTATTATATTTCATAATACCCCGGTGGGGCAAATAGATAATCATACATGGTCAGGGGTTTCAGGATTCTCTTCCCCTAATCTGAGACAACCAATCTAATAGAGGTCCCCTATCCTACCCCCAGCGCTATTAGTCTTCATGACATCGTTCTTCTCTTTCTCTTCTAGTTGTCGTAGTTTCTCCGGCAAAATCTTCTTGGCCTGAGCAAGTTGTAGACTCTGAACAGTTGCCTGAGCTGAAGTGGTCTGAATTTGATCCAGTATCTTCTTGGATGATTTGCTCTAAAATGTACTCTATACATCTTTTTTCTGAATAAGGATCCATCAAAGTGATTGGCTCAGCCAAAATCATATTTATAGAACCATTTTCAGGTTCTTTTAAATATTTTTTTTGGATTGTTATATTCCCTACTTTATGAATTTTCTCAAGCCAATCCTTAAAGACAAAACATTCATTTATAGTATGTCCAAGCATTTTGTGGTACGGACAATAATTGGGCTAATCTTTCTTGTAAACTTTCTCAGGTTTCCTAGAATCTGTAAATTTGAACTCAGGCTTTATCATTAGACTTCTGAACATTTTGGGTACAGCTTCATCTTTGAAGGAATATACCATGCTTTTTCGTTCCAAAAGGGTAAGACCCTTCTTATTTTCTATTCATATGATTCTTCTTGATGCGATTGCTGGCTAAACTGGCCGTACTGTTGTGCTACTTGCAGAGCATGCTATAATGACGGCTGGGAATTTTGAGGAGAATGTTTTGCTTGTATCTTCATTGGTTGTTTTCCCTTATCAACCGTTGCTATTGTCCCAAACTTCTTCTCGAATATTTGGTCTATTCTGGTCATTTCTAATTTCTCCTTAGAATCCATGTGTTTAACTTCCTCTTGTAGATTGCTAGCTTTGCTGAGTAGCTTCTCGAAAGACTTCATGGTGAGTCCCTTAAGCATGAAAGCTATTGGCCCATGGATGCATTTGATTAGAATCTTAATCGCATGACGTTTCTATAGTTGAGGTTCACATTTCATGCTAAGGTTTCTCCACCTCAAGATATAATCTACTAGAGTCTCATTAGGCTTTTACTTCTCTACTAAATGAACTCCAATAGAAACATGATGTTGCACTTCAACAAATCTCTTTACAAACAGTTGTTCTAACTCGGCAAATGTCTTCACTAATCTGTTGGGTGACTCAGCATACCAATCAAACACAATTCCTGATAGATTGCTGACAAACTAACGAAAAAGCAAGGCTTAGTTACTTGCGGTATTACCACAAAAGGCTAAAAAATGTGCTATTTGTTGACTGGGATTTCCCGCTCGGTCAAATATCTCAAATTTCAGCAACACATAACCCTAAGAGTACAGTATGACATCGAACTCCTCTGGGTAAGGTCTACCCTTAAAAATCAACACACCACCTTTAGAATGGGCTAAGGCCTGCCAATCTTTTTTGACCATCTATTTAAATTCTTTTTCTAGTATGACACTCGATGGAGAATCCTTCTTCTGTTGATCATCTCTATTAGCCGAGGCAACTTCCCTCCTTTTTTCGGTCATATGTCCAATCTCTAGCTCATTGAGTTCAGAAGAAGCTAACTGTTGTGCTTGAGACTGTCCATGAGCTGTATCCATGACAATCATGGAAGTGGCCATCTCTTCCATCCTTTTCTCCATTTAGCTGATTTGCTCATCCCTTAGTAGAAAAACCCTACGCAGATCATGTATAATGTTCTCTTCAAGGAGAGGTTGGTCATCGCACACAGATGCAGTGCTCTGATTTCAATGACATGAATATCCATGAAGTCTTCATCGAGATAATCATTAAAGTTAAAATTTTCATCATCATCATCATCAATAGAAAACCTATGTTCTTGAGCTAACTCATAATATTGACCCCTGAGCTTCTTAATCTTTCTTTGATTATTGATTCTTGTATCATCTTAGGATCTGATGGACTCTGTTAAAATTTCTCCATTTGTTCAACCAACTTAGTAGAAATAGCTATGAAGAAATCGGACACTTTGGACCCTTGCTTCATTCCACGATCCTGCCATACTGGCTCGTTGAACTGTATTGGTATGACAACCTTAGGTACCCATACCTTTTTCTTTGATTGTGATGTCTTGAGATGGGGGTGTCTAAATAGAGGAAACGACATGTCAAAGAAGGTATGCTCCCCATGGTACGTACCAGATACAAAACTGCGTAACTTCTTTATCTTTTCCTTTAGGGCTTTAGAAACATCCTTATGACTGGTAACTGGTAGAATTCTTGGACCCAGACGTGACTTAACTGGTCGACGACCTGCAGGACTTGGAGTAGTAATGGTAGGATCGGCGGTGATGATGGTGGTATCTACTCTGCTTCCCAGGAGAAACCTGACGGGAATGCGAACAGGCAAAATTTCAGTTGATCTTTGAAATCGTGTGACAAGTTTGACTTCTCTTAGAATTTCCTTCTTAATGTGAGGGGATACTACACAACCCACTCATTTAAGTAACTCACTGACTGAACAACACTCTCTGGCAGCTAGTCTCTAGAATATTGTATTGACTCGGGAGATAGGAGCGGGCTTCTTCCTCTCCCCACCATGTCCACGAGGTAACAATAAAGTAGCAGCCAACGTCTGGATACTTTCGTACACCTTGGTGTTTTTTAAGGGATGGAACCTACTCCCTAGTGAAGTTTCCAAAGATGGCAACAAAACTCCAACTCCAACAACCGACAGCTTCCACAGGACCCCCCTAATATTGTGTCGACAACTTCTGGTGACTCTGCTGAGGATTAGTTTCTCTCTTAATTTAAATCAAAGAATGTTGTCTTCATATATCGGTATTATTTTCAAGTCCCTTAGGAATCAAATTACCTTTCTTTTGTTGGCATGCTTCACCCATTTTTTTCTTGGAGAAGTACAGTCAACTCTTTCGGACTTCATGACCGACTGCTCAACCACCTTTGAATAGAGAGGTTCAGAAGTTCATTAGTACTTTTAATCTTTGTGTGGGGTTGGACCCCCAATAGGTGTGTTGGTGGACTAGTTTTGTATGAGCATTGTGCATTGTGAAGTTTGTCCCGCACTGGGTCTTAAACTTCACCTTCCCTTCCGAGTTTAGTTTGTTATTTTCCAAATTAAATTGAATTGTCTCATTGCGCTCTCCCTTTAAACGTTCTTTAAAAAATTAAATGAATTCTCCTATTTTCAAAGTTACTTTTACTAAATCCCAAAATAATTTTCACCAACTAAAATTAAAATAAATGACTTGGCCAGACTATAGATTAACCTTTATTAATTTTTAGTGTTCACCCTAGAATTATAAGGTTTTTGTCAAATAAATAACCCCAGAGCTTTTTTTTTAAATCTACTGCAATGGCGTTCCCTACGCTCACTTTCTTGTGCAACCTGTCGATGAGCCGCGTTGTCCATAAAGTTGCCCCCACCATCAAGTTTGAAGCTGGATTCGATGAATTTGAAGTTGGGCACGGAAAGGCTCCCTTTGTCATAATGAAAGTTACCACTCCGGAAGTTTAGGAGATCAGCTGAGATCTGCCGGAACTGTCCTAAGGATTTCCTTTTTATAAGAAGGTAAAGACTACTACCACCACGACACTTGTTAAGCCTATTGTTCTTGCTTCTGTTAAGGGCAAAGAGGTCATGATCGTTGAAGATACAACCAAATGATTCAACATCCCAGCATCAATGTTTGAAATTGGATTGAGATCAAAAATTGCACCATTAACTCAGTCACAAAGAAGAAAATGAAGCTAAAAGGTCCACAAGGCTGCTAAAGCCCATATTTTCGAAGAAATGTTTGTTGATGAAATTCCACACCAGGAGGAACTAGGATTGTCAGTAACCTATCCTCTTCTGTGTGGGAGTAGGTTCCATCCCTTAAAAAACACCAAGGTGTACGAAAGTATCCAGAAGATGGCTGCTACTTTATCGTTACCTCATGGACATGGTGGGGAGAGGAAGAAGCCCGCTCCTATCTCCTGAGTCAATACAATATTCTAGAGACTAGCTGCCAGAGAGTGTTGTTCAGTCAGTGAGTTACTTAAATGAGTGGGTTGTGTAGTATCCCCTCACATTAAGAAAGAAATTCTAAGAGAAGTTAGACTTGTCACACGATTTCGAAGATCAATTAAAATTTTGCCTGTTCGCATTCCCGTCAGGTTTCGCCTGGGAAGCAGAGTAGATACCACCATCATCACCACCGATCCTACCATTACTACTCCAAGACCTGCAGGTCGTCGACCGGTTAAGTCACCTCTGGGTCCAAGAATTTTACCAGTTACCAGTCATAAGGATAATTCTAAAGCCCTAAAGTAAAAGATAAAGAAGTTACGTGGTTCTGTATCTGGTCCGCACCATGGGGAGCATACCCCTCTTTGACTCATACCAATACAGTTCAGTGAGCCCGTATGGCAGGATCGTGGAATGAAGCAAGGGTCCAAAGTGTCCGATTTCATCGTAGCTATTGCTACTAAGTTGGTTGAAAAAATGGAGCATGTTTAGCAGAGTCCACCAGATCCCAAGATGATACAAGAATCAATAATCAAAGAAAAGATTGAGAAGCTCAGGGTCAAGATTATGAGTTAGCTCAAGAACATATGTTTTCTATTGATGATGATGATGAAAATTTTAACTTAAATGATTATCTCAATGAAGACTTCATGGATATTCATGTCATTGAAATCAAAGTGTTGCATCTGTGTGCGATGGCTAACCTAACATTGAAGGGAACATTGTGCATGATTTGTGTACAGTTGCTCTACTAAGGGATGAGCAAATCAGCTAAAGGAGAAAAGGATGGAAGAGATGGCCACTTCCATGGCTGTCATGGATACAGTTCATGGACAGTCTCAAGCACAACAGTTAGCTTCTTCTGAAGTCAATGAGCTAGAGATTGTACATATCACCGATGAAAGGAGGGAAGTTGCCTTGGCTAATAGAGATGATCAATAGAAGAAGAATTCTCCATCGAGTGTCATACTAGAAAAAGAATTTAAATAGATGATCAAAAAAGTTTGGCAGGCCTTAGCCCATTATAAAGGTGGTGCGTTGATTTTTAAGGGTAGGCCTTACCCGGAGGAGTTCGATGTCATACCGTACTCTAAGGGTTTTGTGTCACCTAAATTTAAGATATTTGACCGAACGGGAAATCACAGACAACAAATAGCACATTTTTTAACCTTTTGTGGTAATACCGCACGTAACTAAGCCTTGCTTTTTCGTCAGTTTGTCAACAATCTACCAGGAATTGTGTTTGATTGGTATGCTGAGTCGCCCAACAGATTAGTGAAGACATTTGCTGAGTTAGAACAACAGTTTGTAAAGAGATTTGTTGGAGTGCAACATCATGTTTCTATTGGAGTTCATTTAGTAGAGAAGTGAAAGCCTAATGAGACTCTAGTAGATTATATCTTGAGGTGGAGAAACCTTAGCATGAAATGTGAACTTCAGCTACAGAAATGTCATGCGATTGAGATTCTACTCAAATGCATCCATGGGCCAATAGCTTTCATGCTTAAGTGACTCACCATGAAGTCCTTTGAGAAGCAACTTAGCAAAGCTAGCAATCTACAAGAGGAAGTTAAACACATGGATTTTAAGGAGAAATTAGAAAAGACCAGAATAGACCAAATATTCGAGAAGAAGTCTGGGACAGTAGCAACGGTTGATAAGCAAAAATAACCAGTGAAGATACAAGCAAAACATTCTCGTCAAAGTTCCCAGCTATCATCACAGCATGCTCTGCAAGTAACACAACAGTATGGCCAGTTTAGCCAGCAATCGCATCAAGAAGAATCATATTGAATAGAAAATAAGAAGGGTCTTACCCTTTTGGAACGAAAAAGCATGGTATATTCCTTCAAAGATGAAGCTGTACCCAAAATGTTCAAAATTCTAATGATAAAGCCTGAGTTCAAATTGACAGATCCTAGGAAACCTGAGAAAGTTAACAAGAAAGATTAGCCCAATTATTGCCTGTACCACAGAATGCTTGGACATACTATAAAGGAATGTTTCGTCTTTAAGGATTGGCTTGAGAAAAATCTTAAAGTAGGGAATATAACAACCCGAAAAGAATATTTAAAAGAACCTGAAAATGGTTCTATAAATATGATTTTGGCTGACCCAATCACTTTGATAGATCCTTATTCAAAAAAAGATGTATAGAGTACATTTTAGGGCAAATCATCCAAGAAGATACTGGATCAAATTCAGACCACTTCAGCTCAGGCAACTGTTTAGAGTCTACAACCTGCTCAAGCCAAGATCGAGATTTTGCCAGAGAAACTACCACAACTAGAAGAGAAAGAGAAGAGCGATGTCATGAAGACTAACAGCATTGGGGGTAGGATAGGGGCTGCCTCTGTTAGATTGGTTGTCTCAGATTAGGGGAAGAGAATCCTCAAACCCCTGACCATTTATGATTATCTATTGCCCCACCGGGGTATTATGAAATATAATGATTATGATTTCGGCTATGTTTTAACTATTTCTAGTGATAACGTAACTGACTTTGCTTAATCTAACCCCGATCTCGATTCCCAATACGATCCTCAAATCGTACTCAAGTATGATGAACTTGTTAACGAGAACAATGAAGATGTCGACGATACTGGTTACGATAGCACCCGGAATGAGGAACCAGTCCTCTAATGCCAAGGTACACCACTTGCTATCCAGTTGAATCTCTCAGATGAAGAAGAAGCAACAAAAAATTTACCTACAACATTGCAAGAAAGAGAAGAAGATACAGAAATAAACCTAAGGACCGGGAAAATGTTACCCCAAGGTCAGCTCCGATGAATAAAGGAAAACAAATAGTAACTCAAGAAGAGCTACCTCCACATCCACGAGTGGAAAAACCAAATAATCAAGTAAAGTATGGAGAATTATATAAAGTGGATTATAACGTGCAAGCTCATCTTAGGAGGTTGTCAGCCAAACTAAGCATCCAAAATGCTCTGATCCTGTCAAAGGAGATGATAAAGTCATTATTTATAGCCTTGCTTGATCCGGAAGTTTGCTTAGCTCAGTTGAATAACACATCCTCAAATGACGTTTGTTCATTAAAAGAACATCCTGGGATAACCTTCACAGGTGAAGTATTGTGGGTTGGTACTGCTGACCACAACCGACCGTTCTATATTTCTGTTAACATTGGGAGATTCGTGTTGTTCAGAGTTTTGGTGGATCTAGGAGCATCACTCAACCTAATGAGTCGACAGACATTGACATATTAAGATATTGAAGCTCAAGAGCTCACAACTGATAAAATGATGTTAAGAGGATTCAACCAAAAGGGAGAAAGAGCTTTTGGATCAATTACAATGCTTATGAAAGTTTAAGAACTAGTAATAATTGCTGAATTCCATATCATTGACGATGATACCTCTTTCAATGCCTTACTTGGTTGACCGTGGATTCATGAGCATAACATGGTTTCGTCTTGCCTACATCATTGCATCAAATATTACAAGGAAGGATAAGAAAATTGCATTAAAGGAGATTTACAACCTTTTTTGTTCATGAAGTTGGCATTCATGAAGACGATGCCTACTGCGCGCCTCTAAAGAAAACTGTCTTCTCTCATGAGGTGATTACGAATAAAAATGAAAATTTAGAAAGATCACAAGAGAAAAGCCATTTCGGCCCACTTTAGCAATCTTCCACCTCTCTTTTGCGACAAGTTGGTGGGGTTTCTTTTAGTTCGTGCGCCCGAGGTCAAGGAAGGGGATGTGGCCGAGGAAAAACCAATACAATTACTAGATGGACAAAGCCGACCATCAACATTGATGATGAAGAAAGCTCGGAGAAGAAAATGATGACGATAAAATAGAAGAAACTACAATATGAAATTTTCTTGGAATCTGTGGAAAAACCCCACGTGGATAGTTAACATTGTACCAGTTAAAAAGAAAAATGGACAAATCTGTGTATGTGTCAACTTTAGGAATTTAAACAAGGCATGTGCAAAAAATGAATTTCCATTGCCGATACCAGAAATTGTGATGGACATCGCTTCGAGACATGAGATTTTCTCCTTCATGGATGGATCATCACGATATAACCAAATCAAGATAGCTCCGAAGGATGCAGCACCAATAAACTTCAAAACACTGATTGGGATTTCTGTTACATAGTTAAGTCATTTGGGTTAAAGAATGTCGGAGCAACATATCAACGAGCAATGACGAAGATCTTTGATGACCTCATTCACAATCAAGTGGAGTGCTATGTGGATGATTTGGTTATCAAGAGCAAATATAAAATAGACCATTTGTATGATTTGAGGATCTTGTTTGAAGGAATACCAAAATATAATCTAAAGATGAATCCCTTAAAGTGTGCCTTCGGCGTCACCTTCGAGAAATTTCTAGAATTCATTTTCCGTTATCGAGAAATTGAGATTGACCTCGATAAGATTAAAGCTATCTTAGAAATGCCTCCTCCAAAAATATTGAAATAACTATGCTCCTTCCAAGGAAAGTTGGAATATCTGAGATGCTTTATTTCTAATCTCTCACGTAGGTGTCAGCCCTTCTTGACATTAATTAAAAATGATTCTAAATTCATTTAGGAAGAGAAATGTCAATTGGCCTTTGAGTACGTTAAGCAATATTTAATGACACCTCCTGTTTTAGCGACTCCTATCCCAAGGAAACCTTTGATACTCTATATCGCGGCCTTAGACGACTCTCTCTGAGCCCTGTTGGCTCAAGTCAATCATGAGGGTAAGGAAAATATGTTCTACTACTTGAGTCGTCATCTAATACCGATGAAAGTAAAGTATCCACCTATTGAGAAACATTATCTAACTTTAATTTTCGCCGACCAAAAGCTTAGGCATTACATGCTTTCTCATAAGTAAAGTATCATCCTGATGTGTTCGCTGCAGATTTCTACAAGAAGGCTTGGGATGTCATCAAAAATGAGATTTTTTAAGCCATCCAGCACTACTTTAAGGGACAACATTTACCTGACTACTTCAATACTGCTACCATTATTTTTATTCCCAAATCCTCACTGAAAGAGCATTAGAGTCGTTACATAACTATCAGCCTTACCAACATTGTGAGCAAGATCATAAGCAAAGTTATGGTAACGAAATCCAAGCTATTCTTCATCATCTTATTAGCCCCAAACAATCAACTTTCGTGAAGGGGAGAAGCATTGGGGATAATGATGCTTGCTCAAGAACTCCTTTTGGACTTAGATAAACCATGTAGAGGGAGCAACATGATATTTAAACTGGATCTGAAAAAGGCTTATGCCATGATCAATTGGAGTTTCATCATGGAGATTATGAAGGCTAGGGGCTTTACAAAGGATTCCTACAAAATCATCCAAAGATGGTTGGAAGGAAACGCTAACACTGTATTAATTAATGGGAAAACCCATGGATTTTTCAAGGCAAATAGGGGATTGAGGCAAGGTGATCCCTTATCACCAACCATTTTTATACTTGCACTGGACTACTTGTCTAAAATAATAGACAAACTAGGGACCAAAAGAATTACAACTTATATCATAACAGATCCAAACAAGATATTAGCCATCTAATATATGCTGATCATATACTGATATTCTCTAGGGCCAACAAAAATGCTATTAAAATTCTTTATGAAGGCATTCAAAAATTCCAGCAAGCTTCTGGCCTTGAAGTGAACAAAGACAAAAGCCACATTCTTTTTAGCAAGAAATGCTCCATTGCTTGCAAACAATGGACATTAGAGCTCACTGGGTTCACTGCTATGGATACCCCTTTCAATTACTTGGGAGTGTATCTAAATAGGGAAGAAACAAACAAATACAGTTTAATGAAATTGTGGATAAAATCATTGCAACTCTCTAAGGCTGGCCAAACTCCTTTCTGTCAAATGGGGGTAGAATAACCTTGCTGAAAAGCATTATCACCACCATCCCTTTGTACACACTCCAAGTGGCTGTGATGAAGAAAAGCACACAGCTCATGCTGGAAAGAACCATCAACAGATTCCTATGTTCTGGGAAAAGGAAATAACTGATCTGGTAAAGTTGGCAGAAAGCAGCCAAACTTTTATATGCTGTGGGTGTGGGTTTCAAGGGACTCCAACAACTACAACAAATTAGCATGTGCAAATTATGGCTAAAGTTCACGTAGAACGATAACCTCTGGGCAAATTTCATGCACTCCAAGTATTGCAGAACTGAACACCCTAACCTCGTGAGGGTAAAACTTGGGGACTCTAAGACCTGGAAATAAATGTTGAAAGTGAAGGAACAAGCTGAAAAATTATACACTTGGGAGCTGGGACAAGGAAACATCAACTTATGGTAGGATAAATGGTACCTAGAGAACATCATTAAACCCTTGGATGACATGATTGACAAGAACCTGATGGTCAAGGATTGCTGGGAGGGGTAGAATTGGTCTCAAGACGTACTCCAAAATGTGGTTAAGGAACATTCAGTGAGGAATGTATCAAAAATTCAATTTGACATAAATAAAAAAGATAGGGTGATTCTTAGAGCAAACTCCACTCAAATTGTGACCAAAGCTATCTATAATTAGTTGTTCACCTGGGAGGCAACTTCTTGGGGAGAGAAATTATGGAACAAATTTTTAACTCCCTTTATGGCTTTCTTCTCCTGGAGAGTGCTAAACAACTTAATACCTACTGATGATATACTCAAGTTAAAGGGTTTGAAGGGACCTTAAAAATGTAAACTCTACAAGAGCAGTGAAGAGACATCCACGCATCTATTTTTCCAGTGTGAATTCTCCAGGAAGGTTTGAACTTCCTTGGTAACTAATTTCCACATCAACACTATGAACTTGGGTTGGGAGCAGTTGAAGAAGTGCTGGTTAGATTTGCAAAGACTCAACCTTGGCATAATACCTTTCATCATTGCTTAGTTTATATGGAATTCAAGGAAAAAAAGCAAGCATGAAGACACCATTGTGATTTTTAAGAAAGTGGTGGAAAACTACCTTGCTTACATCAGAAAGCTGATTATATGGAAAGACTTCCCTAACATCTTGAAAATTAATCGAAGCAAGGAACATAACTGCAGAAAAGTGATTAAGGTCTATTGGGAGAAACCTCAATACCCCTACCTAAAAGTCAATACTGATGGAAGCTTTTCAGCTCACACAGCAGGTATTGGGGGGTGTTCAGAGATTACAAAGGCAGGTGTAGAATGTTCTTCAAATCTCCAATCATTGTAGAAGATGCCATGGAAGCTGAGACTGTTGCTCTTTATTGGGCCATAAAAATGGCTGCCATCAATAGATGGACACCACTCTAAGCTGAGGTGGAGTCTTCATAACTGATTGATTACATGACATGTAAAGCTCTCCCCCCTCGCATATTCAACAATGGATTACAAAGATACAACATCTCAATAAGGAGATACAAGTCAACTAATGTTTTAACTACATAATGGGCAACTAAACAGCAAATTACCTAGCCAATGAAGGTGCAAAATCCCAAATAGTGATTGTTTCTACTAACCCCATACAGATCCTTGCTGACCTGATAAAGGGTGATAGATTTCAAATACCTCAACTCAAAATTGTTAGAGACTATATGGTTTTCTGTTTTTTCATTTTTAGACATGTATGTGTCCTCTTTAAATTGCATTCTCTTGTTCTTTTTCTTCTTTCCTTTTTCTTCTCCCTGTTGTACCCTCTAATCTCTTGATGTACTAATGTCATTTTTGTGATCAACATGGAAGAAGACACAAGAGGATCCTTTATATATATATATATATATAT
>JXCR01147692.1:246331-258824 GCA_002079205.1 Phalaenopsis hybrid cultivar
TCATTCCGAAGCGGGCAACGGGATTTCAATTCCGATGACTGACAGCTTCTTACGGGCAAACCCCACACCAAAAATAGTGCCGACAGCTTCTGGCGACTCCGCTGGGGACAAAGCTTCTCTCTCCATTTAAGTCAAGAAAAAAAAATATCTTCATACATCGGTAATGCATTCATGTCCCTCTTGGACCAGATTACCCTTCTTCTGTTGGCATACTTTACCCATTTCTGGCTTGGGAAAGTACGGTCAACTCTTTTGACCTACAGAATCATCTGTTCAACCATCCTGGGACAAAGAGTGATTTAGAAGGCCATTAAGGACATTCTGATCTTTATATGGGGTCGGAGCCCCAATAAGTGTGTAGGTGGGCTAGTTCCACCTGGGCATTGTGTAAAGTCGGTCCCGCACTAGGTCCTAAAACATTTTAATTTTGAAAATTAGACCAAATTGCGTCATACTACGCAAATTTTGTAAATTTGAATCAAATCTTTTTGAAAGTTTGGAAATTATTATTAACCTGGTCTTTAGACTTCCCTTTGTTAGCTTTAGTGTTTGCGCTAAAACTACAACACTTTGGCCATATAACTAACTCCAACACTTTCTTTTGCAAAGTTGCTGCAATGACCTACCCAACGCTAACATTCACCTGCAACCTGCCAACAAGCCGTGAGGCCCGCAACGTTGCTACTACCATCAAGTTTGGAAGAGGATTTGAAGATCTCAAGGTCACCCTCGGGAAGGCTCCTTTTGTTGTTGTGAAAGTTGCTACTCCAGAAGTACAAGAGCCAGCTGCTGAATTTAACTTGAATTCCCTTGATGACTTTCCTGTTGACAAGAAAATCAAGACCTCTGCTACTGTGACCATAACACCAATAAAGACAGTTGTCCCCGCTACTAAGGAAAAATAAATCGTGATAATAGAAAATCCGACTAAAGGGTTAGCTACCTTACCTTCAACTTTCGAAATCGGATCAAGTTTGAAAACTATACCGTTGACCCGGTCTCAGAAAAGAAACCGCAACAGGAAAGCCCAAAAAGCAACTAAAATTTAGATCTCTGAGAAAATACCTACTGAAGAGGAACCTCATCAGAAGGAAGAAGAATTACTAGAAATCTATCCAATACCGAGAGGAGGCAAATTCTATCCTCTGATGAATACCGATGGACGCGAAAATGTCCAAAAGATTGCTGCTACTCTGCCAATTTCTCGTGAACAGAGTAGGGGAAGGAAGAAATTCCATCCCATCTCTCAAGTCAGTACAATTTTTCAACAATTGTCTGTCAAAGAAGGTTGTTCAGTCCATGAGTTACTCAGACGAATGGGACACACAATATCCCCTCGAATGAAGGAAGAAATTTTGAGTGATATTAAATCAAAATAAAATACATCTGCTCATATTTCTGTTTGGTCTCTTTTGGGAAATAGATTTGATACTACAGAACATCGACCCATAAAATCAAGATTGGGTCCAAGAATTTCGCAAAAATATTTATCTAACACTGTATATGGTATACACAAAGAGGAGCATACTCCTTCTCAACATGTTAATAANCATTACAACAATATAATCTCAAGATGAATCCCCTGAAGTGTGCATTTGGTGTCACTTCTGGGAAGTTCCTTGGATTTGTTGTTCGTCATCGGGGAATCGAGATCGACNCGGGACTAGACGCCGGCAGTGGAACCATCCTATCCATGTCCGCGGATTTGGGTTAACTGTAAGAAGGAAAAAGGGGAGGAGAAGACGATACGGGGCGTGAACTGCCAGTCTGCCAACTTGCCTCTCCGAAATTTGAGGTTGCTCAACTTGATCCACACACAATAAAGTAATAAATTTATAGAATTTAAATAAAAATATAATTTCAAATATTGTCTTTTCTATTAATGAAAGCTATATATTTTGAGATATTATTTAATGGAGGCAGGGAGCTGCAAGCTTAGGATGGCGGTTGTAAATGTGCTTTGGAAAAATAACTTTCTTGAAGAGATGTTGTGGATATTTTAAATATTTTTTTTCAAAATATAAGACGGTTGTTTAAGCACTACAATTAAATTTTAAAATGAACATGAAAATAATAGTCAAACTGAGCTATAATGGTAGTCCGGAAAGCAAAGCAACTAAAAATCTATCTCAAACAGATGTTAAGTTATTGACATTTTGCGAACACATCTGTGAATCTCACCAAAAAGTTGATTACCTAAATTTTGGGAGCTTATGTTTAACTAATAGCCAAGGTATGTATAAGTAGGATACCAACCACATCTATTTTATAACAGGCAACTATTACTAACCTCATCTATTTTATAACAGGCAATTAGTATGATTTATAATGTTATTTTTCCTCAAAATACAGGTCAATATATAACCTTTACTATAGCTTTTAACCCTAAACCAAACTTCAAAATAAAATGTTAAGGGTTGAACTCAAGTGGCTTCATTTCCAATACCTGAACTCATTCTAATAAAATTCAAAAGATTTCAATTTAAACTCTCTCTCTCTCTCTCTCTCTCTCTCTCTCTCTTATTCCGTTAGTATGATTTCGAGCTATTCGTGAGAACTTTTGACATAGAACATCTTCAAATATGCAATGACCACAGACATATGTCAAATATTAAAAAAGTGATACCTCAAACAAAATAAAGAAACTTTAGTGAATATAGACAATTAAGACTTTAGTACTAGTTGACTTTTGGAAAAAAAAATGGAGGGTATAATGAATAGAATGGTTCAAGGAATCTTTAAGTAGATTTTTAAAGCTACTACCATTATTGAAATTCAAGAAAGAGCTTCAATTTTTATCATTCGTAAGAGACGCTCAAATAAAAGAGCATTATTATCCACTCAATAAACTTTTAGATTTATTATCTTAACAAAAATGTAGAATCAACTCCTTAACCTAATAGTGCATACAAATAAATTAATAGGAGGAAGATATAAATAACTAATACCTTTTCAAATGACATGCAGAATCAAAGCCACATACTAAATTTTAGATTTCTCATACTAGCTCATATGGGGCCAAGATAAAGCTAGTTAATTATATCACCTACTTTAAATTGGTTGTTACTATAATTGATAATAAGGATGCTCTAAAGTGTAAGTTGATACTTTTCTAATTTTATGAAGTTGCCTCTTAAGTGGTTCACTCACTTTATGCTAGGGACAATTACTCTATATGTCAAGTTCAAAATAATGTTCATCCTCAAATTTCAAGTGCTTGAAAGTTGTTAAAAAAATATCATGATTTATTGAATATGTAATATAAATTGGTGAATAACTAAGGAACATTATTACATGCTCCTACAAGAAAACACTAAGTGGGAAATACATAGTCCAAACTATGGATTGATCTATTCACAATTAAGGTTTAACAAAGGACCTTTTTACTTGCACTAAGTAAGCAACTATTAAAAATATTAGTGAGCTATTAGAACTCACAAACATGCATATTATCAATGAATAAGAATATAACTATAAGAGGACCACTTTAAATTTAGGTTGAACTAAAAACTCCACTAATGTAGATAAATTTTTGGGATTTTTCCTAGGATTAATGAATTCACCCAAAGAACACATGGCTAAAGAATAATTTGCATCTTTGCTTGAAGCAGCATGACCAACATCATCGACCATATCATTAAAATTGGAAAATAATAAAGGCAAATAATGATGATGATAAAAAATGGATTAGTGATTATTTATATACTCCAGTACCTAAATATCACATTTTTGAGTACTTTAATAATTAAAATAATAAAATACATTAATTACCAAAGCTTTTTAAAGTGATGAGCTCCCTTGAAGGCTATCCCCTATATGAGAAATCCAATGAAGTATCGTGCTTTTCACTTAGAACTTTAGCTTTATACTAAAAATTATATAAATCTTTATTATTTGAAAGAAGAATTATTAAGGCAAGTAAACTAGTATTTTTTCCCTATAAGTTTAGATAGGAAATAAGGAAATGCACCAATGGAAAGGCAGAGAAGTAACATTATACTATATTAGGCTAGTCACATTATTTGTTTTGTTTCTTCCATCCATGGTAGGATAGAAGAAGCTTCAAATGGGCAAGTGATACGCCTTGGAACGGTGCCAACATACTCTATGCACCCAAATTTTAAGTGCAAGGGTCTCATGCAAGTGCACGTGTCGTATTATTAATATCGGATTTTCAATCTGGAATATTGATCTAACATGGACTGAGGCAATTAGACTTAAGAGAAATGCCAGACTACTAGGTTTAGTTCTTAGCCTAGAATTGAAATGAAGTTATGGTTCTGATAACAACTCCTATTGAATTGCAATCAAGTTTAAAGGTTAAATCTTACATGAATCTTACTCATCCTAATTGGTTTGGTGATTATCAAGTTATAAAGCTGCCTTCTCTTGCAATGGTTTAACTGGTAATGTAGAAAATGTAAAATTTCAATTATGAATGTGGCTAGTGACAAATAGGATCAACTCTCTTCTTTACCCTCTCCATGTACATAAAGAAGTTTGGTTAAATTTGTTTTAATTCCTTAAACCTCAACTTGAAACCATCAAACATTATATCCCTGACATTTGCATCTCTCTATAAAGTACTTGCACATATCCTATAGATCAATGTGAATAACCTAGTTATTCTATTGTAGCCTTCACGAGTTATTATAGATCACAACACATTTAACTTATCACTTGATCAGAATGAAATATAAATGAAATTTAGACACATTACTTGATAGTGAGACTTGATTAAATAAATTAAAGATTTTATAACATTTGTTTTAGTCTGTGAAACTTTTTATGTTGACCGACAAGTTCCTCTATCTATTATAGAATATTAGAAAGAGTTTATATTAAGTCGGTTTCCAAAGTTCCTTATAGAGGCAAGCCCTTATAGTTAGTTACATCTGAAGCCACTTAAGAATGTTCTCTATTCAGATTAGTGGTTTTGTTTTCAAGAATTTCGAAGTTTAAGATTTTCAAGATTGGACATTGAAAGTTCAAAAGAGAATGGATCAAGTGGGAACAATTATTTTTAGGAATCAAAAGGAATGAAATGTAGGAGATGTAAATGGTTCGAGGGAAACCTCAGTGACTTCTTAAGCTATCCTACTATTTGGGTTCAATTTTGAGAAAATATTATTCAATGTTTCATCCTGCCATTTTTATTATTTAAGGCTTACACTTGCATGACACAGTCATATAAATAGCCTGAAAGATAAGATGGTTTAAGTCATAACTAATGAAAAAATCGGAGCCTATTTAATGCTTAAATTGCACAACATGACTGTGCAAAGGCCTAAAGATGAGTTGTGGATTTAAGTCATGCTAGATGAACTATCTCCAAGTCCTATGGCTCATTATTAAATTCTAAAGAAAGGTTTATTGTTGTAGAACAATGACCTTCACTTGCTCCATCTTGCTTCGAGCTCCTCGTTTAAGTGAAATGTTCAGATATGTTTCAAGTTCATTTAAACTTAATATATTGTAAAATGAATCACCCAAAGTTAAGTTTAGATTAGTGGTATTTAATTTATCCTATGCTCAATGAACTTTAATGTTTTAGTTATCCCATGAGCAGGGTAACTAGGTATTCTCTTGATATTTTACTTAAAAGTTATGTGAGCGGAAGTCGATAATGATAAACTGAATCATCAAAGACCTAGTGTTTGATTAAAGTTGGGTTTGTAGTGTTTTAAAGGTATTCATGATTAATTATTTTTCTCTTTTCTAAACCTCGTTAGGCAAATTCAGATCAGGCCTAATTCACTACTAAGCCATTAGATTTCCTTTATGGATAAGTTTATAATAATTAAGGATGTTGGATTAGGTGGATTTAATTCTCATTAAAAGATTGCACTTATCATATAATGACCAATTAAAGGGCTTAAAATGAGTAAATTATTATCTTCCTAGCTCAATCCCACTACCTTACGATCATCTAATTAGGTTAACTTCCAAGTCACAATAATTTAGAAAAATTACGATTTTACTCTTGTTATAGAAAAGATGTGAATTGGTTTCTACCTCATACCCTTCATATTTTAAAAATTTATATAAGTTTATTATGATCAATATTACCCATTTATCGTTTGACTTAACCAAAATTTTAATTAGGGCTTCAAAATCCATAATTACCATTTTGCCCTTAGGCTCTCCACCACCTAATTCCTTAAATTTAACTCAAATGACTTCGAAATTTTTTTGGTACCCCCACTCATGGGTCAATTAAAATATCAAAGGAGAAATTATAATTTTATTATTTTTATTTAATTTTTAATAATTATTTTAGCTAAAAAATAGGGATTTTCAATGTTAATTTATTTTAGTAATCAAAGTAAAGTTTCTGTCTTTAGGAAAATTACTGGAGATTCACCTAGGTCAAAAGACCACTTAGACCAATATTCAAATTTTATTGTGTTTTATTTTAATTATTTTATTTATTTATTGTGATGATAAATTAAATAGAAAATATGTTTTAAATTAAAAAATTAATTTTTATATTTTTCTTTATTCTCAGAGAAAAAAATTTTCATTTTCGTGATTTTCATTCTATTTATTGTAATTATTTAATACAAAATTATGGAAAATACATTTTAAGCATTTAAAAATACATAACTATATTATGAAAATTAGGAAAAATGGTTTAAGTGGTTCCAAGTGGTCAGGGAAAAATTTGTGACAATTCACTTCATTTTTATATTTTTATATTTTTATATATTTTTAAATTAAAAATATGCTAAAAAATTCCACTTTATAGACATTGACTTAGGGCTTAATTGACCAAGCTAGGGGATGGAGAAGGATTCTTAAGTGGAGGGTTGAGCGACACAATTCACCAATGGGAGTGAGCCACATTGGATGGGCTCAATTTTTGGTTTAAACCAAGGAGGGGATTCTCGATTTTAGGATTTCCGGCCAAAAGGCCAACCGGACAGGCCATGGGAGGTGGCTAGCAAGGTCAAGAGGTTTAATGAAGGTTTAATTGTGATTACATTGGGGCTTAAGGGCTGATGGCACGAGATAGAGAACTTAGCCAAATTTTGGGATAAGATTACATGATTTAAGGAACCCTTGGTCCATGGCTCAAAATTGGGTCCTTGGGTGATTTGATTAGCATCCTAAGAGGCTAATCAAGGCAAGAGAAGATTAGGCTTGGTTAATTTTAAAGGTTCAGGTTGATTTGGATTTTAAGCTCAAAATTAGGGGTTGGCTAAAAAGTGAATTTGTGGTTGGTTTAAAAATTATTTGAAGGGTCCAGTTGACCTAGGGGGATTTCATGAAGAGTTTAGGAAGTGAATTGGGTGAAATTGAATTGGTCACGCTATTCAGTTTAATGGGATTTCAAGTTTGTCCAATTTTGGGGCATTTGATTTTAGCTTGGGTTTAGGTTAGGTTTGAGTTTGTATTTGGATCATTTGAAGGCTCAATTTGGTTTAGAAAATTTCATGAGGAATTTAGGATTCAAAATTGGGGAAATTGAATTAGTTATGGAGCTCAATTTGGTGAATTTTGGATTTGGGGTTAATGGGTTTGGGGTTGAAATTACAGTTTGGAATAGTGTTCAACTGGGTTGGAATTGGTTTCAATCTGGCTAGGGCATGATGAAATTTGATGTGGAGTTGGAATTGGGAATGTTTGAAATTAATTTGGCGGGAATTGGGGTGAACTGGAGATTTTGGGCATTTATGGATAATTTGTGAATTTTGGTCAATTTTGGTGGATTTAGGTGCAATTAGGCCCATTGAGTGGTTAGGATTGGTTTAAGGGAGTTTTGGAATGATTTTGGAGGTTTTGGGAATTTTTGGGACAAGAGGGGTATTTTGGTAATTTTGGTAAAATTAGATTATGTGAAAAGTTTTAAAATGATTTTTTTAAGTAAAATTGGGTGAGATTTGGGTTTTAGCAAATTTTGGGATTTTGGGGATAAATTGGTAAATTGGATAATTTTGGGATGATTTGGGGAATTAGAGAATTGTTTGGATATGGTGTCCATACAAACCATGAAAACTCTCCCCTAAAAGGTCAACTTGGACCCTCTACATGTTCTTAGCCAACATAACCAATGGCTAAGGGCTTGGGACAATCCATGCAAGTTTCTAAAAGAACAAAGGAAAGTAAGTTCAATGTGTGTGATTTTGTGGTTTTAGGATAAGTGGGGAGTTGTGATGTGCTTAAGTGTGTGAGAGACCAAGCCCTTTCCACCAAGGGTCACACTAAATTCATCAGTCCTATGGGGACTCATTCTTGAATCCTCACATGTTGGTCTCAACCTTCCAAGTGTTGGAGGTTCATGACCATCTATGTAGGGTTTTAAAGAGAGATATGAGGTGATTTAAATTTCTATGGAGGTGAGTTCCATCTCTAGTCTTATAGGATAGTCAAAAGAAAAGTCCTATGGCTAGATCCTAAGTACTAAGAGGAAAAGTATATCTCACCAAAAATGAGGTCAATATTGTATTTCAATCCTTATCATAATTTTAGAAGGATTAGTATAATGGGATAGACCTTAAATAGTTTTGAATTCCACTATCATCTGTCTAAAGTAAAACATACCACATTCCCCTACTTTAAAACTTTTGAAAATATTAATTTAAGAGAAGTTCAATTCTAATTTAGTATCTAAGGATACCTAGTTTTACAAATATATAACTCTTTTTTTAATAAAAATAAATAAAAAAATCATTTTTTACATGTTGAACTACAAGTTCAATTAACTCTAGTATGGTCTCATTTAAATAGATTTTTAAGTAAAAGATACTATGTCTTTTCCTTTTTAAATTTGAAATAATTTAAAATTAACAACAAATACCTTAAATTGCTTTGAAAAACATAAAAATTTAAATGCAGGTTATTGAGAACATATATGTTTAAGCTTTTAAAAAGATTTTCATCCCCCCCCCCTCCCCCCCGAACTCCAAACTTAATATTTAGCATATTAAGCAATGTAAAATATGAATATAAGCAGAGAGAAAATAACACATAAGTTCCTTCTTCCACATGTGTCTATGAACAAAATCAACAAGTGTAAGTAGGACAAACATATATGAAGTAGCAAGCACATCAAACTTAACAGAATTAAAGTAATATTATACCAATAAAAGTTTTAAAAATTACAATAAATATATATATAAAAACTAGTCGACAACAAAAAAAAAGCAAATGAAGAGAGTACAATAACAACAACAACAAATAAAAATATAGTATGGTACAACCATATAACAAAAAATAAAAGTGCAACCATAAGGTGGATACACTGAAAACTCCACAGACTAATCCACTAATTCCCTCTATACATTTCCATCTGAGAGCCTCAAATTTAGCTGTGTGATCATATTGGCATTTGTTCTGCCAATCTATATATTCTAAATGATTAGTAATGTCATAAACTTCCATCTGAAAAAAGTGACATTATCTTATATCATCTTCAATCTCTCTGACAAGGAAGCTATGCTAGTGGATTGATGAGGTTGAGAATAAGTGGTGGAAGGCTGAGAAAAGGAAAAAGGCTGAGAATAACTTGCACTGCACCCCAAAATAGCATGCTTACTATACATGTTCACATTTTCCTTAGCAATGGGCTTCAACGGATGAAGCAACTCCCATCCCTCAAAGTGAACACCTGACTGCTGACAAAGGGCAAAAATAGTAAAAGGATGTTCTAGCCCTAAAGTGGAACTTCCCTTTATAACATTAATAATTGAGTGATAAATCTGGGCTCCAATGTCTATGGATTTTATCTTTTGAACACAATAATTGAGAACAACTCTCTCTCTCTCATAATCTCACTCAAATTGGTGGAAGGCAGAAGCTTAGTTGAAATGAAGTAATACCAAGATTTGGAAGGTTCATTTAATTTAGAGGGGGAAAATTTCACCTCATGATCATTCCTCACCTTCCAAACCCCTCTCAATTGGTTAGGAATTTGATGACTTCATCTAAGTCGAAATCAGTAAGTACAAAGCTAGTGTAGTAACTCCCAGGGACATCTCCCAATGAAAAAGAACACATTAATGAGTGAAGAGGAGATATCCACCTACTTCTCCCTCGCAAATACTGAATCATTAGAGGCCTCAAGGAAATCAACATAGAACTTCCGAGCTACAGAATCACTACTACAACCATAGTGTAGTAAAAATTTTCTCAATTTAGCCTAACACTACCATACTTCCCACCTAACCCTTGAGGCTAATGAATCCCATCTCCGCAATCAACTTATTAGACACTAAGAAGTCTTTGTAGCACTTATGAGCTTTGGATCTTACAAACATCTTTTTATCATGCGAAATCGATTTGGATTTTCCACTTTTCATTTTGGGTGCCATAGATAAACAGGAACAATGAAAATGAAAAGGAATGAAGCTAAAAAATAATGTGGATGCATTGAATATGCTAGTATGGGCTTAATCAAATTCTCCTCGAAAAATCCCAAAATTTGACCTTCTCCACCAAAAATCCTAAAATTCCCGGACAAAGACGAGAAACACAAACTTAGGAAGCAGATTTTACCTTATGGAAGTGAATTCCATTGTCCAAAGCTTCAAGTATCAAGCAAAAATTGATGGTTAAGGGAAGCCTTAAGTATCGACTCTTAATCGCCGAAGACAGGTCGGGGAGGAGATCTTACGAAAATGACCTAAATTGAGCCAATTTAGGTATTTTATTGAGCAGCTGGGGGCGGCGCCTAGCCACTAGTTTTTATTTACACCTAAACGCCAGGTCTAGCTTTTTACCTGGTCAAATGTGCAATAATTGATCATCTTCATGTCCTTAAACACACATATTAAACAAATAATCATCATTCTATGATAAAGATAAATGTGGAAAACTCATCCTCCTTCTCATCACATCTCCCTTTTCCAATTCCTCATCTCCAACGGAATCTCCTTTAATTGACTATCAGATGATTTAAACGTCACTGCAAAAATATTTAGGTCTAGATAACACCTTTACTATTAGCTTAAGTGTTTCCCACCCTAAGTACTACTGTCCAATAAAACATACACCACTGTTAGTTCAATGAAAAGTTCATCAACATGCTCCTTAGATAGCTAGTTCACTGAACCAAAATGACGGAAGAACAGGGTCAAAAGTAAGAAGTAAGGAATTGAGATGGACCTTTCCTGTGTCTAAACTCAACATATATCCCATAAATCCTTATGTTAGATTAAGAACTAGGGTGTAGAGGATTAAGTTGACTCTATTACCATCAAAGAACACAATAAAGTCCAGTCACAACAAAAAGCCTAAGGATTTGCCTCCCTCAATTCACACACTCCTAATCAAATCAAAGAGCACACAAAACTAAACACAAAACCACAAATTCAAACAACCCACAACACAACAAGCAACAATTAAAAGAACACAATTATAAATTTGGGTTGCCTCCTAATAAGAGCTTAGTTTAAAGTCCTTAGCTTGACAAATCTAGATATTTACTTAAATTGACCCAACATTAAAATCTCATTAACTACATGCCTCTAACCACCCAAGTAGGGCATCTCTCTATTCATTTACTTTAAATACCTTACCACTCTTAGGATATTTAATATTAAATGTAAAAAAAAGATAAATGTTTACTGTAGTAAATGTTTCTGACCACATGGAATTAAGTTTTCTAGAAAATAGTTTTGATCGTGTATTAAATTGTAAAACCTCCTGTCCAGGCTCAAAATCTATCCTAACAATTTTTTTATCATGCCACTTTGTCTTTTTTTCTTTTTAAATTCTCAAATTTGTATAAAATTTTTGTTTAATTTCATTAAGTTCATTTAATTGTAGTAATCTTTTATCACCAGCTCTCTTCATATGATAATTGAACTCCTAACAACTTAGTAAGATTTATGTTCAAATTCAACTTGTAAGTGACAACCTTTGCCAAATATGAGCATATATGGAGACATTGTTATTAATGTTTTATAAACTGTCCTATAAACCTATAATGCATCATCTAATTTCAAAGACCAATCCTTCCTATTAGGATTGACATTTTTCTATTAAAATTTTTTGTTTTCCTTGTTACATACTTCTGCTAAGCTAGATGTTTGGGATGATATGTTGTTGCAATGTTATATTTAATTCCATACTTAGTAACTAATGTATCAATTTTTATATTCTTAAATTAGCTTCTTCCATCACTAATGGTCACTCTAGTCTGCTAAAAATATTCTTTTTTAAGAATTTTATCACACTTTGAGCATCATAATTTGGAAGAGCCACTGCCTCAATCCATTTTGAGACATAGTGCATAGCAATCAAAATATATAAATTTCCTAACAATGATATAAAGGGGCCCATAAAATCTAAACCCCAAACATCAAAATTCTCAATCTCCGAAGTAATATCTAGGGGTATTTCATCACGCTTAGAGAAATTTTTCACTCTCTGGCATCTATCACAAGCTTATATATATATATATATATATATATATATATATATATATATATATATATATATATATATATATATTCTCATCTATTATGAAGAGGTTATATTTCTCTACATT
>JXCR01147692.1:258913-319162 GCA_002079205.1 Phalaenopsis hybrid cultivar
TATATATATATATATATATATATATATATTCTCATCTCTAAATAAAGTAGGCCAATAAAATCCTGACTGTATAATCTTAAAAGTAGATATATCAACTTTAAAATGTCCCCCAAACTCATATTCATGACATTTCTTAATAATTTGAAAGGTTTCTTCCATAGGTACACATCTCCTAATCACATGATCCTTACATTTTCTATAATGGTATTAGTCGTCCCAAAAGTAATATCTGGCGTCATGGATGAATTTCATCCGTTGATGGTATGTTAGGACATGGGGCATAATATCATCCATGATGAAATTCACTTTATCAGCATACCATAGAATATGTCAATCAATAATAACAAATAGTTGCTCGTTAGAAAAATTCTCATTAATCTTATTTTCCTAATCACATGAATTTCTCTGATCTTGTCCAAATAAGTGGTCTGTTATTTAATTATCATTTTCCTAATCACATGAACTTCTCTGCTCTTGTCCAGATAAATGGTCTGTTATTTAATTATCATTCCCGTTGTTATCCATTACTTTGATATGAAATTGTTGCATCAAAAGAACTCATCTAATCAATCTCACTTTGGCATCCATTTTTGACACGAGATATCTAATAGCAGAATTTCAGTCACCTTTTTTGAAAAGAATATTTTTAATTTAATATATATAATTTTGGAAAATGATATTTTAATTTTTGAAATATGAGACTAAATTGATCCCATATATGTCATAGTTTAAATAAACGAGCACAACACTGCAAGCAATGCATCTATCCCGAGGAGTAGACACATTACTTGCTTATGAAACTTGATTAAATAAACTAAGAAATTTATGACATCCATTTTAGTCTGCAAAACCTTTAAGTTGATTGAAAAATTTTCCCTATCTAATAGAAAAAAATAGACAGAGTTTATATTAACCTGAGTTCTATAGTTTCTTATAAAGACAAGACCTTACAGTTAATTACATCTTAAATGATCGAGGTCACTCAAGAAAACTCTCGATTTAGATTAGAAAATATTGTATTTAAGAATTTTAAAATTTAGGACTTTCAAGGTCAGACAAAGGAGTATCAAATGAGAAAAGATCAAGTTTGGAACAATTATTATCGAATCCAAAGGAAGAAAACTAAGGGATGTCACGAATCCTAAGGAGAGCCTCAGTGAATTCCCAAGTTATCTTATGGTTTGGCTTCAATTTTGAGAAAATATTATTACATGTTTCATCCTTCCAATTATTATTAATTAGGGCTTACACTTGCATGACACGATCATACAATCAGCCTGGAAGATAGGAGGATTTATGTCATAATGAATAATGACCTTAGAGCCTAAAGTGAGTTAGGGCTTAAATTGCACAAAATGATTGTGCAAAGGCCTAAAGATAAGTTGAGGATTTAGGTCGTACTAGACGGGCCACCTAGAAGTCTTATGGCTTGTTATTAAATTCTAGAAAATATTTGTTGTTGTAAATTCACTTGCTCTCTTAAATTTGTTCTTCTGTACATCTTATTCATGCTGCCAATGGAGTTAGCTCCAAGCTCCTCGTCGAAGTGATAGCTTCAGGTTCAAGGTTCAAAAGGTTTTGCAGTTTAAGTGACAAGTTTTGTTGTTGTTCAAGTATCATGAGGGGGGGTTAAAGTTAATTAGAGTGACACTGGTTAGAATCTCACGGTTCTCTCATTCCAGTACCATTATTTTCACTTGAATTTTCTTAGTCTAAATGATTTGTTAAGCTCATTTAAACTGGGGAGATCTCTTTAGTAATCTTATGTTATCTCACTCGAAGGACTCCCGTAAATTCAAAAGGACTTATTGTGTTTAAGTTTTTTTTTTAAATGATGTTCTTTTAATTTTGAAAACATGTTTTTTTTTGTATTTTTCAGTTTTGGTAAAGTTTGGTAAATTAAATAAATGCAGGTAAGAAATTGTTTTAAAGTAAATAAGTAAAATTGCATTGCATAAAATATAAATGCATACCTGGAACTTTGCTACCACTACATGAATAGTATCATAAAGCATAAATTATTTACAGGAAATTTAAATAAATTGCAAGAAAGTAAACAGAAACACCCGGTACTGAAAAAGTTAGAAAAATGAGCCGTAGCAAAACATGAGTGAGTAAAAGAACACCCATAGTCAGAAATAGAAGATCAGGACTAAATGCAAGACATTGATAAAGGTGGGGGCTCAAAGCTAGATTATGTGCTTCCTAACCTTGAGTGATAGCTACCAACTTGATAATCTACGGGCAGTCCTATCCTCGATCCAAGGGATTAACAGTGGACCCATATAAGTTTTCATTTTTAAATTTAATTTTCATGTATATAAAATTTACTTTATGATGCAAAGTGGATTTCATTTAAAACATTTTGTAAAGTGGTGCAGTCTACATGTTAATTAATTTGATCAAGCTAGGACTATTGCCAACCTAAGAGTATTGGGGGTAATTATCTCCTCAAAAGTCTTCGAATAGTATCATCGGTCCTTATCCTCTCTTCTTATTGAAGGTTCTTGAGGTAGGAGATATTATTCTAAATCTCATGTCGTGTACCTCATTTTAGCATACATTAGCATTATCATCATTGCCCTAGCCACCTATACCTCAGACTTACACAAGCCTGATGATTCATATGTTGCAAAAAAAAATAAAATCCACAGTTGCTCACAAGGATTTAAATACCTTGGGGAAGACTTGAATCATTGAGCATTAGGCCAATTAATTAGGATAAAAAGTGTAGGGATTTAGGTGAACTATCAAGTCTCGAGACATAACTTGGTGGATCTCTAAAAGTCTTAATGGATGATTTTCTTGAGCAAAGAATAATAAGTAAAGTTGTCCTTCAAAATATTTGAAAGATCACAAAAGTGTTTAAGGCATAACCTAAACAACTTTTGAAACCCTTGAAAAATTTTGAGTTCATTTGGACTTATTATGTTGTTCAATTAATCATCCAAAGTTAAATTTAAATTCAACAGTTAATGAACCTTAATATTCTAATTATTCTAAAAGCAAGGTACTCAGACATTCACTTGATGTTTTATTCAAGAGTTATGTGAGTGGATGCCCATAAGGACAAGATCAAGTCATTAAGGATCTTGGACCAACAATTAAAGTTGGGCTTGTATTGTTTAAAGGTGTTAATTAATTAATCATGTTTGTCTTTTCTAAACCTCATTAAAAAATTTTAAATATCAATCCTAGCTCACTACAAAGCCCTTAAATCCAATCTTCAGATTAAATTTACAACATTAAGTGAATTTAATTCTCATTAAAGGTCATGCTTATCATTTAATAACCAATTAAAGGCTTCAAATACGTAAGTTATTATCTTCCTAGCTTAAGCCCACTACCCTAGGTTCATCCGATTAATTTAACCTCTAAATCACAATAATTTATAAAATTACATTTTTACCCTTGTTGTGGAAAAGTGACAAATTGGTTTCTACCTCTTAACTCATCATGTTTCAAGCAACCAAAGACCTTTATTATGATCAATATTACCTATTTACCCTTTGACTTAAACTGAAATTTTATTAGGCCATCAAAATACTAAAATTACCATTTTGCCCTTAAGACTCTCCCTATCATAACTCATTAAATAAAACTCAAATGACTTTGAAATTTTTAAGGTACCCCACTCATGGGTTAATTAAAAATGTCTGAGGAGAAATTATGATTTTTTTTATATAAATTTTAATAATTATTTTAGCTCAAAAATAGGGATTTTCAATGTTAATTTATTTAATTAATCAAAGTAAAGTTTTTGTTCTTAAGAAAACTAGGGTCACTTAATTTAGAGGACCACTTGTACCAAATTTCATGTTTTTTTTTAAATATATTTTAATTATTATAATTATTTATTGATTTTAGTGATTAATTAAATATATAATATAATTTAATCTTAAAATTTTCTTTTTATATTTTTCTTAAATCTCTTTAAGTCCAGAGAACTTAGAGAAATAAACTTTTCATTTTTATGGTGGTCCAAGCTGGGCTAGACCAAGTGGCTCAAAGTGAGTTTACGGTTTGGGTTCAAAATTTTGGATTTTACTTGAACTTAGGTTTGGCCTTAGCTAGAGCTTGGATCTAGGTCAATTGATTCGCCAATTTGGTGTAGAAGACTGTCATGATGCATTTGGGTATCAATTGGGTTGAAATAGGGAGGTTATGAAGTTTACTTTAAAGAAATTTAGATTTTGGGGTAAAATTTGGGATTTGGTTTGGATTGGATTTGGGCTAGGTTTGAGTTTGTTTCTTACCTGACCCAACATTAAATAGGATTTTAGTGTCGGCACTAAAAATTTGGGATTTGTAGGTTGCCGGAATAGAAAATTCGATGCTCGATTTAATTTAATATATATATATATATATTGGGAAAAAGTAGTATTTTAGATTTTAAAAATACAAGACTGGACTGATCTCATATCCTCAATAATTTAAATAAACGAGCCTAATACCACAAGCAATGCATCTATCCCGAAAAGTAGACACACTACTTACTGGTGAGACTCAATTAAATAAACTAAAAAATTTATGACATATGTTTTATTTTGTGAAAAACCATTTTTTATGTTGACCGATAAGTTCCGCTATTTAATATGAAAAAATAAATAGGGTTTATATTAAGTTGGTTTCTTGAAAGTTTCCTATAAGGGCAAGCCCCTATAGTTAATTGTATGTTAGATAACCGAAGTCACCTAAGAAAACTCTCGATAAAAATCAAGGGATATTGTCTTTAAGAATTTCAAAGGATAGGACTTTTCAAAAGATCAGACAAAGAGGTTTGAAATGGGAATGACTCAAATTTGGAACATTTTATTTTTTAATCCAAAGGAAAAAGAACTAGGGGATGTCATGGATCCTGAGGAGAACCCCGGTGACTTCCCGAGCTATCCTACTATTTGGCTTCAATTTTGAGAAAAGAAATTATTCAAATGTTTCATCCTGCCAATTTTATTAGTTAGGGCTTACATTTGTATGAGATGATCACACAAAGAGCCTGGAAGATGTAAGGATTTAGATCATGACAGACGACAACCTAAAAATCCTAAAATAAGTTAGGGTTAATATGTATAGTAGGGCTATCCAATGGCCTGTAGAAAAAGTTGAGGATTTATGTCGCACTAGGCAGACGACCCCAAAATCCTATAGCTTATTTTTAATTCTAAGAAATATATGTTGTTGTAGATCCTCATGCTGTAGAAAGCTGCTCACAAGGTCGGTTCCAAGCTCCTTGGCAAAGTAGCAGTCCTAAAGTTTAAGGTTTAAATGACAAGTTAAATTCAATTATTATGAGGGGAAGTTAACAGTTGATTATAACGACACCAATTAGGATCCCACCGTTCCCTCGTTCTGGCACCAATATTTTCTTTAGATTCACTTAGTTTAAATGAATTTACTAAACTCAATTCAATGAGTTTAATACTTTCATTTAGACCGTAAGAAATATCGTTAGCAACCGTAGGTTACCTCCTTCAAGGGATTCCCGATCATTCGATATAGATATTTTAATTTAGTTGCAATTTTTGTTTTGTTGTTTTATTTGTGATTAAGTTTTGAATTATCTTATATTTTGACTGTTGTGGTGATGTATTTTTATCTTATTTCAATTTTTTTTTTTTTTATTAATTTTGGTTTTAGTTTTAGTTCCATGGTTATTCTAAAGTTTCAGTTTTGACATGCAAGGTGACCTTATTATTTAACATGCAAATTTATATATGGGAAATGAGAGATACAAAAAGGTAAATAAAAGTAAATTGCAATACAATAACTTAAAAGCGTACTTGTTGATTCATCCCATTTCTCCACCTAGAAGGACAATATTTGCAATGCATATGTATAATTTTGCAGGAATTAAAACATGCCTGTAGGAGAAGCAAAGATTACATATTTGAAGTGTGTTTACCAAAGCCTATGTCATGCCCCAGTGGGTCCAATTCGTTCATTTGTGGGGATGATTCCATCAAACAAATCATAATATGTCCAAGTGTCCTTCGAGACACTCAAAGAATCATTAAAAGGTCTTGGGTAATTCCCCAAGCATTTCTTAGTCCCTCGAATCGTCTTGAGTTCTTTTTGGTCTTATTATGTTTGTTATGTTCTTCACCCAATTCATACCCTTATGCTCAATGAACCTTGATGTGTTGATTATCCCTTTAAGTGGGGGTAATTATCATTTGATGTTTCACTTACGGATTATACGGGTAAAGGCCCTTAGAGGCAATTTGGGCTTAATTAAGAAACTTAGCCGATTTGATTTCTAAATATGGGCTTGTAGTGTATTAAACAGGTTTCAAATTTTTTATAGGATATTTTACTAAACCTCATCAAACAAGAATTTGATTAAGTCTAATTCTCCACTAAAAATGTAGATTTGTAATTTTAGAAAGATTTAAATATTTATACTTTTAAGCCTTATCAGGAATCATAAATCATTATAAAACCATTAACTGGGGTTTTAAGTCAGTGAGTTATGATCTTCTAAAGTCAAACCCCTAACCTCAATATAGCAAAGAATGATTTTTATGCCATTTACATTTATAATTATTCCAATTAATTTTCTTTCTTTTTAAGGGTTTAATGACAATTAGGGTATTTTTAATGGTTAAACCAAGTTTGTATTTTTCTTAGGGTCCTTTAACCACAATGAACCTACCAAAACAAGTTTTTACATTTTTCTGATGAATATTCTAATTGTTATAAATATTTAATAAAAACAGACACAACATAATTGAAAAATAAAGATCTCTCCCAAAAGTCCTCCCCTGACCTTGGAAAAATCAAGGAAGATATCTCATGGCAAAGAGATCAAAACCCCACAAATCAAGTCCGGGTGAAATCTCTATGAAAATGGAGAACCCAAAAAAGAAATACTATATTTAATTAATTAAAAAGCACACATGCATGAAATAAACATGAAATCATTTCCACATTACTCTATACTGTTCATTGAGCATGAGGGTATTTTTCTTTTCTTTTTATAATTTTTCTATTAAAATATATGGATCATTAACGTTATGGTCATTTAAATAAATCAGAAAATCCTGATTTGTTTACTTATCTAGCTCACCGCCAGCGCATCCTTGGCAGCTCTGAACTGCGCACGCATCCACTTCTAGTTGGGGGCCGCCAGCTGTGTCAGCCCCGCACCAAGACATCATCCAACACAATCTCAGCAGTTTGTCTAATATACGTGCGATCAGACAACTCTCTGTCATCGTCCCTAAGTCCCCCAACCCGTGAACCATCCACTTTTTAACCTTAATTTCTCCCTCGATACTCAACCAAATCAAGTGTAGTTTGTTTTCATAGACACGTCTAAACTAGGAGAACACATCTATATGTTTAATCAAGTCTTAAATTGAGTCTAAGAAAATGGAAAATTAAAATAGGCTCAATTTGAGGAGAAAATTCAATACATTTTCCTATGATGTTTGACCTTGATTGGGTGCTTCCAAATGCTTGAGTTGAGTCCAAAGAGATCCTAGATGAAGCCTTGGGCCATGGTGAATTTCCTAGACACGAATTCAACCGAGGCTGATTTTGGGTGTTGATCAAAGTCTATACTAGGGTGGTCTGGTGATGGGGCTTTTATCGGGGTTCTTCCTCTTTCACTCTAGGGATGATGTGGGTATATTTAATTTGACCTTGGTGCACTGTGCAGCTGTGGGGGATGATGTCCTAGTTTGCACTAATTTTTAAGCTCCAAAATTGAGCTCAGGCAGTGGGTTTGAGAGGCTTAAAATAGAGGGCCTGCACTCAAAGAAGTTGAGAGAAGCTCTATGAACAATTTTCTAAGGTCTCCCCAAGGAATTTCAATAACCTCTCCTTTGGTCGTGAGAGGCTAAGTTTAATACGGGAGGCCATGGTGGCTTCCATGGATGGCCAGTGGATGGAGAGTGGTTCTTAGGTGGAAGGAATAAGTGCTCAAGTGTCCAATTGGGTTGGGACACATCATGTGGGTTTAATTTTGAGTTTTATCTTTTATGGAGCTCTTGGGTTTGGGTTTTCCGACAGCCAAGTTGGCCGACCGACCAAACTCAGGTCGCCATCTCACTGAGGATGATTAGTGGTGGGTTTAATTGAAGTGGAAAGGGATTTTGGCTAGGTTGGGTCAACCATGGGTCTAGCCGCATTATAATGAGCTTGGGTGACTCCCCATGGCTGACCAAGGTCAGGTGGATCAGTTGAAGTAGTGTGGAGAGGTCCCTATCCAAAGGATTTGGCTAAGCATGAGTTAGAGTGTCTCATTAAAAGGGTTAAAAAATTTTTTAAGGGAGCTTTAAAGGGCTCCTCCTTTTGCCATTATTAGCTTGGTGAGGTGGCAAAGTTTCATATGGCTCACCTATGGCTTGAGGGTGGCTTCATGGCTTGCCTTGGCTGGTCAATTTGCATGAAAAGGGATTTTTGGATTTATGGGGTATTTTTGTGGAGTTTTTCATGAGGCTTGATTTAGAATGACTTGATCATGAATTTAAAACTTAGGGAATGATTTTGATTAAATGGATGATGTTAGGAAATTTCATGCCATGTGGGCTTTGGATTAGGGCTTTTGGAATTAAATGTGGTGGGCTTGTGCTTTTAAATTTGAGGGTGAATTTGGGAAAAATTTTGGGTCAATTAAATGTTTAATTTGGTGTATGGAGATTTCATGAAAAGTTTTGAAAGAATTTAAAGTGATTTTGAATTGAATTGGAAGGCCAATTTGGTGGAATTCAGACATAGGGTCAATTTGGGGATTTTGGGTTAGACTTCAGTTTGGGTGAAATTGAGCTTGTAATTGGGTCAAGTTGGGTTTGTATTTGGTTGTAATTAGTATTAGGGATGTTAAATTTTGGTTTGTAATTGAAATTGGGCCAGATTGAGGTCAATTTTTTTTGACATTGGGGCTAATTTAGAGAAGTTGGACCTTTAGGGAAATTTGGGGCTTTTGGTCAAAATGTGTCAATTTAGTCAAATTGGGTTCATGAGAGTGGTTTAAATTGATTTTGGGGACATTTGGAATGATTTTGGAAATTTTGAGAATTTTTTAAAATTTTAGGTCATGAGGGGCATTTTGGGGTATTTTGGGAATTTGGTGATTTTGGTCATTTGGGTAATTTTGATAAAAGTTTGGGCTAGAGTGGTAGGTAAGCCATGAAGCCATTTTCAAGTCATGAAAGCCATATGACGACACAATTTGGATGTTCAATATGTTGGTCCTAAACCTCTTAGCCTAGGGCTAAGAGCCACCCATATGAGCTTTCCAAAAGGAGTCAAGAGACCAAATTGAGTGCAAGTGGTCATAGGGTTTAGGGTGTGTAAGAAAATGTACAGTGTGCAAGCTAGCCTAACCACGATCAGACCACCTAGGTTTAGTCCTAAGGCTTGACCATCCTGTGGGGACTCTCCTTGATCTTCCTCATATTGACCCCACCTACTAAGTGTTAGAGGTTAGAACCAAAATATGGAACTTCAACTTGAGAAAATAAAAGTTTAGAATTTCTAATGCTGAGGGTTCTTTTTCTAGTCCTCTAGGAATAGTCAACAAGAAAATCCCATGGCTAGACGCTAGGCTAATAAGGAAAAAACTCCACCTCAACCAAAAGTGAGGTCAATAAATGGACCCCCCCCAATAGTTGTGGTGTGTTGTGCAAGCACACCGTGTTTATTGACATTGACCAAAGAGCTCAAGAAAACCAACACAGACGTCTAAGCCAACATGCCTAGAACAGAAAGAAGAATTTGGTGACAGTTGTTTCTGCTTGGGAATTGGCAAGTGAATATTCGATTGAAACCAAAGATTCAGAACTCTTGCTGGGGATTAGAAAGAAAGGAATTCTGAGAACAATCATGACAATCACGATGAAGATTCAATTTCAATTTGATTGTTAGAAAACTTTGATTTTGATTTCAATAGTTTCAGAGGATGGGAATCATAATTTAGGTACTGACCTTGAGATGGGAATTGAAATTTAGGTATTAATCACATAAAAAGAATCAAATATTAGATACCGACCTTGGAAGGAGGGAATCAAAATTTAGGTATTGGCCCCGAGATGGGAATTGAAATTTAGGTATCCACTCTAGAAAGAAAATTAGAATTTAGGTGCTGACCTCGATAGGAGGGAATCAGAATTTAGGTACTAACCCCGAGATGAGAATTGAAATTTAGGTATCAACCCCATAAAGAGAATCCGAATTTAGGTACCGACCTCAAAAGAAGGGAATCAGAATTTAGATACTGACCCCGAGATGGGAATTGAAATTTAGGTATCAATCCCAAAAAGAGAATCAAAATTTAGGTACCATCCTCAAAAGAAGGGAATCAAAATTTACGCATTGACCCCAAAAATTTCATGAGTGGAAAAATTTCTAGGATTGGAAGTAGAAAATTTAGGGAGTTTAAAGGAATCAGACGACCATGCACCCATCCTGGAATTTCATGGATGTGGAAAATTTCTCAAAAGGAAAAGGGAAAATATAGGAAATTTAAAGGAATTAGATGAGTCTACACTTACCCTAGAATTTCATGGATGCAAAAAATTTCTTGGAAGGAAGACGGAAAATATAGGGAATTTAAAGGAATCAGATGACCTTGTACCGACCCTAAAATTTCAAGGATGCGGAAAAATTCTTGGAAGGAAGATGGAAAGTATAGGGAATTTAAAGGAACCATACGACGTTGCTCCTACCCTGAAATTTCATGGATGCAAAAAATTTCTCGGAAGGAAGATGGAAAATATAGTGAATTTAAAGGAATCAAACGACCTTGCACGGACCCTAGAATTTCATGGATATGAAAAACTTCTCAATGGAAGGTCAAAAATTTAGGTAATTTAAAAGAATAAGACGACCTTGCACTGACCCTGGAATTTCATGGATGCGGCAAATTTCTCGGAAGGAAGGTGGGAAATATAAGGAATTTAAAGGAATCAGACGACCCTGCACCGACCTTGGAATTTCACGGATGCTAAAAATTTCTCGGAAGGAAGATAAAAAATATAGGGAATTTAAAGGAATCAGACAACCTTGCATCGACCCTGAAATTTAATTTGAAATGTTGTGATGGGGAAGGCTCCTAAAGCAATTCAGTATCAAATGTAGCATCCTCAATCTCTAAAGTATCATGGCAATCATAATTTAGGTATTGTCCGTGAAATCTGAGATTGTCAAGATTTCATGAAAATATAGAGATTTTAGAATGTTGAGATTTCGTGAAGATATAGAGGTTTCGAAATGTTGAGATTTCATGGAGATATAAAGATTTCAGAATGTTGAGATTTCGAGGAGGTTGTGACAAATTTGTACAGAAAACGAGATTCGTGCTTCGCAAGCGGGGAGTGAGGAACTTCGAACTTGAGAGGAACAAACTCACCAAAATTCATGATTTTTATTTCTTGTTGTTTTTAACACATTTAATTATCAAAATATATTTTCCAAAATTTAATTTTTGTTGGCTGATTTTCAAAAATAAATTTAAATTTTAATACCAAAATTTCATTGTATTGTTCTTTCTTCATTATAATTTAGAACCAACATATGGTTCCACGACTCCTTATCAATCACATGAAAAGGGAAATTTGACAAATATGTTGAAATCTAAATGAAATTTCATTATGCTACTTCAAACAGGTGTTACAGACTGAATACATGTTGAAATATTAAAAGAGGCAACATGTTGAATACATCTGAAACATCATATGCGGAGTACATATCATATATGCTGCTATAACGCAGTACAGAAGGTGATAATAACTTTCTATCTGTCCTCTGTAGGGTGAGCTCCTAATCAAGCTAACTTACTAAGCCACGCTCCAAGAAAAGAATTCCTTTTATGTGTACTTAGAGGTGCAACAGTCTCATAGCTCGTATGAGCTCAGCTCCTCCAACTTTGGATCCGGACGGAACCCATACGGTACTTTACTTTCATCCATTCTTCTGAATGATACAGACACTCTGCGATGTTGTACTCCCAGAATGCAGTGCTTGGCTAGATCTACTTCATTTCCTTTTAGAATTAGCACAGAATCCATCAATAATAGAATCTTGATGGATCCTTTGAACTCCTTAGGGCTAACAACATCGATCTCTTTCCCAAACAGGATTTTACTTTGGCTCATGAAAGACACTGTACAAAAGGGTCTTACAAAATCATGGTGGTCTATTGTAGAGGGATACAATCTCCTTCATCACTTATATTGATTATGCAACTATTTGGAATGCAGTCTGCTAGTATTATACTCCATCTAACCATCCATTTGATCATTCTATTTATCTCAGAATATAGAGCATCCACTTTGTTGTATATGAGGATATCCGGGGGGTCCCTTTCCTATCTTCGACAAAGTTATAGCAACAACCACACTGGATGGTTATCTTGCCTTTCCCGCGCATCCATTTTGGTGACTTTGAGTAAGTTTTCTTCATTACTAGACCAACTTGAACTCTGTCTTTCATGTCAAATACACAGTCAAGAATTCTTCTTTCATCATTTTCAGAGAAGACCCCTGTATATAATTATAATCCTTCCAAAATGTTGACAAACTTTCCTTGGATTTCTTCATAGAATTCAAATTCTAGCTTTTTAGCTCCTTTCATCCTTCCAACTCCGCCATAGGAATTCTTTGAGATTGTAGGGATTGCTCCCTCATCATAACATCTATAGGATAACATGTCTGACTTAGCTCTGTAGATAATGAAATATATGATTAAGTATCTGGGTATACTGCCTCCTGACACCCTATATTGGCGGCTGTGAACTACTCAAAGGAACTGTAGTGATCCAAGTGAAGGACATTGCATGTTGGGCACTCTATGAATGCTCCTCCTGTCGTTACTTGTACGGGAATCTCCATGTTGCACATCAAGCAACCTTTGTAAAATGCATCTAGAACTGCTGGTAGCGTCTTCTCTACAGAAAACTCTGTCTCATCCTCGTAGCAGGCATACTAGAAGAGGTCTCTCTCATGCAGGGATTATAAATTTTCCCCTCTGGAATTTGGGTGAGTGCATTTTCTGGCTCTTTCATACGTCTCTTTTCCTCGTATAAGAAGGCTTTATGCTTGTGGTGATTAGTGTACGACATTGAGTTCTTCTTAGTGGCGCATATGGCATTCTGTCTTCATTAGCGCCAATTAAATTTCTCGTCAGTGTGGTTATCATGGAAGATAAACGGCTAGTACCTTCCATTGAATTTTGTTGTGTTATCACTTACTTCCTCTTCAACAAGGAGTCTTCTTTGGTACCGTTCTTCAGCAGTGATGGTAATCCTTCTCTCTCTTGGCAACTGACTATGTCCATCAGAGGGCCCTCATAGTTCATGTTGACCTAACCGAAGTCTAAGTCAAAGTTTATGATGCCTCCCTGAGCTACCCTTTCTTTGTTCAGTGCAAGATTCAAGCTGTCTCTAAAGGCAAAAATCAGATTTTGTCCAGACATTTTTCAGCACAAGACAGAAAAACATCAGTGCGTTGAAACTGAGCATGAACAAGAACAAAAAAATGAAATATTTCTTAAAAAAATTTAATTTTTAATTTATACAGCTGCAAATTTTATTTATTTAATTCATTTTTATTTAATGAAATTTCAAAGTTAGAAAACTGAAGAAGAGAAATAAAGTGAGAAACTTTCAAAATTTTAATTTTCTCGAGGTTAATTTTAATACAAAATTTTGGACCCAGTCACAAACGCTTGGAAAATAAATAACCACAGAACGAGCAACATTTTCAGAAATATCTTTCAAGCAATGTTACGTCGAGTAGTATGTCTTCGAGTAGTGGTCATTAACCGACAGCATAGGTCTTTCGCCTCAAAATCCACTAGCTGGTAAGATCCTCCTGATTCGACCTTCTCTTTGACAAATGGTCCCTCCCAAGTTAGTTCAAATTTTCCACCTATCTTACGGTGTGTAGGTATTGGTATTTTGAGAACAAGAACAAGGTCACTAACTTTAAACACCCTTGGGCAGACCAATTTGTCATGAGTTTGCACCATCATTGCTTGGTAGAGCTTCAAATGCTATTATGCTTCTAGTTATTTTCCATCGACACTTTCCAATTCTTCAAGTCTGATTTTTTCACCTTCTTTAGTTGTTATTAGGTTGGTGACAGTGACTCTGAGAGACGATGTCTGGACTTTTAAAGGCAGTACAACCTCAGACCCGTACAGAAGTGCGTAGGGTGTACATTGAGTGGGAGTTCTGAACATTGTCTAGTAGGCCCACAAAGCTTTAATAATTTATTATGCCAATCTTGTTTGTTTTTATCCAATTTTTTCTTTAAGATTTGCACGAGCGTTTTATTTAAGGCATCAACCAGTCCATTTGTTATAGGATAGTAAATTGTAGAGTGTCTCCAATCTATCCCATGTAATTTGAAAAACATGTTAATCTTTGTATTTTTGAAGGCTTTCCCATTTTTAGAAATCACTCTGCGTGGTACATCGAAATGGTAAACAAATTTGCTTTTAAAAGTTGCAAAACATGTTGTGTTGTAACCTCTCATAATGGTACTGCCTTTGCCCACTTGGAGAAGTAATCCGTAGTGGCAAGAATAAATCTATGTCTCTTAGTGAATGGAGGGTCTATCGGACCTATTATGTCTGTGCCTGTTGACCTCGCTTTTGGTTGAGGTTTGGTTTTTCCTCTTTAGTACCCTAAGGTCTGGCCATAGGACTTTCCTATTGACTATTCTTAGAAAACTAGACAAGGAACCCTCACCATTAGANGGAAAAATTTTAAACTTCATTTTTTTTTCTTTCTACTTTTAAGTATAATATTCCATATAAATTTAAACAAAATTCATATATAAGTAAATAATTTGTTTCACTAAATTAAGCTAAAATTAACTTCAATAAATAGTTTGTTTAGTTTATGTTCATGCCAATTTTTGGTCCACTAACGTTTTTTCCTATTGTCCGCAGAAAAATGTCAGGACGGAGGCTAATCTTTGCTTTTAAGGATGGTTGGAGCCTCACACTAAACGAGGAGATGGTGCCTCAAGGCGGTACCTTAGACTTCAACATGGATTTTAACCAGGTTGACATGGACTATAAAGGTCCTCTCATGAGTATAGTCAGCTACAAAGAGAAAGAGGGATTGCCTTCACTGCTGAGGGTGACCGCCAAAAGATAATGCATCACACAAAGGCAAGAACGTGATAATAGAGCAAGATCTGTTGGAAGGGCCCAGCCGTTTTCCCTCCATGGTAGCCACACCAGCCGGGGCCCTAGTATCCACCAATAACGAACGACTGCCAAGTGCTTAGCTTCACAAGATGGAACACAGGAATGCCAGCCACAAGAAGAAGAAGGTTTTCTATGAGAAGAATGCAGATGTAAGAGAGAAACAAACAACTTACTCACCCCTATTCCTGAGGGGCATATTTATGATCCAGACATGATAGAAACTTCTGCCATCTTACCCAACATAGATGAAGAACCGGGGTTTGTAACAGAGCTAGAGACACCTTCAGCTTCGGATGTTTTATGCAAGGGTTGCCCAACGTGCAACGCTGAGATACCTACAGGTACATCAGCCATAGGGGCATTTTTAGAATGCTCTGATTGTAATGTTCTACATTTACAATGCTCAGTACATTGGAAGAGTATACCTCTAGCACCGATGGGTCTCAAACTTCAGATTTTATGATGGATGAGCCATACATCCCACTGGGGACATATCAGTATGTATCATGGAGCCCAAGGTTGTACATCCCGCTAGATGCTGAGTCTCGTGTTCCAGATCAGCCAACACCAGTTTGGGTTCCTATTAATGTTCAGAGGGAGGAATGCCAGTGACAGCTACCAACTCCTAGTACGATGGAGTACTACAAAATAAGCAAATTAAGTAAAAGAGAATTTGAATTTTACGAAGAAGTCCAAGGAAGAATTGTCAACATATCGAAAGGCCAGGAGCTGTATACCAGGGTTTTCTCCAAGAGTGACGAAAGAAGCATTGTCGATTGCATCTTCGATTTGAGAGACAAAGGCCAAGCATACCTTCTCATGGAAAGAACATTCTCTGAGTCGAAGAAATGGATTAGAGGTAAATGGAGAATCACTATTCAGTGCATCTACTGTTATAATTTCACAAACGATAAATAAGGAAATCCATCAGGGATCCCTAGACATGACCAGATAGGTCCACTACCTCCTATAATAATGTGGATGATCAAGAGAATGGTAGGATGGAGCATACTGCCAGCTACCTACATCCCAAACAGCTGCATCATCAACATATATGATGAGGGAGACTGCATACCTCTTCACATTGATCATCATGATTTTGTATGACCCTTCTGCACGGTCTCATTTCTAAGCAAAAGAAATATATTATTTGAGAAAGAGATTGACATTGTTGGCCCTGGTGAGTTCAGAGGAACTGTAGAGATTCCGCTGCTAGTTGGTTCAGTTTTGGTTCTGAAAGGAAATGGGTCAGATGTCGCTAAACATTGCAATCCAGGGGTACGACACCGTAGGGTGTTCGTGACCTTCCATAGGATGGATGACGACAAAATACCATATGGATTTCAGCCATAACCGGAACTGGAAGAGCTACTGTCGTACGAGCTATGAGAGGGTTGTACCTCTAACTACATGCGAAGGGAACATTTGTCTTGTAGCATGGCTTAGAAGCTCTACTCGAACTGGAGCTCGTCGTACTGAATACAGATCGTCAGAGGGTTCACTTCCTTTTTTTATAGCAACATGATATGTATCTGATATACTCAGCCTACAATGTATTCATTGAATGAGATGTACTGGATGTACTTCAACATGGACTATATATTGTACATTTTTGAGGCGTTAGCCAATGTTTGATTTATGACATCTTCATTAAAGCAGATTAATGGAAATTTCTCTAAAAAATTTGCCTTCTTGTCAGTTGCCTTTTTGTGCGATGGATGGAAGACATATTTGCCTTCTTGTCAATTTGCCCTCTAAAGACATATTTTTGAAAAATTAAAAGTGATAAAAACAACAAGAAAAAAAAATGAATCTGTTGAGTAGATTCTCTCATTTTCAAAGTTTCTTACTCTTTGTGCGCGCAACACAACCATCTTTTTTTTGCATTAAATCTCTTCACATCCCCGCAAAATTTCACATTCTGCACAAAACCCCAAAAAACTCTACAAATCTTCTTCAGCAAAATCAATCTTTTCACATAACACATTGCTACAAATTCAACATCACAAACTCTTTACACTATTTTCATATGACTCTCAGAGTCAGTACCAAAATTTTGACTCCCCATATTCGAGTTTGGTATAAGACCCTCTTTAATGGAACATGGCACCTTATTCTTAATCTTTGAGGTCGGTCCTTGACTTCTGACTCTCTTTTCAAATATGATAACTAAAACTCAATTCTCATTTCCGGATAAGTACTTAAATTCTGATTCCTTCACATATTTTCATATTCTATTCACATATTCCCCACAAATTCACATGTATGAATTTGCATATTTTCTGCATAACACATATATTTTCTTGTTACCTCTGGAGTTGGATGTGAGTCTTAGTGCTTTCCTTCTCAATGTGACATATATATTTTCTTGTTACCTCTTGAGTTGGATGTGAGTCCTAATGCTTTCCTTCTTAACACATATATTCCCTTGTCACTGCTTGGGTTGGATGTGAGTCCTATTGCTTTCCTTCCTAACGTGACACACACATATTTTCTTGTTACCTCTTTAGATGGATGTGATTCCTAGTGTTTTCCTTCTCAATGTAGCATATATATTCCCTTGTCACCGCTTGGGTTGGATGTGAGTTCTGGTGCTTTCCTTCCTAATGTGAAGCACACATATTTTCTTTTTACCGCTTGAGTTGGATATGAGTCTTGGTGCTTTCCTTCTCAATGTAGCATATGTATTCTCTTTTCACCTCTTGGGTTAGATGTGAGTCCTAGTGCTTTCCTTCCTAACGTGACACACACATATTTTATTGTTACCGCTTGAGTTGGATATGAGTCCTGGTGCTTTCCTTCTCAATGTAACATATATATTCTCTTGTCACCTCTTGGTTTGGATGTGAGTTCTAGTGATTTCCTTCCTAACGTAACGCACACATATTTTCTTGTTACCACTTGAGTTGGATATGAGTCATGGCGCTTTTCTTCTCAATGTAACATTTATATTCTCTTGTCACCTCTTTGGTTGGATGTGAGTCCTGTTGCTTTCCTTCCTAACGTGACACGCACATCTTTTCTTGTTACCTCTTGAGTTGGATGTGAGTCCTAGTGCTTTCCTTCTCAATGTAGCATATATATTCCCTAGTTACCACTTGGGTTGGATTTGAGTCCTAGTGTTTTCCTTCCTAACATGACACACACATATTTTCTTATTACTGCTTGAGTTGGATATGAGTGCTGGTGCTTTCCTTCTAAATGTAACATTGATATTCTCTTGTCACCTCTTGGGTTGGATGTGAGTCCTGATGCTTTCCTTTCTAACGTGAAGCACACATACTTTCTTGTTACCTCTTGAGTTGGATGTGAGTCATAGCGCTTTCCTTCTTAATGTAGTATATATATTCTCTTGTCGCCTCTTGGGTTGGATGTGTGTCGTAGTGCTTTCCTTCCTATCGTGACACGCATATTTTTTTGTTACCTCTTGAGTTGGAAGTGAGTCCCAGTGATCCCCTCCTCAATGTAGCAAACATTTTTCTTCGTCACCTCTTGGGTTAGATGTGAGTCCTAGTGCTTTCCTTCCTAACATGACATAGATATTCTTCCTGTCACATGTCTGTTTGAATATAACTCCCCAGTGGTAACTCGAACTGGTACAATCCTTTCTTTCTGGAGAGATATCCTTAACGGTCGCCATCTTCTACACTGTTGTTACACTTTGGAGTTGGATGTGAGCCTCTGTGTTTTCCATCTCGATTCGGTCCTCCCACATAATCCTATTCTTATCTTTTGAAATCAGTTTCAAGACCACCTTAAATGGATTATGGTATCTGATTCTTATTTTGAGATTGATACCCAAATTTCAATTCACACCTCGGGGTCAGCAGTTATATACTGACTCCCATCCTTTATAAATACCTGAAATTTCATAACACAAAATTCACTCTCTGATCCCCAACGAGGGTCCTTACTCCTTGATTTCAATCAGACGATCACCTGCTAATTCCCAAGCAGAAGCAAATCACACACACACCTCTACACATACTTCCAAGTTTGTTGACTTAGGAGTTTGTATTGGTTTTTTTTTTTATCTCGTTGGTCAACTCCAATACGCGCGGTGTGCTTGCCCGGTACACCACACCTATTGGGGGTCCATTTGTTGACCTCACTTTTGGTTGAGGTTTAGTCTTTCCTCTTTAGTAGCCTAAGGTCTAGCCATAGGACTTTTTTATTGACTATTCTTAGAAAACTAGACATGGAACCCACACCATTAGAAAATCTACACTCTTCTTTACTCAACTTGAAGTTCCACATATTGGTCCTAACCTCTAGCACTTAGTAGGTGGGGTCATTATGGGGGAGCTCAAGTAGAGCCACCCTTAGGATTGCTGGACCTTAGGGTTGAACCTGGGTGTTGGTTTAGAGCTAAGTTACTCACTTGCATTCACTTACACTCACAATCACTCACAACCCTAAAGCTTCTAGGCTTTGATCCCATGATACTTTTGGGAGACTCATGTGGATGGTCCCCTAAACCCACTAGCCTTAGGCTAAGGTTTGGCTAAGATCACTACATAGATGACCCAAAATTGGGTTTCCATTGGTCCATGGCTTATTAATGGTGGTTGACATTCTAACACTCCCAAAGCACCCAAACTACCCAAAATCATAAAAATTGGCCAAATTACCAAAATACCCCTCTTTACCCAAAAATTCCAAAAATTCCAAAAAATCCCAAAAATTCCTAACACCTCCCAAATATTCTCAATTTCATTTTTCTCAACAATCGCATGACCCAATTTGGCCAATTTGACCATCTTTGATCAAAACCCCCAAAATTACCCTTTAAAGGCTATTATTTTCCCCAAATTACCTCAAATGTCTATCAAATTGGTCCCAATTTACCCCAATTTATGTGATCAACCTAGACTAAATCCAAGCTCAATTGGTCCATTATTTGAACCCAATTTTTATCTAAGCCAGAAACCCATTTTTGGCCCTATGATTTGGTTCCACCAAATTGAGCCCATGGTCCACTCAACTGGCCACAACTTTTGTTGAAAAACCTTCATAACATCCCCATACAGCAAATATGACATTTAATTGGCCTGGGTGAGGCCTCAATTTCATTTGATTTCAACCTAAGTCCAAAAAGCCCCAAATTGACCATGTCTTAAAATCTCACTAAATTGAGGGCCTTAACCCCAAAATTTCCACTCTATCCCTTCATGAGAAATANTCTGCTGGACCTTAGGGTGGTCCTTGGGTGTTGGTCTAAAGCTAAGGCACTAACTTACAATCACTTGCACTCATAATCACTCACTACCCTAAACCTAGAACTTCTAGGCTTTGGTCCCTTGATTCTTTTAGGAGACTCCTGTAGGTGGTTCCGTAAACCCATTAGCCCTAGGCTAGGGTTTGGCTATACCACTACATAGAGGACCCAAAATGGGGTTTTTATTGGTCCATGGCTTATTGATGGTGGTTGGAACTCCAACTCTACCAAGATACCCAACCTACCCTTTTGCTCCTAAATTCCCCCAAATTACCTAGATACCATTGGGACCCCAAATTTGGCCAAAATCTCCAAATCTAGCCAAAATACCTAACTTGATTCTGAAATCATTTCAAACACCTTAAAAACACCCAAACTAACCAAAATCCCCAAATTGGCCATATTACCAAAATACCCCTCTTTAGCCAAAAATTCCAAAAATTCCAAAAAATGCCAAAACTTCCCAAAACCTCCAAAAAATTCCGAATTTCATTCTTCTCAACTATCACATGATGCAATTTGGCCAATTTGACCTTCTTTGATCAAAACCCCCAAATTGCTCTTTAAAGGCCCATATTTTCCTCAAATCACTCCAAATGTCTAGCCAATTGGTCTCAATTTACCCCAATTTCAATTCTAAACTCAAACTAACTCTTGATATGACCAATCTAGACCAAATCATAGCTCAATTGGTCTATTATTTGAACCAAATTTTGATTTAGATCAAAACCCGAATTTTGGCCCCATGGCTTAGTTTCCCCAAATCCATATCCCAATCAATTGGCCACAATTTGTGTTGAAAAAAATTTATAACATCACCATAAATCAAAATTGACCTTCAATTGGCCTTGGTGAAGCCTCAATTTCATTTCATTTCAACCTAAGTCCAAAAGCCCCAAATTTGCCCTAAATTGGCCATGTCTAAAAATTTTAACAAATTGATGGCTTTAGCCCTAAAATTTCGACTCTATCCCTACATAAAAAATATTCACAACATCTCCCTTGATAATTTTAACCATTCAATTTGGACTTAGCCCAAGGCTATCTCAACCTAGAACCATGTTTAACCCAACATGCCCAAATTGACCAAATTTTAAAAATCCTTCAAATTGAGCTACCAATTGAACTGAAAATCCCTTCAACCCTTCACCAAAAATCTTCATAACAATCATATACACAATTTTGATCGTTAAATTTGGTCAAATTACATGGCTAACCTAGCCCAAACCCAAATTTCGATCATTTGCCCTCACTTGAACCCTTTCACCAAAAATTAACTTAACAATGTCTAAGCCGCCAAAGTAATTATTTCACAGCAACCAAAACCTTCCTAAAGACCAGGCTAAACCATCCTAAAATCACCACAACAAGCTATGGACCAATGGATCCCCATATTAAGGGATTTTACCCATTTTTGGACCTAACTTGAAATATCTCAAACATCATCACTTACCCTTGGTAGATAATCATCCTTAGCCACCCCTGACTTCCCTGAGCCAAGAGGTGACCAATGTCTGGCTGGNATCCCTTCATGAGAAATATTGAAAACATCTCCCTTGATCATGTGGACCATTCAATTTGGACTTAGCCCAAGGCTAGCCCAACTTAGACCCATGTCTAACCCAACATGCCCAAATTGGCCAAATTTTAAAAATCCCTCAAATTGACTTACCAATTGAACTCAAAATCACTTCAACCCCTCACAAAAAATCTTTATAACAATCATCTACACATAGTTGATCAATCAATTGGGTCAATTGATATGGCTAACCTAGCCTATACCCAAGCTTTGATCACTTGGACCCACATTGAACTCATGCCTTAAAGATGGTTTAATTGCCCCAAAGTCATCAATTTAACTCCACCTCAGCCATTGGTTAGAACCTAAGACTGAGCCAAAACTCATCTAACCCAAGCAAGATGAGCCATGGACCAAATGTCCCCCAAATTAAGGGATATTATTTCCAAAAATACACATGATTAAGATACTCTTACCAAAACTAAACCCCATTGCATTAAATTGCTTTGACAGATTCCCCTGGATGTCTTGAGCACCTAGCCACCTCCCCCTACCATGGCCAGCCGACCTAGTCGCCGGAGAAGCTTAAAACTAAGAGCCACCCCCATGGAACTTCACCCAAATCAAACCTAGAGGCTAGCTCAGCCAAATTACATTGTAGAGCTCTTCTGCCCTGCACCTAAGCAGCACAATGCACCCCCTAATTGGCCTTGACTGCCACCCCTTAGACATTTTTATAAAAAGCACATCCCACAGCCATGGGAAGGGGTGCTGAAAATTTCTTAGAGAGACATCTCCAAACTAACCATAGAGCTTCCATAAGATCCGCTCACTGCATTCCAACTGTTTTCCCTCACCAAATCCACTGTTGAAGTTCAATTTTGAGATCAAAATCATGCCAGAAACTAGGACAGAGCCCAATACATCTCCACAGTCCACCAAACTCAAATTAACTTCACCCACACCTTCACAACAGTAAAGGAAGCTTAAGCCTTATCAAATTCCCCTCTTACAGAGCCTCTACCATAGCTCTAGACCAACACCCAAATCTGACCATGATCGAAATCATACCTAGGCCTTACACAAAGACCAGAGACTCAATCCCTAGCCTCTTTGGATCAGAATGAACATGTCAAGACACTCTGATCGAAGCTTCACTTCCAGAGCAAACGTATAAAACTTCTCTTCCTCTCAAGCCTATTTGAACTCTCCATTTTTTTGAGTTGATTTCATGGCATCATAACCATACGGATATGTTTCTCTAGTCTAGATGAGCATTTTAAAAAAAATTCATTCAATTTGGTTATGAAACGAGAAAGATCTTAACGCTAGAAGATGGACTATTCTCGGGCTAGGCTATCGGAGACGATGACGGAGCGCCGATCGATCAAGCGTGTATCATGTGGACAGTTAAGATGAAGCCAGACAGTGCTTTGGAACATAAACCGTGGGCCAAGTCAATGCTGAGGTGGACGACAACGTCGAATAAGAGCGCACCGTGTGGAGCTTCGGAGCCGCCGTAGCTTGATCTGGTGTAGCATGTTTAAATAGATAAATAAGGATTTAAAAAATCAGAAAATTATCCCTAGCTTAAAAAATCCATATCTTGGTGTAGAAAAACCACAAAAATAAAATAAAAATTCTCTCTTGCTCTGTGAACAGAGAAAAATAATATAGAAATAATTTTAAGTCCATGTGATGCATATTATATTCTTAATTAATTAAACACTCATTTGAATGTTTTAATTTTCCATGCATATAGGCATATCACTATTGCTTGAAATTTTAGCATGTTGTTGCCTCTATCTTAGGGGATAAATGTTTTATATGCAATAGTGATATGATTCCATGTTTTAATTTCCCTGATTTTTCCAAAGTTAGAGGAGGTCCTTAGACAGAGAATCATATTTTTCAATTTTTTATTTATTATTTGCTTAAAATAATCATGGAAATTAGCATGTTACTTAAAAAAATCCAAGAAAATTTTGGAAGGTTTATGATAACCATAGAGCCTTTAAGAAAATTTCTCATGAGCCAAGTCATTCAAAATACACCTAACCTTCACAAATCCTATATCACTAAGATAATTAATTATCAAAAATACAAACAACAAATTGACTTGATTTTTTATGTCCACTATTGTTTAGGATCTAGAGAACTCACCCTAAAAATTTCAAAGTATCTTAAGTTCATTTGGTAACTTAAGTTGATTTTTAAAGATACATAACATTATTGTCACTAAAATGATTTTTAAAAAATCAAAATATGACTTGAAAAATTATAAAACTAAATTTTTTGAGTTCTTTGTGATCAAGTGAATTTTCTAAAAATAAAATGGAGTTTAAAATGAAAACTTGATTTTTAACCTATTTTAAATATTGAAATAATTAAAAATCCATAAAAATCAAAAAAATAATAAAATTCTTAAAAATGTTCTAAATTTCTTCCTAAGCACTTAGGAACAATTAGAATATTTTTTCTGATTTTATAAATAAAGATATTGAATTTTGAAGCTTAAACAAATAATTTTAAAAGGCTAAAAAGGGATTTTCACTAAAATAATTCCAATAAATCAAATAAAACTCAAAAAAATATAAAACTTTCTCTTCTGAGTTCTCTGACCTCATGAGGATTTTTTAAAATTACAAAACTTGATTCTCCCATTTAAAATATTTTATATTTAATAAATACCCCATAATTTAAAATAATTCTTAAAATTCAATAAAATTCAAAAAAAATCATAAACTTTGGTCCAAATGCTTATTTGGTCTAGGTCTACCTCCAATAAAAATATCAAGGGATTAGGATTTACCTTGGTCAAGTTTGAAATTTTATTTAAAAAATACTATTTTTACATGAAAATAATTATAAAAATTAAATTAAATTTTCAAAAATCACATTTTCTCCTCTGATGTCTTAATTGACCGATGAATGAGGTAGGATAAAAATTTCAAAGTCATTTGAATTGAATTTTCCAAATTATGAAGTGTTAGAGCCTCAGGGGCAAAAGTGTAATTTTGGAAATTTAGCTTTAATTAACATTTAGGATTAATTCAAGGATGGAAATGGGCAACCTCTGATCTTAATTTGATGTTTGAAACACAAGTGGTTAATTGGTAGAAACCAACCTCACTTTCTTANTTTGCCAAAACCATGGCAAAGACAAGGGATTTTTACCCAATTCAAACCCAAAGGCCAAATCAGCCTAGCTGCTCATTGGAGCTTTTCTGCCCAGCACATAAGCAACCAAATGCACCCCTCAATTGGCCCTGGCAGCCAGCCTAGGCCATTTTATTTAAACTCCCCCNGTTTTCTAAATTACAAAAATTTGGAAGTTTATTAAAATTAAATGAACTCAAGACTTAGGAGTTTGACTTTTGAAGTCAATAATGAATCAATTTAATACCCCTATTTTGATTGTCAAATAAAATTCAAATTATGATTTATGAACACCTAAAGCTTAACCTTTTCAAAACTAATTAAGACACCCACTTAGGTATTAAGGGCTTAGTACTGACTTAAGCTAAATCAAGACTGATTAAATGAGGATTAGAAAAACAAACTCAATTAAATTAAGACATCTTTCAAACACTACAAGCTCAATTAGGACCAAAACAAATTTGGCCAAGTGTTCCAATAACTCTAACTTGCCTCTTTAAGGGTCTTCACCCACATAATCTTCAAAATTAAATTACATATGATAATTACCCTATCTTAGGGATAATTGATACATCAATGTTCATTGAGCATTAGGGTGTTTATAGGATGAAATTATTAAGCAAACATAATAGTTTTAAAAGAGCTCGGGCTTTTCTCCAGGTGATAAGAGGGAAGCACAGACCTGCTTCTTCCTCTTAAGTTGTTGGATGCCTCGGAGATCTACTAAACTTAATATGTTTTGCTTGACAACATCATCCTTAATTAAACTCCTTAGGACCCAGCAAGTTATGACCTAAGTTTAGATAGGTCATCAAAATTTTACTTCCCTGCTTCATATAAACTGCCTTAACATGCCTTTTGAGTTTCAAGTGGTGGAACAAGAAGACTCGCCATGTACATTTTTACAGTTTTTAGCATTGTCTTTCTTATACTTTCATACTTGTCGGCCATTTTTCTCTTTCAAAAATAAGATTTTAAAAATTTTAATTTGGAATTTAATATATATATATATATAATTGAACTCATGCCTTAAAGATGGTTNGGCACTTGTTAGCACTCACAATCACTCATTACCCTAAACCCAGAACTTCTAGGCTTTAGTCCCTTGATACTTTTGGGAGACTCCTGTAGGTGGTTCCCTAAACCCATTAGCCCTAGGCTAGGGTTTAGCTAAGACCACTACATAGAGGATCCAAAATGGGGTTTCTATTGGTCCATGGTTTTTTAATGGTGGTTGGTACTCCAACTCTACTAAGATACCCAACATAGCCTTTTGCCCCCAAAATTCCCCAAACTACCCAGATACCTTTGGGACCCCAAAATTGGCCAAAATCTCTAAATCTAGCCAAAATACCCAAACATGTTCAAAAATAATTTCAAACACCTTGAAAACACCCAAAATACCCAAAAAAATTAAATTGGCCAAATTATCAAAATACCCTCCTTACCCTAAAATTCCAAAAATTCCAAAAAATCTTAAAAATTCCCAAAACCTGCCAAATATTTGAATTTCATTTTTCTCAACTATCACATGACCCAATTTGGCCAATTTGACCATCTTTGATCAAAACTCCCAAATTGCCCTTTAAAGTCCCAAATTTCCCCAAATTCAACTCAAATGTCCATCAATTTGATCTCAATTGACCCCAATTTCAATCATAAACTCAAATTCACTTTTGATATGGTAAAAGTAGACCAAATCCAAGCTTAATTGGCCCATGATTTGAGCCTAATTTTAGTATAGGTCAATCCCCCCATTTTGGTCACATGACTTAATCTCACTAAGTTGATCCATAACCTAGTCAATTAGCCCCAATTAATGTTGTAAAATGTTTATAAATTTCCTACACATCAAAATCAACAATCAATTGGCCTTGGTGAAGCCTCAAATCCATTTGATTTTGGCCTAAATCCAATATTCCCAAATTTAGCCCCAAATTGGCTAAGTCCCCAAATTTCACCCCATTCATTGCCTTAACCCCAAAATTGACATCCAAATCATGTGGAAAACTCTTCATGGGGTCCCTATTGATCATTTACAACAATAAATTTGGAATTAACCCAAGGCTAGCCCAAGCTAGACCCAAGCCTAGCCCACCATAACCAAATTGATTAGAATTCAAAATTCCCTCAAATTGATCCCTCAGTTGAACTCAAAACCACTTCTATCCTTCACCAAAGTTATTCATTACGATCATTTATGACAAATGAAACATTTATTTGGGCCAATTGAAATGGCTAGCCTAGACCAAACCCAAGACTTGGTCATTTGCACCCATTTGTACCCATGCACTAAATGTGACCCAACCACCCTAAAGCAACCTAATTAACTCCACCTCAGCCATTAGTTGACCCCTAAGACTGAGCCAAAACCCATCTAACCACCTAAACTAATCCATGGACCAAAGGTCCCCCAAATTAAATGACCTTATTCCTAAAAATACACATTCTTAACATATCCTTGCCAAATCAAAACACATTTGCATTAAATTGTTGTGATAGATTCTATGGATGCTCTGAGCACCTAGCCACCTCCCTCTGGTCGGCCGGCCAGTCTAGTGGCCGGAAAATGGCCAAACCGAGAGCCACCCCCATGGAGCTTCACCCAAACCAAACCTAGAGGCTAGCTCAGCCAAATTGAATTATAGAGCTCCTCTATCCTCCACCTAAGCACCACATTACTCCTTCTAATTGGCCATGACAACCACCATAACCCCATTTTTATAAGAGGCCACCTTCATGGTAGTTAAACTAAGTGCTGAAAATTGCTTAGAGAGACCTCTCCAAATTAACCACAGAGCTTCCCTAAGATCCCCTCAGTGCATTCCAACTATTTTCCCTCACCAATTTCCACTGTCGGAGTTCAATTTAGAGCTCAAAATCTTGTTAGAAACCAAGACAGAGCTCATTACACTTCCGCACTACACCAAACTCAAATTAACTCTACCCTCACCTTCAATATAGTGAAAGAAGCCAAAGCCCAATAAAATCCCCATTCCACAGAGCGTCTACCATAGCTCTATACCAACACCCAAATCCGGCCGTGATCGAATTCATACCTAGGCCTTACACCATAATAAGAGGCTTAATCCCTAGCCTCCTTGGATCCTAAAGAACGTGCCAAGACCCTTTGATTGAAGCTTCACTTCTCAGAGCAAAGGTATAAAACTTCTCTCCCTCCCGAGCCTATTTTGATTCTGCATTTGATTAGGCTTAATTTAATTGCATGATTACCATTTGGATGTGTTCGCCTCACTTAGACGAGTCCATAGGATCAAACCCAAGGCAATTTGGTTGAGTCTAAATTGAGATCTTAGGGTTTTAGTGTGGACGATCACGGGATCATTCTATCGGGGACGATGGCGGGGAGTCGTTTGGTCAAGTGTGTATCAAATGGACAACCAAGATGAAGCCAGACAGTGCTTCTTTACACGAATAGTGGGACGCGTGGCTGCTGGCGTGGTCAGCTGCGTCAAATGGGAGCGCACCGCGTGGAGCTTCGGAGTCACCGTAGGTTAACGTGGCGCCGCATGGATAAGTAGAAAAATAGGGCTTTTTCTATTTATTTAAACTCCCTTAACTTCAAAAATCCATAACTTTGTGTAGAAAAATCATAAATATAAAATAAAATTACCCTCTTGCTCAGTGAACAGAGGAGAATAATGTGAAAATAATTTTAAGTTTATGTGATGCATATTTTATTTTTAATTAATTAATTACTGATTTGAATCTTTTGATTCTTCACGCATGTAGACTTATCATCATAGCTTGAATTTTTGGCATATTGTAGCCTCTGTTAAGAAGAACATTCTTTGATTTTTCTAAAGTCAGAGGAGGTCCCTCGATAGAGGATCATATATTTCAAGTCTATGTACATTATTTGCTCAAAATAATTATGGAAATTAGCATGTTGATTACAAAATTCTAAGAAATTTTTGGAAGGTCCACCATGACCACAGAAGCTTTTGGAAATATTTTCATGGGTAAAATTATTTAAAATGTACTCAATTATCATAAACTCTAAATCATTAAGGAAATTAATTTTGATAGATATAAACATTTAAATGATTTGATTTTTAATCTCCACTGTTATTTATGATTCAGAGAACTTACCATAAAAATTTTAAAATATTTTGAGTTCATTAAATAATTTAAGTTGATTTTCAAAGATAAACATCATTTTTGGCATTTAAATGATTTTAAGAAAATCAAAATATAACTAAAAAATTTATGAAAACTTATTTTTTGTGTTCTCTATGATCAGGGGTATTTTCTGAAAATAAAATGATATTTAAAATAAAAACTTGATTTTTAGCCTATTTTTAATATTTAAATAATTTAAAATTCATAAAAATCACAAAAATAATAAAACTCATGGAAATGTTCTAAATTGCTTCCTAATTCATAAAAATATAAAAGTAATAAAACTCATGGAAATGTTCTAAATTGCTTTCTAATCACTTAGGAACAATTAAAAAAATTATTTTGATTTTCTAAAGAAAGATATTGAATTTTAAAGCTCAAAATAATTTTTAAAGGTTAAAAATAAGTTTTCACTACAATAATTCCAATAAATCAAATAAAATTCTAGAAAATATAAAATCTTCCTGTCTGAGTTCTCTAACCTCAGTGAGACTTTTCAAAAATACAAAACTTAACTTTCCCCATTTTAAATATTTCATATTTAATAAATACCCAAGAACTTAAAGTAATTCTTAAAATTTAAATAAAATTTAAAAAATCATGAAATTTGGCCCAAAGATTTCTCTAGTCTAGGTCTACCTCAAGTAAATATTTCAAAGGATTAGGAGTTTCCTTGGTCAAGTTAGGAATTTTCTTTGAAAAATCCTATATTTGGCATGAAAAAAATTATATAAATAAATCAATTTTTGAAAAATCACATTTTCTCCTCTCATGTCTTAATTGACCCATGAATGAGGTAGGATAAACTTCAAAGTCATTTGAATTGAATTTGATAAATTATGAGGTGTTAGAGCCTTAGGGGCAAATGTGTAATTTTGGAAAATTAGCCTTAATTAACATTTAGGCTTAATTTAAGAAGGTAAATGGGTAACCTCTGATCTTAATTTGGTTGTTTAAAATACAAGGGGTTAATTCATAGAATCCAAGCTCATCTTCTTAATTAAAAAATGATAAGTTAACAAATTTCTAAATTATTAAAATTTGGAAGTTTATTAAAATAAAATGAATCTAGGACTTAGGGGTATGACTTTTGAAGTCAATAATTAATCAATTTAATACCCTTATTTTGATTTTTAAATAAAATTCAAATCATGAATCATGACCACCTAAAGCCTAACATTTTCAAAACTAATTAAGACACTCACCTAGGTCTTAAGGGCTTAGTAGTGACTTAGGCTAAATCAAGTTTCATTTAAATAAGGATTGGAAAAGTAAATATCATTTAAAATTAAAACATCTTTCAAACATTACAAGCCCAATAGGATCAAAATTGGTTAAGTGTTGCAACAACACTAACTTGCCTCTTTAAGGGTCTTCACCCACATAATTCTTAAATTGAATCACAAGTTGATCAATTACACTAACTTGCCCCTTTAAGGGTCTTCACCCACATAATTCTTAAATTAAATGACAAACATTCTTAGAAATAATTGATACATCAGTGTTCACTGAGCATTAAGGGTATTTACAGGATGAATTATTAAGCAACATAATAGTTTAAAAGAACTCGAGATTTTTGACCAGGCAGCGAGAAAGTAGCACGAACCTGCTTCTTTTTATAGATCTGTTGGATACATCAGAGATCTACTAAACTTAATATATTTAACTTTTTAAAGTCATCCTTAATTGATGAAATAGGGACCCACCAAGATATGACCTAGGGTTAGGTAGGTTGTCAAAAGTTTACTTCCTTGTTTCATATAAACTGCCTTAACATGCCTTTGAGTTTCGGGTGGTGGAACGAGAAGACTCGCCAGGTACGCTTTTACATTTTTCAACGTTGTCTTTCTTGTACTTTCATACTGTACTTTTATAACTGCAAACTTGCATGCTAAACAACGACGCCACCCTACATGAAAACTAAAACTATCAGGATAGCCATAAAAGCAAAACTAAAATCAACCAAGATAAAATTCACCGCCACAACATTCAAAATATAAAGCAACTAAAAATTTAATCACAACATCACAAAAAACTACAACTTCAACTAAATTATGACGTCTCTATCGGATAATCGGGAAATCCTTGGAGGAGGTAACCTACGGTTGCTAACGAGGCTTCCCACAGTCTAAATAAAATTATGGAACTAATTAAGTTGAGTTTAGTAAATTCATTTGGACTAAGTGAATCCAATAGAAAATAGTGGTGTCAGAACGAGAGAACCGTAGGATTTAACCAGTGTCGCTCTAATCGACTTTAACATGCGCCCATAAAATTTAAAGAACTTCAACCATAAGGCCACCTGATTTAACATCATAACTTAACACAATAGAAAACTCAAACTCGTCGCAGTAAGGAGCTTGGAGCTAGCATGGTGGGCAGTACGACAATCTTCAACAGCAAAACCTATCTTCCCCAGCTAAACTAATCTTCCTTCCTTAGACTTAAACAACAAAGCCATAGGACATCGAGGTTGCTTGCTTATGCAATGTAAATCCTCACTTTATCTTTAGGCCTTTGTATAATCTTGCTATACAATATAAGCCCTAACTCGTCTTAGGATTCCGAGGTTGTCGTTCGTCTCGACCTAAACCCTCACATCCTCCAAGCTATTTGTGTGATCGTTTCACATTAATGTAAGCCCTAACTAATAAAATTGGCAGGATGAAACACCTAAATANATCTGCAGAATTTATAGCCGACAAATTCCCCTATCTTGTATACAAATTAGATAGGGTTTAGATTAATATGGGTTCTTAAATAGCTTATAGGAGCAAGCCCCTATAGTTAATTACATCTTAGATAACCGAAGTTACCTAAGAAAACTCTCTATAATGATCAGAGGTTTCGTCTTCAAGAATTCAACGTTCAAGTTTCTATGATTGTTCATAGGAAAAGTCGAATGGGATAGGTTCAAATAGGAACAGTTATTTCAAAATCCAAATGAACAAAAAGTAGATAATTTTGAAGATACTGTAGGAGATTCAGAAACATCTCAAACTAATCTATGGTTTGGCTTTACGTCTTTGAAAGAGAAATTATTTGATGTTTCAGTCCTGCAAATTATTTAGATGTTCAGGACTTATGTCTTTATGTCATATGCAAATAGCCTGAAAGAATGTGAGAATTTATGTCGTACCAGACAACAACCTCGGAAAGCCTAAAAAAGGTTTAGGACTTGTATCGTGCAATATAAAAGTTGTAGAAAGTCCTAAAAGATAATATGAGGATTTATGTCGTACCAAACGAACAACCTCGACGTCCTATAGGTATGTTATTTAAATCTATCGATATTCTACATAATCTCATCCTTCCGTCTTTGGTAGTTGTCTCAACTGTTGTCCGAAGATGAATTGTCAACCGATCATGTCGTCTCGTTCTGAGAAGAGGAGAGAGAGAAGAGAGAATGATGATAAAAAAAAACCATGCCTCGAACAGCCTATCCTAGAGGATTACACTAACATACTAGAAAGGTAACAACTAAAGCATGAATACTGATAAATGTATACAGTACAACAAAGAACAGACAAAAAGAAAAAACTATGCTATAAGAGGAGATAAGAAAGTGCATGAAATATATAGCAAAGTATGGTAAGATACAAAATAAAAGAAGATATGCAGAAAATAAAGTACGAAAATTAAATAAAGAAAAGGGTACCTGATCGAATTCTTCTAAAGCTTCAAAACAAATTGCAATTGTATGATATAAATGGGTCAGGTAAACATTTACAGATTATAAAAGAAAGATTAAATAATGAGCATATGAAAGTCTAAAGATGGAATATTAGATTTCAATTTGGAGAAAGGCTCAGACTAGACCCCTTTTCTTTCTATCTCGATCCCACAAGCAATTGATATATTGAGATCAACCTATCAACATCAATTAAAGGCCACCAACGAGTCACCCCTATAATCAAACAGTCTTTAACACTGTTGTTCAGTGAATATATGAATAGAGTGGTATTTGAACCTCTCAAAGTGTTGTGTACCTACATGTGAGTGTAGTATCTGAACTCATTGAAGTGTAGCGTATCTATATGTGAGTACGGGATCTGTCGTGCAGGGTGTATTGTGTGAATTGTATAATGTGTATGAGTGTAGTATATATTTATCGTGCAAGTGTAATATCTGTGTAAAAACCCGTAGTAACTATACATGATATGTAATATCTGTCGTGCAGAATGTAGTGTGTGGATATAGTGTCTACAGTATAAAAAGGTGATATGATAATACTTAGATCCATCAAACAAAGATACATGGTGTATCTGTATGTGGTGTGCAAGATGTATTATGTGATGTGTGAAATGTACGTGTAGGTGATATCCAATGTTTGCATGTATTGGTCAGGATATAGTGTCTACAGTGTAGTGTTGTATCTGTTCTTTCGTGCGTGTAATATCTATGTAGTGTCTGTAGCATCTATTCTTTTGTGAGTGTAGTATCTATGTAGTATTTGTAGTATATGTTCTTTTGTGAGTACCGATTCTCGAAACTTTTGAAAAAGGGTTATAGTTGTTAATGATCTAGGGGTGAAAGGGCATCGCACTAATTGAATGTTGATTTTATATCTCAGCTATAAGCTAAGCTGTCAAATGGTTCTCTTGCATCATTGCCTGTTTCCCCTTGTCTCGAACTAATAGGCCACCTCAATATTTCATATGATCATTCAACAAATTTTTGTATATTCCATATCAAGAGAAATGAGAGGAGTATCTATTTAAGCATTTCTATACATCCATCTTCTACCTTTAAGTCTGAACCTTAAATTTGTACATAAGATCATTACATGCTCTATCGACTTTCCAAAGATAAATATGCTTAAACCCTTATATTATCAAATTCAAACTCATGAAATTTGTGTAACCAGAAAGCCAATTCTAGCAATACTTTGAGGATTAACTAAATATTCTTCCCAAGTTTCAACTTATGTATTCAAATAAGACAACGAAAGGTATGAGAATTACAATTCCAAAACAAGTATTCGAATGGGAAATATTCCTTTACTTTGTGTATTTAAATGAAGCAGCAATGAGCATAGAAATCAACCCTTAGCTGTTTATTTAAAATCAAACAATTGACCTCAATATACCTTCAAACAGAGGTAGTAAGAAAAATGGAAAGTTGCATCTCCAAATAAGCATTTAAAATCCAAAGAATGATAATCAAGTATATGTTCGACTAAGAGCAGCAATAAGAACAAAAATTGCAATTCCAAATTAGTTCCCAAATCATAAAGATAGTTTCCAACACATATTTAACGAAAGGGAAGCAAAGGGAACAAAAAAAACTGAGCCCCAAACATACTTCTCAAATCAGAAAATAATTTCTGGCTGCTATTTAAATAAGGGACAGCAAGGAGGACAAAAAAAAACAGAGCCTCAAATGTAATTTTCCAAACCAGAAAATAATTTCCAACATATGTTAAATTAAAGGGAAGCAAAGGGAGCTTTCAATAAGATTTAAAAATTTCCTCAAACCACACAGAAATTGTCTAAATGTATTTCTTCATAAACCGAGCCTCAAATAAACTTCTCAAACAAAAAAATGGTTTCCAACAGATATTTAAACAAAAGGAAACAAAGAGAGCAAAAACCAAGTTCCCTATATATCTTTTTAAACCATAAGAAATAAATTCCAGCAAGGAGAAAGAATTGAAACTGAACCACAACAGAGAATACAAACAATAATCAAATTCTAGCAAAGCGCAGGAATCGAAACCGAACCGCAACAAAGAGGAGGAATCGAAACTGAACCACAACAAAGAGCAGAAATCAAAACCAAACCGCAACAAAGAGCAGGAATAATAATCAAATTCCAACAAAAAGTATGGATCAAAACCGAACCGCAACAAAGTCCAGGAGTCGAAACCAAATCCCAAATAATTGTTCAAAGCCTATACATAGATCTCAAAATAAAAACATTTCAAATGAAACGGCTAGAGGTACAAGAGCGTGGCTCTTAAATGAATTTCAAAGCCAAAATATCTTTTCCCAATTTATCACTTCTTTTTTTTTCTTAAAAAAAAAAAAGAAAGGCAGCAAAGGAAGTTAAGAAACATATCCAAAATATATTTCTTAAGCCATAGAATGATTTCCAGCATATGTTTGAACAAAGAACAGCAAAAAGCATCGAGATCGAGTCTCAAATGTATTTTCAAACCATAAAAGGACCTTGAATAGATTATTCAATGATCCATAACATCAAATCTGAATTTTAGTTGCTTAAGTTAATAACAATCCATAAAAAAAAACAGAGAGCAAGAAAAGGAAGGGAGAAAAAAAGAAAGAAAATAATACTCCCAATGCTTAATAGTTTGAAGCCAGAACTCACAAAGTAAGCTAAGCCTATTGCCGTGCAAACAAACGTTTCATTCCAACTATGAAGGGAATTTCAAAAATATATAAATCAAACCGAGAACTCTTATAGGATACAAGACTTCAAGTTCTACAAGAAAAAGAAAACTGCAAGTAATCTCTCCAAGCAACCAACTATCATTTTAAAGGAATGTTAAAAAAAACTTATCTACTTCCTGTTATTATAGCATGAATCTGTTTCATGAATATAAATTCTCATGTAAATGCCTTTCTAAAGTCAAGAATTCATTGAAATAGTCAAAGCAGAGAAGGAGAACTTACTTCTGAATGTTTCCAAAAGTTTTCAAAAGAATTTAAAAGCAGTAAGCAGAAGTAATCCTTAAATCACAAGAATGGAAGAAGCCAAATCCAAAAGGAATAGTCAATCAGCCAGAATCCCTCTTCAGTATATGAATAAAAGAATCAAACCTAAAAACTTCCCTCAAATGACCTCTAGCAAGTCTCTAGTTAGAGAAATCCCCAAATCAGTCAAAAAAAAAAAACTCTCTAGATCCTTCCACTAAAGGGGTATTTATAGTCTAGGGAAGGAGAAGAGTTCACCGATGGGTCTTACGCATTTAGGCGGGAAAATTCGCTGAAAAGAATATTACCGGCAAAGCGACCGGCAACATAAGTCGGTTAAGACCGGCAAGGGAAGAGGTGACCGGAGAACCGGAAAAGAATGGAGGAGGAAGAAGATGTCTGGTTAGGGTAAGAGGGATTTCGAGAGAAGGAAGGGAGGAACACTTGAGAAAGAAAAAGAGAAGAAAAAAAAGGTTTAAAATTTAGAGTTTTAAAAATTTTTTTTTACAACAAAAATTTATTATATATATATATATATATATATATATATNTCCTTACAGGAAGCATGTCCGAACTCAGCTTAATATAAACCCTATTTAATTCTTTATATTAAATAGCGGAACTTGTCGGCAAATATAATGGTTTTGCAGACCAAACAAATATCATATATTCCTTAGTTTATTTGATCGAGCCTCATCCTCAAGTCTTGTGTTTATCCTTTAGGATAGATACAAAATTTGAGGTACAATGCTCTTTCATTTAAACTATGAAAAATATGGGGTCAGTTTTATTTCATATTTTTCTAAAATTAAATATATATGTAAATTAAAACGTCATTCTGAAGCGGGCGACGGGATTTCGATTCTGGTGACCGACAGCTTCTTATGGGAAACTCCCTCGAACCAAAATAGTGTCGACAGCCTCTGTCGACTCAGCTGGGGCCAAGTTTTTCTCTCCATACAAATCAAGAAATATTATCTTTATACATCGATAATTTTGTTCATGTCCTTCTTGGACCAAATTAACCTTCTTCTGTTGGCATACTTTACCCATTTCTGTCTTGGGAAAGTACGGTCAACTCTTTGGACTTCAGGACTAGCTGCTCAACCATCATTGAACAGAGGGGTTCAGAAGGCTATTAAGGACTCTTTAATATTTCATGTGGGGTCAGACCCCCCAATAGGTGTGTCGGTGGACTAGTTCCACCTAGGCATTTTCTGCCACTAAATGGGTTCCACATTTGGTCCTAAAATACTTCACATTCCCCTTCCAAATTTGATTTGCTATTATGCAAATTAAACCAAATCGTGTTGTGCTGCGCGCACTTTGAAATTTTCTTATATTAATTAAATTTTACACATTTTATTAAACCAGATTTTAAAATACCCATAAATTAAGACCCGACCGATCTATACATCAACCTCTACTTTTAGTGCTTGCACTAAAAATTACGAGGTTTTGGCCATATAGCTAACCCTGAAACTTTCTATTTTTAAGCCTGCTGCAATGGCCTACCCAACGCTGACCTTTTCCTGCAACCTGTCGATGAGTCACGAAGCCCGTAACCTTGCTCCTACCATATAATTTGGAGCTGGATTTGAAGATCTCGAGGTCATCCACGGGAAAGCCCCGTTTGTGGTAATGAAGGTCGCCGCTCCAAAAATACAGGAGCCGTCTGTAAAATTCAACCTGAACTTCCTTCAAGACTTTCCTGGCTCCAAGAAGTCTAAAACTACTACTGTCACGGTACCCACCAAACCTACTAGCCCCGCTGCTGCTAAGGGGAAAGAAGTGATGATTATTTAGGATCCTACTGAGGGATTAACTGTCCCACCACCCGTGTTTGAAATCAGATCAAGTTCAAGGATTTTACCGCTGACCCGTACTCAAAGGAGGAACCGTAACAGAAAGGTCCAGAGGGCCATTAAAGCTCAAGCTCCCAAGGAGACACCTGTTGAGGAGGAGCTTCATCAAGTTGAAGAAGTGTTACCAGAAATTTATCCACTCCTGCGAGGAAGTAGATTCCATCCTCTGACGGATACCGAGGGATATGAGAGTATCCAAAGGATCGCTGCCGCATTACCGTCACTTTATGGACACGATGAAGAGAGAAAGAAGTTCACTCCTATCACTCGAGTTAGTGCAATATTCAAAAGGCTTACTATCAAAGAAGGATGTTCAGTTAGCGAGTTGCTTAAATGAGTGGGAGATGCAATTTCTCCTTGCATGAAGAAGGAATTTTGAAGGGCGTCAAATCCGCCAAACAGTCTCACAAGACAGCTGGAGTGCCACCTACTCATATCCCCGTTTGGTTTTGTTTAGGGAAAAGAGTTGATACCGCAGTGATTACTACTGATTATACTGCTACCAGGACTGCAGGCTGTCGATCGGTTAAGTTGAGACTGGGTCTGAAGATCTTACCCATCACCCAGTATGGAGACATTGCTACAATCCCAAAAGCAAAGACAAGACGATTACCTGACACTGTAGCTGGTCTACACCATGGGGAGCATACTTTCCCTTGACATATTGATGTTTCTACTAAGACGCTTCATCCTGAGACATCATCGTCGAAAAAGAAAAAGGTATGGGTACCCAAGGTCGCCCCACCGATACATTCCAGTGGCTTGCAGGACAGGAAGTAAAACCAGGATCTGAAATATCTGACATTGTCGTGACAATAGCCAGCGAGATGGAGGAATAAACAGAGGATGTCCATCAGGGTCCTACATATCTTAAAGCAATCAAGGAATCAATAATTGAGGAGAAATTTGAGAAACTCAGGATTGAGATTTTTGAGTTAGCTTGAGAACACAGAGTTTTCGTCGATAGTGACAGAGAAAATTTTAATTACAATGATTACTTAGAGGAGGATTTCATTGATGTCCATGTGATCAAAACTAGACCCACCACATCTGCGTGCGAGGCTCAACCTCACACCGAAGAGAACTCCATAGATGAGCTGCGTAGGGTTATCCTCCTAAGGGATGAGCAAGTCAGTGTACTAGAGAAAAGAATAGAAGAAATGACTGTAGCTATGACTACCATGGCCACCATTCAGAGGAAATCACAAGCACTGCAATTGGCTTCTTCAGAAATCAATTAGCCAAAAATCATACACATTATAGATGAAAGAAGAGAGGCTACTTTAGCTAACAAAGATGAGCAACTGAAGAATGATTCTCCATCAAGTGCCATGCCAGAAAAGGAGTTCAAGCAAATGGTTGAACAAGTGCAAAACGCCTTAGCCCAATTTAAGGGCGGTGCATCAATTTTGAAGGGTAGACCTCACCCGGAGGAGTTCGATGCCGTGCCTTTTCCCAAGGGTTTTGTGACCCTAAACTTCAACATATTCGATGAGACTGGAAATCCCAGACAACATATAGTACATTTTTGAGCTAGTTGTGGCAACACTAGAAATAATGAAGCTCTACTCTGCCAGCAATTCGTTAGCAGCTTGTCAGGAATTGCTTTTGACTGGTACGCTGACTTGCCCAATGGGTCAGTTAAAACATTTTCTGAATTGGAAAAATTGTTTGTGAAAAGATTTGCCGGGGCACAACACGATGTGTCTATTGTGAAGCTCATGATGGAAAAGCAAAAGCCTAGCGAAACCTTGGTAGACTATATTTTGAGATGGAGAAACCTTAACATGAAATGTGAACCTCAGCTACAGGAACATCATGCGATTGAAATTCTACTCAAGAGCATTCGAGAAGCTACTCAGTAAACCTAGCAGTCTTCAAGAAGAAATAAAGCACATGGAGCCACATGAAAAGGCTAAGGTGGTCAGAGTGTTCGAGAAGAAATCAGAAGTAGTAGCGATCGTCGATAAAGGAAAGCAGCCGATAAAGATATATGCAGACAAGCATTGCCAATCTTCATCAGAGTACTCTCAGAAACAAAATAATCAATCCAACCAGCGGTCGCCTCATTAGGGATCACCTTGAACAAGGGATAAAAAAAATCCCTGTCAGAGTGACAGAAAATTGTGTATTCTTTCAAGGATGAATCTTTACCTAAAATATTCAGGAGTCTGATGAAGAAGCCAGAATTCAAACTATCAGATCCAAAGAAGCCTGAAGAGGTGGATAAGAAAAATTAACCAATTATTGCCCATACCACATGTTGCTTGGGCACACTATAGAAAAATGCTTCGTTTTTAAAGACTGGCTCGAGAGAAACCTCAAGGAAGAGAAAATAAAAATCCCAAAAGAGTATTTGAGAGAACCTAGAATAGGTTCCATAAACATGATTTCAACTGAGCCAATCTCCCCAATTGATCCGTATGTCAGAATAAATGGATGGAGTACAACATGGGATGAGCTCAAGAGGTTCATTAATCAAATTCAGGATTCATCGAAATAAGCTTCAACGAATACCGAAGAAGGATGGAATGAAGTATGGAGAAGATCATCCAAGAAAATACTGAACAAGATCCATTCTGCATCAAAACAAGCCTCCATTCAGAGTCCGCAACATACCAAGCCCAAGATGAAGGTTTCCTAGGAGATCCGTCGTTGTCAAGGACAAAGAAGAAGAAGAAAGGTGTCACTACAAAGATTGATAGCATGGGGAGTAGAATAGGGGCTGCCTCTACTAGATTGGTTATCTCAGATTCGGAGAAGAAAATCCTCGAACCTTTGACTTTGTATGATTATCTTTTTGTCCCTCCGGGATTTTATGAATTTAATGATTGTGATTTTGGCTAAGTTTTAACTGTTTATGGTGATAACGTAACTAATTATGACCGATCTAGCTTTCATCTTAATCCCCAAAATGATCCTCAAATCATACTCGAGTCCGATAAACTCGTTGTCAAGTCCAAAGAAGACATCAATAATACCGCTTACGACAACACCGATAAGGAGGAGCTAATTCTTGAGCATCATGGTACACCGTTTACCATCAACTTAGATCTTTCTGATAAAGAAGAAAAGACATCGAAAGATTCGACAATGATATCTCAAGAAGAAGAAATCACAAAGTTAACTTAAGGAGCGGGAAAGTGTTACCACCAAGAAAAGCTCTGAGAGACAAAGAAAATAGATAATGACTCGAGAAGAGATACCCCCACCTCCACCAGTGGAAGAACCACATGATCAGATAATGACTCGAGAAGAGATACCCCCACCTCCGCCAGTGGAAGAGCCGCATAATCAAGATAAAATCAGAGGATCTACAAAGTAGACTACAACGTGCTAGCTCATCTTAAAAAGTTGCCTGCCTGACTAAGCATCTACGACGCTCTGATCCTGTCAAAGGAGATGAGAGAATGGTAGACTACAATGTTTCTGCCCCATCTTAGGAAGTTTTTGGCCCAATTAAGCATCTACAACGCTCTGATCCTATCAAAGGAGATGAGAGAGTCTCTGGTTATAGCTTTTCTTGACCCAAAAATTTACTTAGCTTAGTTGGCCCGCACATCCTCAGATGAACTTTGCTCGTTGAAAGAACAATCAGGGTAACCTTCACAAATAAAGACTTGCTGCTCGGTATTGTCGACCACAACCGTCCACTCTACATCTCCGTCAACATTGACAGATTTGTGTTATCTAGAGTTTTAGTGGATCCTAGAGCATCTCTTAACTTGATGAGCCTACGGACATTGGCCTATTTGGATATTGAAGCTCAAAAGCTTACGACCAATAAGATGTTGTTAAGAGGATTCAACCAAAAGGGAGAAAGAGCCCTCAGATCAATTATATTACTTATGAAGGTTGGAGAACTCGTGACAACCACTAAATTTCATATCATCGACGTCGAGACCTCTTTTAACGCTCTATTGGGTTGACCGTGGATTCATGAGCACAATATGGTTCCATCATCCCTACACCAGTGAATCAAATACCGCAAAGATGGTCAAGAAAATTGCATCAAGGGAGACCTAAAACCATTTTCAGTGCAAGAAGTTGGTATCCATGAAGATGCTGCCTACTACGTGCCTCCAAGGAAAACTGTCTTCTCTCGTGAAGTTATCACAAACAAAGATGAAGTTTCAGAAGAATCATAAAAAGGAGGCCATTCAACTCCTCTTCAGCAATCTTCCACCACTCCTTTACAGTGAGATGGTGAAAGGCCTTTTAGTTCGTGCACCCGTGGTCGAGGCCAGGGACGTGGACGAGGAAGGATCAATTTAATTGTTGAACGGACTAGGCCAACTATTAACATTGGTGATGAAGACAATTCTGAAGACGAGATAATGATGACAAGATGGAAGAGACCTCAGTACAAGATATCACTAGAAGATACAAAAAAGAATGAATATGAAACAATGTATGATCGGATAAACCACTATGTGAATGCTATGACTCTCACTCTGATTCTCCCTTAAAAGGGCGAGATTTTAGAGGTCAAGAAAGTTCGTAGTGTTGGTTCAAAGCCGATCAAATTTTACCGTTCTTCCATCTCTACTGAGCTTGAAAAACATGTAAATTTGGATGATGATTCTAGTGAATTAATGGAATTGCCTTTTGGTTACTTCTCGCCTTGTGTTCAAAAGTTAATTTAACAGTAACACTTACCAAAAAAAATGCCAAAAGATAAATTTTAACTTTTTGAAAAACTATGGAATGCTAAAAATCAAACTCCAAACTTAAAAGAGGGTCTCAGATTTGGTAAAGTCAGACCAATCGATAATTTTGAATTTTGCATGGTTGTTACTAGTGAGTCAGAAGAGGATTGCCTCAATGTAGAGGATGACTCGACTGATCAACCAATAAAAGATGCTCTGCTAGAATTTGAGGAGGAAATTATATCTACTATTGATGAATTGAAAGAGATTAACCTCGGTTCTGAAGAACGACCCCGACCTACATTTATAAGTTCTCTACTCAATGATGAAGAATTTGCAGAATTGATCAAATTATTAACAGAATTCAAAGATCACTTCGCATGTAGCTACGATGAAATTTCAGGACTGTCAGCAGAGGTTTTAGTCCATAAACTTAGAGTGGACAGGAGTATAACCCCACTGAAACAAGCTCCAAGAAGAATGTGCTTCGAAATAGAACAACAAGTCATCGTTGAGGTGAAGAAATTGATAGATGCCAACTTTGTAAAAGAAGAACAATACCCAACGTGGTTAGCCAACATTGTACCTGTTAAGAAGAAAAATGGGCAAATCCGTGTTTGTGTCGACTTCAGAGATTTGAACAAGGCATGTCCAAAAGATGAGTTTCCACTATTATACCGGAGATGATGGTGGATATCGCTTCAACACATGAAATTTTCTCCTTCATGGAGGGATCATCGGGATACAACCAAATAAGATGGCTCCCGAGGATGCAGCTCTAACAGCCCTCAGAACACCGATTGAAATTTTCTGCTACACAGTGATGTCGTTCGGCCTAAAGAACGTCGGAGCAACATATCAGCGTGCAATGACGAAGATTTTTGGTGACCTCATTCACAACCAAGTGGAATGCTACGTGGATGATTTGATCATCAAAAGTAAACAAAAAATAGACTATTTGTATGATTTAAGGATCGTATTTGAACGGTTACGACGATACAACCTTAAAATGAATCCCTTAAAGTGCGCCTTTGGCGTTACCTCCAGAAAATTTATGGGATTCGTTGTCCGTCATCGGGGAATCGAGATCGACCCAGATAAAATTAAAGCTATCTTGGAAATGCCCCCCCTAAAACCTTGAAGCAGCTACGTTCTGGATAAGATTAAAGCTATCTTGGAAATGCCTCCCCCTAAAATCTTGAAACAGCTACGTTCCTTTTAAGGAAGTTGGCATATCTGAGACGCTTTATTTCTAATCTTTCAGGTAGGTGTCAGCCTTTCTCGACATTAATTAAAAAGGATGCCAAATTTATTTGGGAAGAGTCAGCGGACCTTTGAGGACGTTAAACAATATTTAATGACACCTCCTGTTTTGGCAGCCCCTATCCCTGGGCTTTTGAGGACGTTAAGTAATATTTAATGACACCTCCTGTCTTGGAAGCCCCTATCCCAGGGAAACCGTTGATACTTTATACCGCGGCTTTAGATGACTCTCTCGGAGCCCTCTTAGCTAATGAGGAGGGTAAGGAAAATGCGCTCTTAGACATTACATGCTTTCTCACAAGATTACCCTGATCTTGAAAGTTAATCCATTGAAATATTTGATGACCTAACTAACACTCTTCGGACTTTTAGCAAGATGATCAATAATATTATTGCAATTTGATATAGCTTTTGTTCCCCTTCATGCTATCAAGGGACAAATACTAGCAGACTTTCTCGTTGCACACCCACTGCCAGCTGGGTCCTCTCTCAACGACGAGTTACCAAACGAGCAAATATTACAAATGGAATTATCCAGTGCGCAGCGCTGGGAGATGTACTTTGATGGCGCTTTGTAAGGCAGAAAAGACAAAGAATCAGGCATAGTTATATCAGGCAAAGCAGAAATTGGTTTGATCTTTATCACACCATATAAGGGTATGATGAGGTTCTCATACCACCTAACAGAGCCGTGCACCAACAATGAAGCATAATATGAAGCTTTAATCACCGGATTGGAAATGGCAATCTCAATGGATATAACAAACATTGCCATTTATGGCCACTCCCAACTCGCGATTCAGCAAGTCGCCAGACAATACATAATTTTGAAATCAAGATTAACAGAATACCATCAGTACACGATGAAGCTCCTAGAGCAGATTCTTGATGTAACTTTCTACCGGATTCCTTAGGAAGATAATGCCCATGCCGATGCTTTAGCAAAACTTGCTAAGGAAATGGCGTGTCCCCCGGAGGATTCCATTGAGGTCACTGTGCAAGGAAGTGAGTCTTGTCTCTAATCGACTTCAAAACTCTACAAAAGCTTAAAAAATAAGAAACAATAAATACTGTTGCAGACACCAATGAAGATTGGCGCAAGCCATTAATAGAATATTTGCATACTAGAAAGCTGCCAGAAGACAAGTCTGAGGCGCACCACATCACAAGAAGGGCTATGTCTTATGCCCTGATGAGAAATGTTCTCTACATAAGATCATTCGACTAGATGTGGCTACGATGTTTGAACAGAGCCGAAGCACAGAGTATTGTCAAAGAGGTACATGCTGGATTGTGTAGCGCTCACCAGTCAGGGCCGAAAATGAAAATGAAGATCAAAAGACTCGGGTATTATTCGTCAGCAATGATGTCCGATTGCATGGATACAGCCAGAAGATTTCACCAATGCCAAGTGCATGGGGTGGTCTTACACCAGCCTCGGAATGTGCTACACCCAATTGTTGCCTCAAGACCATTTGAGTGTTGGGGCACAGACATGATAGGTTCGATAGACCCTCCATCTTCCAGAGGACACATGTTTATACTTGCCGCTACAGATTACTTCTCTAAATGGGCAGAGGCAGTACCGTTACGTGAGGTTACGGCATAACACGTCCTTCAATTTTTTAAAAGCCAAATCATCTATCATTTTGGAGTACCACGAAGAATAATTTTTGACAATGGGACAGCTTTCAGAAGTACAAAGATCAATAATTTTGTTAAAAGAGATGTGATTGATTGGAGATACTCTACAATTTACTATCCGAGAGCGAATGGTCTGGTTAAAGCTTTCAACAAAATATTGGTACAGATTTTGAAGAAAACACTGGATGAAAATAAAAGAGATTGGCACAACAAACTATTAGAAGCCTTGTGGGCCTACCGGATGACTTTCAGGACTCCCACTCAGTGTACACTTTATATGCTCGTGTGTGGAGCCGAGGCCGTGCTGCCGCTAGAAATTTAGACACCATCTCTCAGAGTCGTCATTGCCAACCAACTCACAACGGAAGAAAACGCAAAACTCAGACTTGAAAAACTGGAAAGTCTCGAGGAAAAATGACTAGAAGCACAACAATATTTGGTGCTTTACCAGGCAAAGATGGTACAAGCCCATGACAAATTGGTCCGCCCAAGGACATTCAAAGTTGTGACCTTATACTTGTGCTCAAAAGCCCTATTCTTGCACGCCGCAAAATAGGTGGAAAATTCGAGCCAAATTGAGAGGGACCATTTGTCATTGAAAAGGCCTATACAAGAGGAGCCTACCAGTTAGTGGACTTTCAGGGCAAAAGACCCATGTTACCAATAAACGAACGATATCTGAAAACACATTACACAACCTGATGCCGCTTACCTCTGCTCGCTTTGAAACTTTGAAACTTTGATTTTTTTTGGGTTATCTATATGACCAAATGTCTATGATCGGGTCCAAACTTTTTGTAACAAAATTAACCTCAACATAATAATTTTTTTTTGAAAATTACACACTTAAAAAAATCAACCAATTAAAATTAAAACTTTAAAGATATATTTTAAAAAATTAAATATGATAAAAATCTGTTGAGTGAATTCTCTCATTTTCAAAGTTTCTTACTCTTTGTGCGCCCAACACAACCATCTTTATCTATAATAACTCTCTTTACATCCCCGCAGAATTTTGTATTCTGCACAAAACCCCACAAAGCTTTACAATTCTTCTTCAACAAAATCAACCTTTCCACATGAAACATTTCTGCAAATTCAACACCACGAGCTCTTTGTACATTCCAATTCTCATTTTCAAATAAGTACCTAAATTCTGGTTCTCACCTTTTGAGGTCGATACCTAAATTTTGACTCTCTCCTTGAGATTAATACCTAAATTTCAATTCTCACATTTTTGAATCAGTACCTAAATTCTGGTTCTCATCTTTTGAGGTCGATACCTAAATTTTGACTCTCTTCTCGGAATTGATACCTAAATTTTAATTCTCACATTTTCGAGTCAGTACCTAAATTTTGATTCTCACCTTTCGAGGTTGACACCTAAATTTTGACTCTCTCTTTGAGATTGATGCCTAAATTTAAATTCTCACATTTTTGAATCAGTACCTAAATTCTGATTCTCACCTTTCGAGGTCGATACCTAAATTTTGACTCGCTTCCTGAGATTGATACCTAAATTTCAATTCTCATTTTTGAATCAGTATTTAAATTTGATTCTCACCTTTCGAGGTCGATACCTAAATTTTGACTCTCATCCTGAGATTGATACCTAAATTTCAATTCTCATTTTTGAATTAGTACCAAAATTCTGATTCTCACCTTTCGAGGTCGATACCTAAATTTTGACTCTCTCTCCTTGAGATTGATACCTAAATTTCAATTCTCACATTTTCGAGTAAGTACCTAAATTTTGATTCTCATCTTTCAAGGTCGATACCTAAATTTCGACTCTCTCCCTGAGCTTGATACCTAAATTTCAATTCTCACATTTTCGAATCAGTACCTAAATTCTGGTTCTCATTCGAGGTCGATACCTAAAATTTGACTTTCTTCTCGAAATTGATACCTAAATTTTAATTCACATTTTTGAGTCAGTACCTAAATTTTGATTCTCATCTTTTGAAGTCGATATCTAAATTTTGACTCTCTTCTCGAAATTGATACCTAAATTTCAATTCTAACATTTTTGAGTCAGTACCTAAATTCTGATTCTCACCTTTCGAGGTCGATACCTAAATTTCAACTCTCTTCCTGAGATTGATACCTAAATTTCAATTCTCATTTTGAATCAGTACCTAAATTCTAATTCTCACCTTTCGAGGTAGATACCTAAATTTTAACTCTCTCCTTGAGAATGATACCTAAATTTCAAATCTCATTTTTGAGTAAGTATCTAATTTCTGATTCTCACCTTTTCAGGTCGATACCTAAATTTTGACTCTCTTCCTGAGATTGATACCTAAATTTCAATTCTCATTTTTTAATCAGTGCATAAATTTTGATTCTCATCTTTCGAGGTCGATACCTAAATTTTGACTCTCTTCTTGAGATTGATACCTAAATTTCAATTCTCATTTTTGAATCAGTACCTGAATTCTGATTCTCATCTTTTGAGGTCGATACCTAAATTACGACTCTCTCCTTGAGATTGATACCTAAACTTCAAATCTCATTTTTGAATCAGTACCTAAATTCTGATTCTCATCTTTCGAGGTCTATACCTAAATTTTGACTCTCTCCCTGAGATTGATGCCTAAATTTCAGATCTCATCTTTCGAGGTCTATACCTAAACTTGTTACATGATTCCCATCATCTAGAAATCTCTAAAATTTCATAACTCGAAATCCACTCTCCAATTCCCAGCGAGAGTCCCTATTTCTTGACTTGATCAAACATGCATCTGCTAGTATCCCCGGTGAAAAAAAAACACACACACACACATAACTCTACACATACTTCCGAGTCTGTTGACTTACGAGTTTGTATTGGTTTTTGTTGATCTCGTCGGTCAACCAAAATACACGCGGTGTGCTTGCCCAGTACACCACACCTATAGGGGGTCCATTTGTTGACCTCACTTTTGGTTGAGGTTTAGTTTTTCCTTTTTAGTAGCCTAAGGTCTAGCCATAGGACTTTCCTATTGACTATTCTTAGAAAACTAGACAAGGAACCTTGTCAATTAGAAATTTCAAACTCTTCTCTACTCAATTTGAAGTTCCTCATATTGGTCCTAACCTCTATCACTTAGTAGGTGGGGTCACTATGGGAAAAACTCAAGATGAGTCACCCTTAGGACTGCTGGACCTTAGGGTTGACCCTGGGTGTTGGTCTGGAGCTTAGGCACTCGTTTGCACTAACAATCACTCATTACTCTAAACCCAGAACTTCTAGGCTTTGGTCCCTTGATACTTTCGGGAGACTCCTGTAGGTGGTTCCTTAAACCCATTAGCTCTAGGCTAGGGTTTAGCTAAAACCACTACATAGAGGACCCAAAATGAGGTTTGTATTATTCCATGGTTTATTAATGGTGGTTGGTACTCCAACTCTAATAAAATACCCAACCTAGCCTTTTGCCCGCAAAATTCCCCAAACTACCCAAATACCCTTGGGACCCCAAATTTGGCCAAAATCTCTAAATCATGCCAAAATACCCAAACTTGTTCAAAAATCATTTCAAACACTTTGAAAACACCCAAGTAACCCAAAAAAAATAAATTGGCCAAATTACCAAAATACCCCTCCACAAAATTCTAAAAATTCTAAAAAATCCCAAAAATTTCCAAAACCTCCCAAATATTCCCAATTTCATTTTCTTTAACTATCACATGACCCAATCTGGCCAATTTGACCATCTTTGATCAAAACCCCCAAATTGCCCTTTAAAGACCCAAATTTTTCCAAATTCAACTCAAAAGTCCATCAATCTGATCTCAATTGACCCCAATTTCAATCCTAAACTCAAATTCACTTTTGATAGGTCAAACTAGATAAAATCTAAGCTTAATTGGTCCATGATTTGAGCCCAATTTTGGTGTGGGTCAAACCCCCAATTTTGGTCACATTACCTAATCTCACCAAATTGAACCCATAGCCTAGTCAATTGACCCCAATTAATATTGAAAAATCTTTATAACATTCGTAAACATCAAAATAAACCATCAATTTTCCTTTTTGAAGCCTCAAATCCATTTGATTTTGGCGTAAATCCAAAATTCCCAAATTTAGCCCCAAATTGGCTAAGTCCCCAAATTTCACCCAACTGATTGCCTTAACCCCAAAATTGACATGCAATTCATGTTGAAAACTCTTCATGGGGTCCCTATTGACCATTTACAATAATAAATTTGGAATTAGCCCAAGGCTAGCCCAAGCTAGACCCAAGCCTAGCCCAACATAACCAAATTGATTAGAATTCAAGATTCCCATAAATTGACCCTTCAATTGAACTCAAAACCACTTCCATCCTTCACCAAAGTTGTTCATTATGATCATCTATACCAAATGAAGTGTTTATTTGGGAAAATTTACATGGCTAGCCTAGACCAAACCCAAGACTTGGTCATTTGCACCCACTTGGACCCATGCACTAAATCTGACCCAACCACCCTAAAGCAACCAAATTAACTCCACCTCAGCCATTAGTTGACCCCTAAGACTGAGCCAAAACCTATCTAACCACCTAAACTAAGCCATGGACCAAAGTTCCCCTAAATTAAAGGATCTTATTCTAAAAAATACACATGCTTAAGATATCCATGCCAAATCAAAACACATTTGCATTAAATTATTGTGATAGATTCCTCTGGATGCCCTGAGCACCTAGCCACCTCCCCCTGGCCGGCCAGCCAGTCTAGTGGTCAGAAAATGGCCAAACCGAGAGCCACCCCCATGGAGCTTCACCCAAACCAAACCTAGAGGCCAGCTCAGCCAAATTGATTTGTAGAGCTCCTCTGCCCTCCACCAAAATACCACATTACACCTCCTAACTTGCCATAAAAACCACCATAACCCCATTATTACAAAAGGCCAACTCCATGGCAGTTAAACTAAGTGCTAAAATTTACTTAGAGACACCTCTCCAAATTAACCACAGAGCTTCCCTAAGATCCCCTCAGTGCATTTCAACTATTTTCCCTCACCAATTTCCACTGCCAAAGTTCAATTTAGAGCTCGAAATCTTGCCAGAAAGCAAGATAGAGCTCATTACACTTGCACACTCCACCAAACTCAAATTAACTCTAGCCACACCTTCAAAATAGTGAAAGAAGCTAAAGCCCCATAAAACCCCCCTTCTACATAGCCTCTACCATAGCTCTAGACCAACACCCAAATCCGGCCGTGATCGAATTCATACCTACGCCTTGCACCACAACAAGAGGCTTAATCAGTAGCCTCCTTGGACCCTAAAGAACGTGCCAAGACCCTTTGATTGAAGCTTCACTTTTCAGAGCAAAGGTATAAAACTTCTCTCCCTCCCGAGCATATTTTGATTCTCCATTTGATGAAGCTTAATTTAATTGCATGATTACCGTATGGATGTGTTTGCCTCACTTAGATGAGTCCATAGGATCAAACCCGAAGCAATTTGGTTGAGTCTAGACCGAGATCTTAGGGTTTTAGTGTGGATGGTCACGGGATCATTCTATCGGGGACGATGACGGGGAGCTGTTTGATCAAGCGTCTATCGAATGGACGACCAAGATGAAGCCGGATAGTGCTTCTTTACATGAATAGTGGGATGCGTGGCTGCTGGCGTGGATGGCAGCATCAAATGGGATCACGTCGCATGGAGCTTCGGAGCCACCGTAGGTTGACGACGCGCCGCGTGGTTAAGTAGAAAAATAGGGCTTTTCTATTTATTTAAACTCCCTTAACTTTAAAAATCCATAACTTTGTGTAGAAAAATCACAAAAAATAAAATAAAAATACCCTATAGCTTAGTGAACAGAGGAGAATAATATGGAAATAATTTTAGTTCAATGTGATGCATATTTTATTTTTAATTATTTAAATACTGATTTGAATCATTTGATTCTCCATGCATGTAGACTTATCATCATATCTTGAATTTTTGGCATATTGTAGCCTCTGTCAAGAAGAACATTTTCTGATTCTTCCAATGTCAGAGGAGGTCCCTAGATAGAGGATCACATTTTTCAACTCTATGTGCATTATTTGTTTAAAATAATTATGTAAATTAGCGTGTTGATTAGAAAATTCCAAGAAAATTTTGGAAGGTCCACCATGACCAAAGTAGCTTTTGAAACTAATTTCATGGGTCAAGTCATTTAAAATGTACTCTCAATTTTCATAAACTCTAAATCATTAAGGAAATTAATTTTGAAAGATATAAAAATTTAAATGACTTTATTTTTGATCTCCAATGTTATTTATGATCCATAGAACTCACCATAAAATTTCAAAATATTTTGAGTTCATTTGATAATTTAAGTTGATTTTTAAAGATAAACATCATTTTTGTCATTTAAATGATTTTTAAAAAATCAATATATAATTAAAAAATTTATAAAAACTTATTTTTTGAGTTCTCTATGATAAGACGTATTTTCAAAAAAATAAAATGATATTTAAAAAAACTTGATTTTAGCCTATTTTTAATATTTAAATAATTAAAAATCCCTAAAAATCACAAAAATAATAAAACTCATGTTTTGTTCTAAATTTCTTTCTAATCACTTGGGAACAATTAGAATATTTTTCCTAGTTTAATAAATAAAGATATTGAATTTTAAAGCTCAAAATAAATTTTAAAGGCTAAAAATGAGTTTTCACTAGAATAATTTCAATAAATCAACTAAAATTCAGAAAAATATAAAATCTACCTATCTGAGTTCTCTAACCTTAGGGAGACTTTTCAAAAATACAAAAATTAATTTTCCCCATTTTAAATAGGTTAATCTCTCTTGTACTGGAGGGATTGTCTCTTCTAGTGCTACTATTTGCTTTCTTTTCTCCTTGGGAGCCATCCTAAGAGGAAGAAATTTTCCGCTTCGTAAGTTTATTTCAATTATTTCCTCCCGCTCTTGTGGTAAATTTGAAGTTTCTTTCAGAAGTGCCTTTGATGATGCTTTTGTCTCTAAGTCTAATGATTCTAAGTTTATAGAAATTGGCACTCCACATAATTCGAGTGTAGCAATGCATCTTCACTTTCACTGTTATCAAAATTCTTATTATTACTTCTATCATTTGGATTGCTGTTAGACTCATTGGGTTGGGTACAATTTGAGCATTTTCTACAAGATCAAAATCGAGTTGGTTCTTTTTAGGAATGATATTATCAAAGATAGATAAAATATAGCCAAAATTAAAGCTTTTAGCATTAACCGACCCCTGAGGGACAAGAAAAAGTCAAACAAAATCAATGGCTCAAAAGATTTTTTTCCCTTATTCGAGATGATCATTCTAGGAGAGCAAAGATAAGTAGAAGTAGGGACTACAAAGGAAAAGGTAGCCTCTATTCTATGAAGTCCTATAATCCTCTCAACCTCCTTTTCTTTTCCTTTATGTGAGGTATCTTATTGAGAATCCTCTTGGAAAATTTAGTCCATGTTATATTCCATTCATCATTATATTTATAGGGGTCAACATAAATAGATTCATTGACCGATATTACGTTAATCAAACCCTTTTTGAGCTCTTTCAATTATTCCATTGGGTCGTCTATGTTCTCTACCTTGAAGTTATATTCCAACCAATCCTTGAAAACGATCTCATTCTTGTGCTCGAGCATCATATGGTAGGCACTATAGCTGGGGTAATCCTTCTTAATGACTTCTCCTTGTCTCTTGGCTTCAAATAATTTGAACTCTAGGATCATTAATAAGCTATGAAATATCTTTGTGAAAACTTCAGCTTTGAACGGATCTTATTAATGTGCTTAGCCAATGACTTCTTTTCTATATTTTGTTGAGTTCATTATTGAAGCTGCAACTGTAAGGATCGTTGCGATGGATTGACATTCTGTCACTTTTTTCTTTGTTCGGGTTGTACCGGTATCGGTTATTTATCCTTCTATTGCTGAAGCATTTCTTGAATTCTTTTCAAATGTTTTGTCTCAGCTTTTCTATTTGTTCTCTTATATTCATTTGCTTGGCTTCCTCTTGGAGACTGGCAGCTTTAAACATAAATGCTACCGATCTGTGAATGCTCGAGTAAAATTCAACAACATGTTATTCCTAAAGTTGAGGTTCAGACTTCATGCTAAGATTTCTCCAGTGAATGATGTAATCAATAAGAGTTTTTCTTGATTTCTGCTTCTCTATCACTTTAGATCTCCGACAGTGATGTGGTGTTATACTCCGAAAAAATTTTGAATAAAGAGATTTTCCAACTTAAGAAAAGTTTTGATAGATCCATCAGGAAGGTCAACGTATCAATAAAAAACAACTCCTAAGAGGCTGTTAACAAATTGTCGAAACAAATGTGCATCACAACCCCCTATGGTACAACTACTTGCACAAAAGTGTGCAACCTACCAAAGGGGGTTTTCATTTCCATCAAATAATTTAAAAAGTTATGGAACAAATCCCTTAGGGTATTGGACAGAATCATATTACTCTGGGCAGGGTCTACTATTTGGAATTAATGATCCAACCATCATCTGAGCCATTATATCCTTGACTTTTTGTTCCACTAATTGAGTTATGTAATTTTCTAGAATTTTGTTTTCAATGGAGTCCTTTTTCCTCTGACTTGTTTCTTCCATTTATATCAGTTCTTTCTTCTCATCGAGAATATGGACCATTTCTGGTCCAAGATCTTGATATTTGGCGACGATGTTACTTAGGACTGGTTATGCAAAGTTACCAATGCGACCATCATCTCCTCTACTTTCTTTTCAAGGCGATTAATTTGTTCATGGCATCATCGTATGACCCTTTATAATTCTTCTGTCATGTATTCTACACTTGATGGTTGTATCTCTCATGCAGATGAGGTAGCTCATGTCTCTACCATATTATTTCTAAAAACCTCGCATCTGGTTCATCGAGAGAATTCCTTTCTTTGTCAATGGATAGTTGCCTGACATTGGCTCTTGATTTCTTTAATCTTTCTTTAATTAAATAGTGTGATCTCGTTTATAAATCTCTACTGAAGGATTATTTACTGAGATGGTACATTGCATCCCCACAACATTAGAGACTTCTTAAGATGGTTTATGTCTCCATATGTTTTTTTTTTAAGTATTGGACGAGTCACCTCTAGGGGAGTGGCATCATGATGTAGGTAGCTACAATCCCCAGCTCGTATCATTTGCACTAGTGTTCATTTTAACGAATCTTTCCTTAGTTTGTGAAAGTATTTCATCATGTGTTGGTAAAGAAACTAGAAGGTGTCTCAACTTAGCTTTGGAAATGGGAGTGTGACGCACATCTGTGCCACTGTAGTTTACCGATCTCCTAAGAAAAGCTTAGCAGGGATCTGAGTAAATTGATCTTCAGATGATGTATTTTATTGCTTAAAAGGTTTTCTCTTCATTAATGGGCAGACTCCACATCCCATTTTTCCTATAACTTGTGAGAATGAATATTCCTCTTTTCTTGTGAGCTTCTCAAACACAAACCAAACTTTTGAGAGAAAATAACTTTTTCTCTTTTCTAGATGAAAAGATCAAGGTTGATTATCTACAATGTGTTGAACATTTTCCTCGTCGAGAGCAACAGACAACGGTTAAAACTTACTTCCTTTTAGGAAGAGGTAGTCCTCAGGGAACTTCACTTCCTCGGGCTCAACAATTTCTGATTTGGTAATTGTATCAATTGCATTCTTTTTCCTTTTCCTTAGTGTGGATCAAATTCTATTCCTCCATTGAGTGCGAGTTAGTGGATTAAATTCAGTGCTGAAACCAACCTCAAACATAAACAACGTCAAACTACATTCATCCTCTTTGATGAGGATTTCCTTACTTTACGATCAAATTCTTTATTTATTTCATTAATGGGATAGATTATAATGAAATTTTGAACTGTTTTGACAATAGAGGCCTCCTTAGATGGAATTTTTGAGAGGATAGAAGTCCTTGAAGGAATTCAACTTGAATTCAATCAGAGGCTATGTAACCTCAAGTGAGGCTTTCTTGATGATAGTTTGAGGTAAGTTAACCATCACTACTTCAATTTCATCAAATCTAGATCCAATCTTGATTATTGATCCTTGCTAATGAGTAGCCTTGCTAGTTAGCAAATCAAATCGTTGAGAGTAGGAAAATATTAACTTCAGGGCATCCATTGCAGCGGTACAATACTTTTAGAAAAGTTCAAAATATCATTTTTTACTTTAGACTCATTATGTAAATTGGGGATTTTGTATTTAAGCGGTTTTTTTTAAGTATTAATATCATTTTTTATGCCATTTTGTTCAGTTGTTTGTTTAACCTAAGTTTTGTTCATCGAGAACAATTCTTTGGATTGAAAAAACTTTAGTTCTACTTTTTCTAAAGATTGAAATGAGTATGACATAGATATGAGAGAAGGATAATTTATTCTAATAAAAGGCACATTATCCTTGCAATGAGAACAAAGTAATTAACTAGAGATGGGGAGAGAGAGAAAGTCCCCAGCATAGTCGCCACTCTCTTGTCACTGCCGCCAATTCTTTTGTCTTGACATTTGTTGATGTCATCGTTGTCAAGGAGTCGCCACTTTGTTATCCATTACATCGACCTCTTCTCCGAATAACTCTCTTTTTTAGATCATATAGGTGATCTTGAGAAATTGAGAAACTTGGAGGGAAACGAAATGGGTAAATAATAATGGAAACATACAAAAGAAAATAACTCGAAATCTTTCTTTTGATTATCATTATAGAGGGAACTTTAGAGTGTTTGACTTCCAAGATACTTGTGTAAATAAAACCACATGAAAAACCCCAAAACTAGAGATTTAAGTATGATATATATCCAGGGGGTTAGCATTCTCCTATACTATAAAACTTCTATAGTTAATTATGTCTAATATAGTTATGACCACTTAAGCAAACTCTCGATAAAAGTTAAAATTTGTTCTCACAAAGTTTAAGTGTTATTTGTCAAGGAATGGAACATCAAAATCCAGTCATAAGGGTAGTAAATATCTAATGATTTGATACTATCCTAAATGTTTTTGCTTTGTTGTTAATTGTTTTTTTGAAATTTGTCATTTGACTCCAGGTCTTGAACTTTCATCCCTAAAAAAAAGAGTTAGTACACCCTAATAACATGTATAGTAGATCTAGAGCATTACATGCCTTATGTCTTCAGTAGCTTTGCAAAAAAAGTTAATACAAAAATTATGTTTTATTAATTTAATTTGTTAACATTTTTAATTTTTAGACATCCCGATCAAGAAGTCTATGGCTTCGTCGTCCCGAGGTCATGAGTTACCCTGATCTACTTAGTCTGAGAGGCAATCAAACCTACTATGACCGGAAGATTCTTATCAACAACCATAGATTGTGTCATCCAAAAGATCTTCATAGACCCAAATATCTGGGGTTAAAGTTGTGTTCGGTGATATTTGTTCATTAAGGTTTTATTTAAGTATTAATATATTTTTTGGATTTAGAGGTTGAAAATTTTAGGCTTTTAGCATTATATTAGCCAATTAATTTATTTTGTCATTTTTTTTATTTTTGTATATTATTATTATAAGATAATCCCGAGTCATTAAAGTTTGCATTTTGATTATTCACAAGTGATAAGAAGATATTTTGTTAGCAGTCATGAGTTGCCTCATCCAAAATATCTTCTCAAACCTGGTTTTAGAATTTTTTATTCAAGTTTAAGTTTTAATGTCTTTTAAGATGAATTTTATTTTGTTTAGGTTGGTTGGACATTTTGGCTCAACTTATCATGGTTGAGGTTAAATATAGTTTTAGTCTCAAAAGAGAAATTAAAAATCTATTTAACTTCCAGTCACCTAAATTCATACAACTTGTTCAATTTGGATTTGAATAATCCATAGTAAACTTCTCGATAATCTGATATAATCCAAATTAGGTTAATTATTCCTCAAATTATCCTTAATCCATGTTTTAAGTTCAACATGATTAATCCACGTTGGTTTAAATTTAACTAGAGTCTAACTAAAACCTACTTGACTTCAGACTAGCTCAGTAATAATATTGAGTTTTTCATTCATGAAGCCACATTAACTTAGAATCAACTTAGGTTGAGCCGAGCTGATTCAATTTGATTATTTGGATTAAATCAAGTTCAAGCTATATTAGACGTGTTTATAGTCCAACATTATTTAGGCTTGAGTCATTATTCAAGCTTAAGCTAGATTAAACTTTGCCAGATCATTGACTTCACTTAGAGTTTCAAATGGGACAAATCTGAGTCAATTTAATTTAAAGCAAATTAACTCAGAAAGTGAGCTTATTTGAATTTCCCCTAATTAAGTCAGGTTAGCCCAACGGTCTGGTTGAATTGGGTTGGCCTGAGTTAGTTCGATTTGTCTCGGTATATCAGTTGATTTAGGTTAACTTAAGTTAGGTTGGATTGACCCAGTGGTTCAATTAATTTGGGTTAATCCGAGTTAGGTTGTGTTGGCCCTGTGGTTCAGTCGATTTGTTAACGTAGACTCAAATGAACCTAAGTCCAAATCAGATCACCTTTAAGATTTAGGTTCAATGTAGATTGACTAAGTCTAATGTGAGTTAGACTTAGGTTTTAGGTTTTGGTTAAGTCTAATTTCAGTAAGACTTAAAGGGATAATTAGGTTTAATGAAGGTTAAACCTATTTTAGGTTTAACTAAACCTTATTTAGATTGAGACTAATGTAGGTTAGACCTAATTATGATTTAAGATTTACTTAAGTCTAATCTAGGTAAGACTTAAATGGAGTAAATAGGTCTAAAATAGGTTAGACCTAGTTAAGGTTTAGAGATTCCCTAAGCACAATTTAAGTAAGACTTAATTAGGTAATTAGGTCTAATGTTGGTTAGACCTAATTAAAGTTTAGGATTTATTTATGTCTAATTTAACAGAGGCTTAATTAGTTAATTAGGTTTGATGTAGGTTAGACCTAATTAAAGTTTAAAGTTTAGGATTTAATTAAGTCTAATTTAAGTAAAACTTAATTAGGTAATTAGGTCTGATGTTGGTTAGACATAATTAAGGTTTAAGAGTTAATTAAGTATAATTTAAATAAAACTTAATTACGTAATTAGGTTTGATGTGGGTTAGGCCTAATTAGGATTTAAGATTTAACTAAGTCCAATTTAGGTGGGACTTAGTAAGATAATTAGGTATAATGTAGGTTAGACCTAATTAGAATAAAATTTAATTAAGTCTAATTTATGCAAGACTTAATTTGGTAATTAGGTCTTATGTAGGTTAGACCTTATTAGGATTTAAGAGTTAATTAAATTTAATTTAAGTAAGACTTAATTAGGTATTTAGGTCTGATGTAGGTTAGACCTAATTAGCATTTAAGATTTAATTAAGTCTAATTTAAGTAAGACCTAATTAGGATTAAAATTTTAATTAAGTCTAATTTAAGTAAGACATGATTATGTAATTAGGTATGATGTGGGATTGATCGAATTAGGATTATGTTTAATTAGTCTAATTTAGGTAAGACTTAATTAGATAATTAGGTCTAATGTAGATTAGACGTAATTTGGATTAGGTTTAATTTAGTATAATTTAAGTTAGACTTAGGGCCTGTTTGGAGCAGCTTATAAGTGCGGGGGCATTTTTATAAACGCTGCGGTACCATTTGGATCGCACGTTTTACCCGCTTATCCGAAAACACGGTTCAATTTTTACTCTAAATGCAGGCCACGGGTCGACCTCGATGTTCAACCCGTGGGCATCGTTTCAAGATAATCTACTTATTATGAAACACACAAGATGCCCCAAACACACCCTTAATTAGATAATCAGTTCTAATTTAGGTTAGACCTAATAAGGATTATATTTAAATAAGTCTAATTTAGGAAAGACTTAATAAAATAATTAGGTCTAATGTAGGCTAGACCAAATTAGGATTAGGTTTCATTAATTCTAATTTAGGTAAAACATAATTAGATGATTAGGCCTAATTTAGCTGAGACCTAAATAAGATTTGGTTTAATTAAGCTTTATTTAGGTAAGGTTTAGTGGGATAATTAGTTTTATTGTAGGTTCCACCTAATTAGGATTTAGGTTTAACTAAGCCTTTTTTAGGTAAGGCTTAGTTAGAAATATAAGTCTATTGTTGGTTAGAACTAAGGATTTTGAGCTGGTCTCAATTGGATTGGGTTCAATTTGGGTTAGCTTCAAGTTAGATTAAGCTTAAGCTAAATTCAGGCTCAAAATTGGGTTAGCCCTATGTTTAGGGTTGGGACTAAGATGGTTAGATCCAATACACATAGTTTATTTGATTCCAATGTGGCTAGAGTCAACATACAGGATTTTATTCAAGTTTGGTTGAACCTAAGTCTCGAGTTTAGGTTGTGTCTAGGTTGGTTAAACTCAACAATAAAGATTCATGTTGGGTTCAAATTGGTTAGACCCAAGATTTAGCCAAATTTAGATGAAAATTAGGCTAAACCCAAAATTAGAGGTGTGTCTTTTTGATCAGACAATGGTAACCATCCTATTATAACCTTAAGGTAAGGGTCTTAAGGTCAATCAAATTCTTCAAGCTAGGTTTTAGGAAAATTTGAGCCAAAATCAAATTTTTTATTTTTTATATTTTTACCCTTGAATTTCTAATGATTCATTTTAGGGTTTTCAAGGGTGAGAATTTTTTTTAGGGTTCAATTTCATTTTAATTTCCAATTTTTCCGATTTTTAAAATTATTAAAAAATAATTTCAAAGTTGATAGAAATTAGATATTTTTCATTTTATGGGCCTCCCCTCATTTTGGAAAAAACATAGGAAATTCCCTAAAATGGGGGGAAAGATACTTGCAAATTTCATGATTTTTAGGTTTATGTTTAATTTTAAATATTTAAAATACTCCATAGAGTGTTTAATTAATTAAAATTAAACTATAAATTCTTTATTTTTAGTTTTGTTTTTATAAATTTCTCCTTATTTTACCGAGTTCAGAGTTATTTTTCTTTTACTTTTGTGACTTTTCTACGCAAAGATATATATATATATATATATATATATATATATATATATATATATA
>JXCR01147692.1:319210-378021 GCA_002079205.1 Phalaenopsis hybrid cultivar
TATATATATATATATATATATATATATATATATATTAAGGATTTCACAAAATTTATAGATTTACTGAATTAAAGAATTTTGAATTAATTACATATCTGACACGATGCTGATCGCTTGCATCTTTAAAGATATTGACAAAAAAGAATCTTCAGTAGAAGAAAAATTAAATAATTAATGATGATACTATATTAATTAATCAAAATATTAAAATCATTATAAAATGTATAATAAATTAAAAAGTAAAAAATAAAGAAGATTTTTTTATTTCTTTACACTGCAATATTTATTTAAAAAAATGATCACCTCACTTTTGATGAAGTAATGAATTCTATATATGTTTTTTTGGAAGGAAGTTCCTAATAATGAAATAGATTTCCTCTCTTCGAATAAAACATCAATAGGTTGTGATTTAATGTCCAAGAAGATGCATAAGAAATATGGTGTTAACTATTTTTATATTTACTTTTCTGTTGCAAGAATTTCTATAATTTGATCAATTTTGGCTTTAATTTAAGCATGAAATCTAGTTATTCATCAAATAGTTATAAACATTATAATTTTAGATGATTTAGGTAAAAAATTTTATATGAATTAATTTGAAGGTTTTATAGTAAAAGGTCAAGAAAATAAAGTTAGCAAGATAATAAATCAATGTATGGATTAGAAGAAGCTCCTAAACAACTTTTATAAAACAATGTTATCATATAACTCTTTCTAGTGAGTCAGATAAATGTGTTTATAGTAAGAGATGGTTATATTATATTATGTCATTAACTTAATGATATTTTAATTTTTGGCATGAATCTAGGTATTATGAATGACATTAAAGATTTTATATGGTATCAAAGATTTAGGTGAAGCTAGTACTCAAGCATAGAAATTAGTAGAAATACAAACCAAATTTTTATTTCACAATCAAATTATATTCATAAACTTCTTACGAAATTTAATTTTCAAGATGTATATCTAGCAAACACTTCATATAACTCTAACTTACATCTTATTAAGAATTTATGTGATAGTTTATCACAATTAAATATTATTAAATAATTGAATATCTTATGCATCTAGCAAATTATTATCGACCTTATAACTTATGTTGGAAATAAATTAAGTAGATATGCTATTAACCCAAGTGAAACTCATTAGAATGTAATACGAAGGATTTTAAAATTTTTAAAATGCGCAATAAACTATTGCATTCATTATAGCGGTTTTTCTATACTACTAGAATAATATTATGATTGTAGTTGGATTATTGACTATGATGTTATTAAAGCCATTAGTGGTTATATCTTCACATTCTATGGTGGTATATCATGGAAATCACTAATAAAAACTAGAATGTTGGTCTCCTATGGAAGCATATATATTATAGTACTTGATCTTGTTACATCTGAAATTGATGGCTTAAACTTTTGTTAGCTTATTTATCTTATGTTAACAAACATGTGCCTACCATTTTAATAAACTTTGAAAATCAAGTAGTGAAAATAAAAGTAAATTGTGCTAAATGAAATGATAAAAATTAGTATATAGAATTAGACATGAGTCTTTATATGAATTATTTAAATGAAATTTTATCACTTATCATTTTATTTTCTCTGAGAAAAATAGAGTAGATCCATCAACAAAATGACTTGTACAGACTTTTATATTGATGTCAGTAGTGTCATAGGATTAAAATAGTCATCACAGTGGAAACCCAAAGTTCAAATTGGAAACACCATGATAGAAATTTCAATGCGGTAGAAAAAATGTTGAGTGTGATAATAGTAGAAAAAATGTTGACTTGTAAAGACTTCTATAATACTTATTGATTTAAGATTAAAGTACATGACCTTTAAAATTTGTCTCATATCATGCCATACAAAATGAAACAAAAATATATATATATAAGTAGTTCAAAACATTGGTTATTATGATATTTATTATTATTAGCATTTGCTTATACCAGGTCAAAGGTGACTCTTGGAAGACATTTTTCACTGAATGCATGATAAAAATTGTCCAAAAATATAAAACTTCATCTTGGATCATTTTCACCAACTATTTTATTATATTTTTAATTTGAGAGGAATTTTTTTATATTTAATAAAAAAATAAGGATAATAATAATATTATATAGTTGCAACGTGAAAGCTTCATAACTTAAGAATGTTTCAAAAACATTATTAATAATATTAAATATTAATATTATAACTTGTAACATAAATAAATTAAATTAAGGAAAAATAAATCAATAAATATATAACTTGAAATAATTTCGTTAACGGCTATAAATCATAAGTAATATTAATATTTTGTCTCCATCCCTTAATTATAACTAGATGATAATATGAGCTTGAAAGGGAATGTCAATTTTCTAAATTCTCTATTACCTTCCCAATCAAAATTTCATCTTCTTTCTTGGTGTTGAGAAGATAGGACGAAGAAAAATATAATCGACAAAAATCTAGAAGAACACACAGAGATTTAACGAGGTTCGACAAAGATGTCTACGTCCTTGAGAGCAGAGCGGCGACTTTCCTTTCAATCTCAGAAAAGAGTACATGACTAGAATACCGAAGCCCTAAGGGTTACAATAGAGTCTATATATATAGCTTTGGAGTACAATATGTAATTACAAAATTACCCCTAAACCACACCGCGGGGCGTTGCCCCCGCACCCCCAACTCACGTAATGAAACTCCCCCGATTAGATGGATTCTTCCGCTCCACTCCACTTCGATCCAATATCTGTCCCTTATATGGAAAATGAGTCATACCATAAAAAATCTCCACCTTGACGAATATTCAGCCCCTTAGGAGAAATACATTATGGAGTTTCTTACAGACTGAAGTGGGTTGGGCCACCATGCTTCTCTAGCAACTGCTAACATTCAACAAGTCCAAGCAATGCAAGAACTTGTTGATAGTAACTGGCTTGGTCAACATATCAGCTGCATTNAGTATAAATCTTCTACAATAGTATCTCACCAGAAGCAATCAATTCTCTGATCTTGTGATACCTGACATCAATATGCTTGATTCTTGCATGGTATACCTGGTTCTTAGCTAGATAAATAACACTCTGACTATCACAATGAACCTAAACTCCACCTTGCTCAACGCCCAGTTCCTTTACTAGCCCAGCAAGCCATAAGGTTTCTTTGGCAGCTTCAGCTAGTGCAATGTACTCACCTTCAATTGTAGATAATGCCACAATAGACTGAATTTTTGATTTCCAACATATAGGCCCTCCACCAAGAGTAAACAAATATCCAGTTGTAGACCTTCTTCCATCCAAATCACCTGCATAGTCTAAATCAATGTACCCCACAATCAAAGGATCATCTTGCTGACTGCCAAAAATAACTCCATGTTCTACAGTACCCTTCAGCTACTTGAAAATCCATTTAACTGCTTCCAATGTCACCTTCCTGGTTTAGACATGTATTTGCATACTTGACTAATAGCATGAGTCAAATCAGGACGAGTACATACCATTGCATACATCAAGCAGCTAACTGCATTGGCATATAGAACATTTTTCATGTCTTCGATTTTTGTAATCTTTCTTAAGACATTGTTTTGAAGAAAGCTTAAAATGATTTGTCAATGGAGTGCTCACAAGCTTTGCTTTGCTCAACTCAAACCTTTCCAGCACTTTCTCAACATAGCCTCGTTGAGATAAACATAATCGTCTTGTGTTTCTATCTCGATGAATCTCCATTCCAAGAATCTTCTTCGTAGGACCCAAGTCTTTTATGTCAAATTCCTGGCTCAATAAAGCTTTCAAACCACGGACATCACACATAGTATTTACAACAATCAATATATCATCAACATACAGTAACAAAAAAATAATAGAACGATCATCAAGGCTCTTCACATAAACACAACAACCATACTCACATTGCTTGTAACCAATCTGAATCATGTAGAAATCAAACCGCTTGTATCATTGTCTTGGAGACTGTTTCAACCCATACATTGATTTCTTTAATCTGCAAACCAGATGCTTCCGTCTAGGTTGAGTGAACCCTTCTGCCTAATCTAGGTAAATCTGCTCCACCAAATCACCATGCAAAAAAGCAGTTTTAACTTTCATCTACTCCAAATGCTGATCCCAAATAGCTACTAATGCAAGCACTAATCTGATTGAAGTATGTCTAATCACAAAAGAAAAGATTTCATTATAATTTATCCCCTTCTACTGTGAAAATCCCTTTGCTACTGGTCGAGCCATAAATTTTTCCTCTTCTTTTTCTGATACTGCTGGTTTCCTTTTGTACACCCACTTACACCCAATAGCATTCTTTCCCTCAGAAAGCTGAACTAGCTCCCATGTGCGATTTTTCTGCAAAGACTTCATCTCCTCAACCATTGCACCGATTCATTTCTCTTTCTCCTGGTTGGTGATAGCTCCTTATAAAGTGGTTGGATCATCGCTGCTGAGGAGAAGTCTACAAGAGACCAAGTCTTCATAAAAAAATCTGCTAGAAGGCCTTATGTTGGTGCGTCTCTATCTATCTCTAGCTAGATTATAATTCTGCAAATTATCTGGAATGGAATCACCAGGTGTTGGATTTGAACCTTTAACTCTCTCAGTTGTTTCTGGATGTTGCTTTAAATCTATCTGCACTGCATATGAAATGGAACTATTCTTTGACACCTTGACTTGATTCAGCTGCAACATTGACTGTTCATCAAAAACTGCATATTTACTGATCACTATCTTCTTTGCAATCATATCTCAAAATTTGTATCCTTTAACACCTTCCTTGTAGCCCAGAAAGATGCACTTCTTGGATTTTGCATCAAGTTTTTTATCTTTCATCTGCAGGTACATGCACATAAGCAGGACAACCAAAAATTCATAAATGATTGAAATTAACTAAATTACATGTCCATACCTCTTCTGCAACCTTGCCAAGTAATGATGCCCGAGGTGATCTATTGATGAGATAACATGTCATATTCACAGCCTCTACCCAAAACTCTTAGGAAGCCTTGCATTCAGTCTCAAGCATTTTGCCCTTTCAGTCAAGGACCTGTTCATCTTTTATGCTACACCATTCTGTTGTGGTGTCTTGTGCACCGAAAAAATGTCTCTGAATCTCATGCTCCTCACGAAACTTCTGAAACTGCGAATATGTGTACTTCATGTCATTAACATATCTGAAATACTTAATCTTTCTGTCAGTTTGGTTCTCCACCTCACTTTTCCACTGCTTTATTTCGGAGAAGACTCCAGATTTCTTCTTCAAAAAATACACCCAAACTTTCCTGAGAAATCATCAATAAATATAACAAAATATAGTGATTCTGTCATTGACGATTCCCTGATAGGGCCTCATACATCAGAATGCACAAAATTAAGAATCTCTTCAATTTTGTATTTTCCAGTCATAAAACTGACTAATATGTTTTTCAAGAACACATAACTTACAAAGATCGAGCTTGCAGCTTTTAATACCATGCAACATGTTTGTTCTATGCAATTATGTCATCCCACATTTACTGAGATGACATATGTCATAACTTTGTACTATCATCATCTGACTCCACATAATGAACTCCACCTATAATTGTACTCCCCAATAGTTTATAGATATTACCTCCAGTTAACTTTCATTTCATCACAGTCAGTGCACTCTTAACAATTCTAATAGTTTCCCTATCTTTATCTGCCTTAGGAAAAAACTATTTCTAAGTAAAGTGCCCATGGAAATTAAATCCTTCTTCAGATCTAGAATATGTCTGACATCACAAAATGTTCTAACAGCGTCATCATACATTTGAATTCTGACTTCACCAATACCAACAATATTGCAGCATCTATCATCACCTAAATAAACTGAGTCAGAATTAGTTAACCTGTATGAAGTAAACCACTCCCTATTATGTGTTATGTAATAAGAGCACCCTGAATCAAGAATCCATGCATCCATGAACTATGTTGATGAAACTGAAAGCATATCACCATCACTGCAATCTGAATTGTCACCCTACACCACATTTACGGACTTGGATGATGCATCACCTTTCTCTCTAGTTTGCTTCTTGAGCTTTGGACAATCCCTCTTCATATGACTCGGCTCTTTGCACTTGTAACAATGAATTGTCTTTTTGCCTCTAGACTTATATATGGAATTTTGCCTTCCAGAATCCTCCTTCTCTTTCTTCCTTCCACGATCTTGATTACCCTTAACATAAAAACTATCGTTATGAGAGCTTTCCCCTGCATTCTGCTTCTGTTGATTGTGAGCCAATAATATTGCAATAATCTCATCAACAATGATAGTTTTTTTTCCATACGTAAGCGTAGTCACCAGGTGTTCATAAGGAGTCAATGAACACAATAAAATCATTGTTCGATCTTCATTCTCAATACTCACATCAAGCCATCACAAATTTGTGATTATTTGATTGAAGTCATTCACGTGTTTGTTGACCTCACTTTTGGGTGAGGTTTAGTTTTTCCTCTTTAGTAGCCTAAGGTCTAGCCATAGGACCTTCCTATTGACTATTCTTAGAAAACTAGACAAGGAACCCTCACCATTAGAAATTCAAACTCTTCTGTAATCAACTTGAAGTTCCACATGTTGGTCTTCCTAATCTCTAGCACTTAGTAGGTGGGGTCACTATGGGGGAACTCAAGATGAGTTACACTTAGGAATGTTGGACCTTAGGGTTGACCCTGGGTGTTGGTCTAGGGCTTAAGGTACATACTTGCACTCACAATCACTCACTATCCTAAACTTAAATTTCCTAGCTTTGGTCCCTTGATACTTTTGGGAGACTCATGTAGGTGGTCCCCTAAACCTACTAGCTCTAGGCTAGGGTTTGGCTAAGATCACTACATAGATGACCCAAAGTGGGTTTTTCCATTGGTCCATGACTTATTGATGGTGGTTGGCACTCCAACTCTACCAAGACACCCAACCTAGCCTTATGCCCATAAATTCCCCCAAATTACCTATAGATACCTTTGGAACCCCAAATTTGGCCAAACTTTCCAAATCTATCGAAAATACCCAACTTTGTCCAAAAATCATTTCAAACACCTTGAAAACACCCAAACTACCCAAAATCCCAAAATTTGGTCAAATTACCAAAATATCCCTCCTTAACCCAAAATTCCAAAAATTCCAAAAAATCTCAAAAATTCCCAAAACCTCCCAAATATTTTCAATTTCATTTTTCTCAACTATTACATGACACAATTTGCCCAATTTGACCATCTTTGATCAAAACCCCCAAATTGCCCTTTAAAGACCCACATTTTCCCAAATTACCTCAAATGTCTATCCAATTGGTCTCAATTTACCCCAATTTTAATTCTAAACTCAAATTCACCTTTGATATGACCAATCTAGACCAAGTCCAAACTCAATTGGTCCATCATTTGAACCCAATTTTGATTTAGATCAAAATCCCAATTTTGGCCCTATGACTTGGTGCCACCAAATTGAACCCTTAGTCCACTCAATTGGCCACAATTTCTGTTGAAAAATCTTCATAACATTCCCATACATCAAAATTGACTTTCAATTGGTCTTGGTGAGACCTCAATTTTATTTGATTTCAACCTAAGTCCAGAAAGCCTCAAATTTACCCCAAATTGATCATGTCTCAAAATCTTACCAAATTGAGGGCCTTAACCACAAAATTTCTACTCTATCCCTTCATGAAAAATCTTCACAACATCTCCCTTGATCATTTGAACCATTCAATTTGGACTTATCCCAAGGCTAGGCCAACCTAGACCCATGTCTAGCCCAACATACCCAAATTGGCCAAATTTCAAAAATCCCCCAAATTGAACTCAAAATCACTTCAACCCTTCACCAACAATCTTCATAACAATCATCTTCACAATGTTGATCAATTAATTGGGTCAATTGACATGGCTAACCTAGCCCAAATCCAAACTTTGATCACTTGAACCCACATTGAACCCATGCATTAAACATGACCAAACCACCCCAAAGTCATCAAATTAATTCTACCTCAGCCATTGGTTAGACCCTAAGACTGAGCCAAAATCCATCTAACAACCTAAACTATGCCATGGACCAAAAGTCCCCCAAATTAAGGGATTTTAATTCCAAAAATGCACATACTTAAGATGCCATTACCAAAACTAAACCTCATTGCATTAAGTTGCTTTGACAAATTCCCCTGGATGCCCTGAGCACCTAGCAACCTCCCCCTGCCCGGCCGTAGTCGCCGGAGAAGCTCAAAACCGAGAGCCACCCCTATGGAACTTCACCCAAATTAAACCTAGGGGCCAGATCAGCCAAATCAAATTGTAGAGCTCCTCTACCCTCCACCTAAGCACCACAATGCACCCAAACATTTGCCCTGAGAGCCACCCCTTAGCCATTTTTATAAAAAAGCACCTCCCACGGCCATGGAAAGGGTGCTGAAAATTTCTTAGAGAGAGCCCCCCAAACTTCTCACAAAGCTTCTTTGAGATCCCCTAAGTGCAATCCAACCCTCTTCCCCCACTGAATTCCATTGTGGAAGCTCAATTTTGAGCTCAAACCTCTGCCAAAAACCAGGACAGAGCTCATTACACTTCCACAGTCCACTAAACTTTAATTACTTGTGCCCACACCTTCACAACCGAGAAAGAAGCCAAAGCCCCATAAAATCTCGTTCTGAAATAGCCTCTACAATAGCTCTAGACCAACACCTGAAATCGGGTTTGATCAAAATCACACCTAGGTCTTACATCAAGACCAGAGGCTCAATCCCTAGCCTCTTTGGACCCCAACGAACGTGCCAAAAACCTCTGATTGAAGCTTCACTTCTTAGAGCCAAGGTATAAAACTTCTCTTATTCCCGAGCCTATTTGAACTCTCCATTTATTTTGAGTTGATTTCATGGCATCATAACCGTATAGATTGTTCCTCTAGTCTAGACGAGCATTTAAAAAGAATTCACTTAATTTGGTTAAGAAATGAGAGAGATGTTAAGGCTAGAAGATTGACGGTTCTCGGGCTAGGCTATCGGGGATGATGATGGGGAGCCGTCCGATCACGCATGTATTAGATGGACGGTCTTGATCAAGACGGACAGCGCTTCGGAACATAATCCGTGGGCCGAGTCAACGCTGAGGTGGATGGCGATGTCAAATGGGAGCGCGTCGCGTGGAGCTTCGGAGCTGTCATAGGTTGAGGTGTCGCCACGCGTTTAAATAGATAAATACGGATTCAATTAATTCATAAAATAATCCCTAACTTAAGAATATCATATCTTGGTGTAAAAAAATCACAAAAATAAAATAAAAATACCCTCTTGCTAAGTGAACAGAGGAGAACAATGTGGAAATAATTTTAAGTCCATATGATACATATTTTATTTTTAATCAATTAAATACTGATTTGGATATTTTGATTCTCCATGCATGTAGTAATATCACCATGGCTTGAAATTTTAGCATATTATTGCCTCTGTCTTAGGGAACATTCCCTGATTTTTCCAAAGTCATATGAGGTTCCTAGACAGAGAATCATATTTTTCAAGTTTATATGCATTATTTGCTTAAATTAATCATGGAAATTAGCATGTCTCTTAAAAAAATCGAAGAAAATTTTGGAAGGTTTATGATGACCAAAGAGCCCTTGGGAAAATTTCTCATGAGTCAACTCATTTAAAATGCACCTAATCTTTACAAACCCTAAATCACGAAGATAATTAATTTTAAAAAATTAAAAAGAAAACAAAATGACTTGATTTTTTATCTCCACTATTGTTTAGAATCCAGAGAACTCACTACAAAAATTCCTAAATATTTTGAGTTCATTTGGTAACTTAAGTTGATTTTTAAAGATAAATAATATTTTTGACACTAAAATGATTTTTAATAATTAAAATAAAACTTGATTTTTTGAGCGTTTTGTGATAAGGGGTATTTTCTAAAAATAAAATGACATTTAAAATAAAAACTTCATTTTTAGCCTATTTTAAATAATTAAATAATTAAAAATCCCTAAAAATCACAAAAATAATAAAATTCATGGAAATGTTCTAAATTGCTATATAAAAACTTAGGAATAATTAGAATATTTTTCCTAATTTTCTACATAAGGACACTGAATTGTAAAGCTTAAAAATAATTTTTAAAGGCTAAAAAATGAATTTTCACTAAAATAATTCCAATAAATCAAATAAAACTCAAAAAAATATAAAATCTTCTCCCCTGAGATCTCTGACTTAATTTTCTCCACTTAAAATATTTTATATTTAATAAATGCCCCATAACTTAATTTTCTCCACTTAAAATATTTTATATTTAATAAATGCCCCATAACTTAAAATAATTCTTAAAATTCAAATAAAATTCAAAACATCATGAAATTTGGTCCAAAGGCTTCTCTGGTTTAAGTCTACCTACAGTAAAAATTTTAAGGGATTAGGTTTTACCATGGTCAAGTTAGAAATTTTCTTTGAAAAATCATATTTTTACATGAAAATAATTATATAAATTAAATCAAGTTTTCAAAAATCATATTTTCTCCTCTAATGTCTTAATTGACTCATGTATGAGGTAGGATAAAAATTTCAAAGTCATTTGGATTAAATTTGACAAATTATGAAGTGTTAGAACCTTAAGGGCAAATATGTAATTTTGGAAATTTAGCCTTAATTAACATTTAAGCTTAATTCAAGGAGGGAAATGTGTAACCTCTGATCTTAATTTGGATGTTTGAAACACAACCGATTAATTAGTAGAAACAAACCTCACTTTCCAAATTGAAAAGATGGGTTAATAAATTTCTAAATTATTAAAATTTGGAAGTTTATTAAAATAAAATGAACCTAGGACTTTGACTTTTGAAGTCAATAATTAATCAATTTAATACCCCTATTTTGATTTTCAAATAAAATTAATTTTGAAATCAATAATTAATCAATTTAATACCCCTGTTTTGATTTTCAAATGAAATTTAAATCTTGAATCATGATCACCTAAAGCTTAACATTTTTAAAATTAACTAAGACACTCACCTAGGACTTAAGGGCTTAGTAGTGACTTAGGTTAAATCAAGTTTCATTTAAATGAGGATTAGAAAAGCACACATCATTTAAAATTAAAATATCTTTCAAACACTACAAGCCTAATTAGGACCAAAATTTGGCAAAGTGTTCCAATAACACTAACTTGCCTCCTTAAGGGTCTTCACCCACAGAATCTTCAAAATTAAATTACAAATGATAATTACCCTATTGTTAGGGGTAATTGAGAAATCAATGCTCACTGAGCACTAAGGGTAATTACAGGATGAATTATTAAGCAACATAATAAGTTTAAAAGAACTCGGGATTTTCCATCAGGCAGTGAGAGAGTAGCATGGACCTGCTTCTTTCTTTAGGTTTGTTGGATACCTCAGAGATCTACTAAACTTAAAATCTTTTGCCTGGCAACATCATCCTTAATTAAACTCCTAAGGACCCACCAAGATATGACTTATGGTTAGATAGGTCGTCAAAACTTTCATTCCCTATTTCATATAAACTGTCTTAACATGCCTTTTGAGTTTCACGTGGTGGAACAAGGAGACACGTCAGGTACGCTTTTACATTTTTCTGCGTTGTCTTTCTTGTACTTTCATACTGTACTTCTATACCTGCAAATTTGCATGTTAAACAACGACGCCACCCTGCATGAAAACTAAAACTATTAGGATAGCCACAAAACCAAAACCAAAACCAAAATTAAAATCAACCAAGATAAAATTCACCCCCACAACATTCAAAATATTAAAACAACTCAATATTTTATCACAAACATCACACAAAACTAGAATTCCAACAAAATTAAGACATCTCTATCGAACGACCGGGGATTCTTCGGAGGAGGTAACCTACGGTTTCTAACGAGGCTTCCCACGGTCTAAATGAAATTATGGAATTCATTAAATTGAGTTTAGTAAGTTTATTTGGACTAAGTGAATCCAATAGAAAATAGTGGTGCCAGAACGAGGGAACCGTCGGATCCTAACCGGTGTCGCTCTAATCAACTTTAACATGCCCCCATAAAATTTAAAGAACTTCAGATCCTAACCGGTGTCACTCTAATCAACTTTAATATGCCCTCATAAAATTTAAAGAACTTCACCAAACCGGTGTCGCTCTAATCAACTTTAATATGCCCTCATAAAATTTAAAGAACTTCAAACATATGCCACCTGATTTGATATCATAACTTGACACACTAGAAAACTCAAACTCGTCGCGGCAAGAAGCTTGGAGCTAGCATGGTGGACAGCACAACCATCTTCAATAGCAAAACCTGTCTTCCTCAACTAAACCAATCTTCCTTCCTTAGATATAAACAACAAAGCCATGGGACTTCGAGGTTGTTTGCTTATGCAACGTAAATCCTCACATTATCTTTAGGCCCTTGTGTAGCCCTGTTATACAATATAAGCCCTAACTCGGCTTAGGATTCCAAGGTTATCGTCCGTCACGACCTAAATCCTCACATCTTCCAGGCTATTTGTGTGATAGTTTCACATGAATGTAAGCCCTAACTAATAAAATTGGTAGGACGAAACACCTAAATATTTCTCCTCAAAACTGAAGCCAAACATTTAGATAGCTTGGGAAGTCACCGAGGTTCTCCTCTGGATCCATGACATCCCCTAGTTCTTCCTCCAGACTCTACAACAAAATGTTCCAAATTTGAACCAATCCCCTTTCACACCTCTACGTCCGATTTCCTCTAAAACAAAATATTGAATCAATCTCTTTTCACACCTCTACGTCTGATCTCATTGAAAAGTCCCACCCTTTGAAATTCTTTGAAGATAATATTTCTTAATTTTTATCAAGAGTCTTCTTAGGTGACTTTGGTCATTTAAGATGTAATTAACTATAGGGTCTTGCCCTTATAGGAAGCATGTCCGAACCCAGCTTAATATAAACCATATTTAATTCCTTATGTTAAATAGGGGAACTTGTCGGCAAATATAAAGGTTTCGCAGACCAGACGGATGTCATATATTCTTTAGTTTATTTGATCGAGTCTCATCCTCAAGTCATGTGCTTATCCTTCGGGATAGATACAGGGTTTGAGGTAAAGCGCTCTTTCATTTAAACTATGAAAAATATGGGATCAGTTTGATTTCAAACTTTTCTAAACTTCAACGTCCTTCTGAAGCGGGCAACATGATTTTGATTCCGGTGACCGACAGCTTCTTACGGGCAACTCCAACCAAAAATAGCGCCGACAGTGTTGTACCAGATTAGAGACTTCTTGCATCTTCAGCCCATACAAATTTTGTTTTAGATACAATTTATTCGTCAGAGATTTAGACATAAACTGGGTTCCCAATTTCTTCCATACCTCCCCTGAAAATTTTAGATTCATCATATGATACATAACCTCATCTGTCAGGCAAAAACGTATAGTTGCTACCGCTCGTTGTTGCAATTCTTCTCAATCTTCATTGTTAATGACATCTGGTTTCGTTGCCCGCAAAGCCTTCAATATTCCATGTTGCGCCAACAAATATTTCACTCTTATTTACCACAACCCAAAGTTCTAAGTTCCATTGAACTTCACTGCATCGAATTTTGCACCAGAAATTGCCATCTGAAATTGATCCTGCAACGAAATTCTTCTAGAAATTCCTGAGAGTTCTTTTCCTGATTCTCTTCCTCTGCAGCATTCTTCTCAGATCCGCTGATGCAAATCTGCCTGAACTTCGAGAGGTCGCGAACTTCTCCTTCTGTAAGCTTGTCGCAGGACTCTCTGCTGTTTGTAAATATTGGTTGCGAACGAAGCCTCTTAGCTAACACGTGAACACTATCGTGAATCCTCTTGTGTCGCAGATGGAAGAAGCTCTGCAGAATGTTTGCGAACTGCTCCTCTCCGAACGATCGCACGCGAACACGTTCTGCCCCAATCGTAAATCCTTGCCTGCGTCGAACCGCCGGACTTCATAACTCACTACATTCTCGCCTGCTGGCACGAAGCTCTTCGCGAATTCTTTTGTCCGAATGCCGCAAACCGCTAAACTCCCAGAAGCCCTAGCCGCACCCCTAGCGGAACTCCTCTTCCAAATTTTCTTCGTTTCTGTGCCGTCGAAAATTTTTCTTCCCGGCCCTAAAACCTCGCTCTGATACTACTTGTTGAGAAATTAGGGCGAAGAAAAGTAGGAATCGACACAAATTCATAAGAATACATAGAGATTTAATGAGGTTCGGCAAAAATGCCTATGTCCTCGGGAGCAGAGCGGCGGCTTTCTTTTCAATCTCAGAAAAGAGTACAAACTAGAATACCATACCCCTTAGGGTTATAATAGAGCCTATATATATATATATANGAAAAAAAGAAAGAAAAGAAAATGAAAAGAAAAAAAAAAGAAAAGAAAAAGAAAAAAAATTGGAAGGAGAAGCTTGAAAATTAGTGCCTACTCGAAAATTGGTTCTGCATTTGATCTTTTTAAAATATAAGACTTGAGAAACACTTAAGGTTATAGATATAGTATAGTAAGTAAAATTATTTTTAATGAAAATTTTTAAGTGGATATAATAAAAGAACTAAATTCTAAATTTGGAAAATCTACAATATATTTCTGAATTAGATAGAAACTCATATTTTCATCTTTCTTAACATTAAGAATTTCTAAACTTTAAGTTGGTCTCATTTACTGAATATTTTTCATAAATTAGATTGTTATATTTCTAAATCAAAATTTTAGTAACTCCTAAAGAAATTCATATACATATCATACCTATTTAGTTTTTAAAGATTGAAGTGTCACTTGAGGACAAGTAATATTTTAAGTTTTGAGGATTTTAATACACCTAAAATATAGTATTTTTAGACACATTTTTATATCTATTTTTAAGATATTACGCTTTAATGGAAAATATTTTTGTGTTTTTTCTTGAAGATACAAGTGAGAAGGGTGAAAAATGCTTAAAGAAGTGAAAAAGGATCAAATTTAAAGCAAAAAGGTGAAAAATATGCAAAACCGTTTTGGCGCCTCAGCGCCAGATTGGGTGCTTAAGTGTCGATTAAATAGAGAAGGCCGCGCCTAAGCTCCAGAGGCCCCGCGCTTAAGCGCCACTGGCCCCGCGCTTAAACGCTGGTGGCAGTTATTGGACGAGTAAATTCAGTTTCTATGAATTTTGAAGAGGTTTTTGAGGCACACATCAGCTTAAAAGGTGGTTATAACCACTATGGATGAAAATTATCACGAAAGGATGCATCTCTTGGGGAAATACATTGAATTTAGACATATTTTGAAGAGAAACCAAGGCACCTTTTAGAAAATTATAAAATAAAGAAGAGAGGACTTAGAAAAGAGTCCTGAAAGTATTGGAAAGTTTTGAAAGTTCTCATTTGGGGAGTTAGATTGGAGAGATTTTCAGGCACCACTTTTAATTTTATTTTATCCTTTTTGGTATTTTATTTTGAGTGATTGTAAAGAGAAGAGAATCAAAGGAACTTCAAGAGTTTGGTAGAGGACTTGAGATAAGTTTTTATATTTTTGTTTTGAGACTACTTTGGTTTTAATTGAGACTTGTTGTAGGTTTGACAATGATTTCTTCTTTTAAACTAAAGTGTGGTTTTGTTTTCTTCATGGATTCAGAGTAGTTTTCTATATCTTTCTTCTTAAAATGATAAGAAATTTAAGTTTTGGACGGAAGTTGTGGAAAATATTGATCTTCAATGATGGAAAAAGTTGTGATGATTTAAATCCATGCACTTCATTTACTTCTTGATTTGGCCAATCCAAATGTTAAATTTTTTGTGAGGAAATCAATGTACTTCATTTACTTCTTGATTTGGCCAATCCAGATGTTAAAATTTGTTGTGAGAACATGAAAGAACCGAGCTGGTATTGTCTCAGTCAACAATTGGAAAGAATCACATGAGGTTGTATGAATAATTTAAATCCATGTACTTCATTTACTTCTTGATTTGGCCAATCCAGATGTTAAAATTTATTGTGAGAACATGTAAGTTGGGCTGGTATTGTCTCAGTTAACTATTGGAAAGAATCACATGAGGTTGTATGAATGAGAATGTAGTTCATATGATTGAGTGCAAATAAATAGGAAAATATTCATTGAAGGGTCTAGAGTTAAAGGATTTTAAAGTGACAGGTTAAAGCCCCCAACTTGATTTATTGTTTTAGGTTCTAATACAAGATGTTAGCCCTCAGGTGGAGGGAATCAAGGGAACTTTTGAGTGAGAGCTAGTATCTTCCCTGCCTAGCCGGTCTTCAGAACTATTCAAACTTTAAATTAGCCAATGTTCTTCATATCATCTCTAGTAAGGGTAAAGAATATTATTACTCATATTTGGCACAACACAATTTGCATACTTCCACAACAGTAAGGGTAAAGAATATTATTGCTCCTATTTGACACAACACAATTTGCATACTTTCACAATAGAATTCCTATACATGGTATCTTCCCTACCTATCTGGTCTTTAGAACTATTCAAACTTTAAATTAGCCAATGTTCTTTATAGCATCTCTAGTAAGGTCGGTCTTCAAAACTATTCAAACTTTAAATTAGCCAATATTCTTTATAGCATCTCTAGTAAGGGCCTAGCCTGTCTTCAGAACTATTCAAACTTTAAATTAGCCAATGTTCTTTATATCATCTCTAGTAAGGGTTCTGCCTAGCCGATCTTCAGAACTATTCAAACTTTAAATTAGCCAATGTTCTTTATAGCAACTCTAGTAAGGGTAAAGAATGTTTTTCTATTTAGCACAACACTATTTAAATACTTCCACAACATAATTCCTATACTTATTACTGATTCATAATAAGAAGAAATATATTTTCATATTTAGTGCTTTTCTTCTACGAAAACTCTAGTTATCTTTTTAAATTATTATTGTTTTACCAAAATATAGAAAATACCAAAAAAATTTAAATTTTCATTACGGCAAAAATCATCTTTAGTTTAGATAATTATCTTTTTATTAAAAATAAAAAGTTTGTTGTTCAATAATGTATATTGCGTATTCTCCCTATGGGTTCAATATCAGGACTTAATCAAAAACAACTCTGATTTCCTAAAGTTTCCTACTCAATGCATCTGCTTGGGTATACATTTTGTTTTGGGTATACTTCTTTTGCTTTGGGTGTAGTTGTACGTGGTTGAGGATCCCCTTTTTGAGTGTGTCTTGTAATTATTTTGGTTTACTAGTTCGGGATCCTCTCCCGACAAACTTTTGTACCCATTTTTCAATGATTAACATGTAGGGAGAAGTATAGAGCTCCTTTAATTAATATATATACCTCTGTGCGTGTGTGTGTGTGCGCGCGTGCAATTGGTAGTTTGTTGGTTGATAGTTTCAGCGTAAGTCTCCTCTGTCCCTGGTTCAAATTCATTTGGGTGGAAGTAGAACATATGGGGTGGATAGACACATGTTGTCATCTATCTTTTGCTATATATATATATATATATATNATAGCCCTGAAGTATAATATGTAATTACAAAATTACCCCTGTACCATACCGCAGGACGTTGTCCCCACACTCTCAACGCACATAACAAAACTCCCCCGATTGGACAAATTCTTTAGGTTTGCTGCAGCATTTGTCCCTTATATGATATATGAGTCATACCATAACACTGGAAATCACATTAAGTTAAAAAGTTTTGCAAATTTGCCATGTTAGATGTGCAACTCCAAAGTAGAAAGAGAGCCAAAAATTAGTTCATCGAAAACTTGATCTACTCTAAGGTTAGGGTCATCCAAAAGGCTCCCTTCCAAATATTTCAATCTTATATCTGTTTTAATTTGTTTAATTGTGCTGAATTTATTTCTCAATTTTATTTACCTTTACAGTTCTAACAATATAGTGGGAATGAACCCAACTTAATAGCATCAAAGCATAATTAGAACTTTCTAAAATCCTAGGAGTTTAACAAAATCACACAAACAAAAATTGTGAAGTACTTAGAAGAACTATCGAAAGAATATTCCAATCCAAATCGGCACAATGAATTAACTTATACAACGTTCCATCACAGCAAAATAGCTAAGATGATCAGAGTCCAAACAAATCATTGATAAAGATTTAGTTTTTTCAACGTTCGAAAACAGAAGCGAGAATTAACAGAAACAGTGCAAATACCTGATTGCCTGATAATTTATTTAATATTTCTAGCACTTAGCGAAATCATGGCCATCGGCGTGTCGGGTCCAGTTGAACGTGCCGCTCCCAGCGAAGAAATACCCGACGGCGTGTCCGACAACAGCGGCGATGAGAACGCCGACGTTGAATGACATGACGGCGAGCATCACGAGGTAGAGCAAGCCCATCCGCAGTGTGTGGAGAGCTGTGAGGGCAAACCCAACGGAAGCTCTGGAGCCAGGGGAGGCTGTAGGAGACTGGGCGAGGCGACGAGAAAGGGTAGAGAGGGCCTCCTCGGCGGCAGCGGAGATGGCAACTAATAAGAGAGCGAGGAAATAGACGCCGAAGCCGCGGTCACTGGGCCAGCCGGAGAAGAGGATCTGGACACGATCGCCCCAGAAAAAGGTCATGTGCATCATGCCGTGGCGGCCGGGGACGGCCATTTTGGGAGACAACGGCGGTGTGGCCGTCATGCCCATGTCCATTTTCGGTCGAGGGTTGGGGATTTGGGACAATGGTATGTCAAGGAGAGGAGGGGAAAAAGACGGTGGAACAGCCACCCTGTATCTTTAAAAGTTCCAGCTTTGGAATTCCTGATTCGGGTCTGTATGGAAGTCGAGGTTGTTCAAGTCTTGAAATCTGACCTTTGGAAAGAAAGGTTGTCTCAGCCTTGATTCCTAGCCACTAAAAAGAATCTATTTTTGGAGTTTAAATAAAAAATAATGTTTTGAATTTATTTTATCTATTTATGTGATTATATTTATTTTATAATTTGATAATTTATTATTTTAATTTCATATTCGTTAGATGTCCTCTTTCAGAAATATAAGTTCATGCATTTGTTATGTTATTTTTAACAAAAAGTAAATGAATAAAATAATTATTAAAGTTCATTGAAAATTAAATATCTAAAAATAAATTATGTCTTGACCTAAATTTGGTGAAAATGGATTTGAAAGACTCAGAATTTATTTTGAATTGAGACAAATGCAAAAGATGATTAATTATGTATATTAATACTCATAAGGTAAATTAGTAGTTTTGAAATCCATAATGACTTGATTTTGAACGTCATAATCTTAGCCAATTTGTATTTGTTAGTTTAATCGAATTAAACATTATTGTATTTAAAACTATATTAGAATTTTAACTCGTGTCGTACTTTAAAATCAGGAATAATTATGTAAATCTTAATACATTAAAACCCCATCTATCCTAAAAGGTTCCAACTCGGAGTCCAAATGAACTTACCAATCTTAAATGAACTGAGAATCATCATTAATGACCTGTTTGGAGCAGCCATGGGGGAGCGGTGCAGCAAAACAGCGGGGGAGCGACGTGGGCTCAAATCGGTAAAAACCAGCTTGTGGGTTATACCTCGCTGTTGGAATTTTTCATGTGCCTTTTTTATGTTGCTGCCCTGATCCCTTTTTGCCCTAAATCCTACGCAAAGTTTCTCCCCTTCGTGTCGTTTGCTCCTCTCCAGTCTTCTCCCTAACTTCTCCCTCTTCTCTGGTTTCTCGGTTACTCTTCTGCTCTTCCTCCTCTTCTCTTTGCACGAGGTATGTTTTTCTTCTCCTCTCTTCACAGCCGCGAAAATATGTTTTGGTTTCTGTATGCACATTAGCTTGTTGGATTTTATTGGGTTTGGGTTGGATTCGTTCATATCTATTACAATGGGATTGGATTCATTTGGATATGCAATGGCTTGTTGGATTTTTCATGGCTTTTAGTTTGTGTTTAGCATCTATTACGGTGGCTAAAATTTCTTATTGGATTAACAAAATGGATTCTATTTCCTTGCTTTCAGGAAAGATGAACGCTAGAATTTCAGGAATGTCCCGAAGATTGCTATGCTACAACATAGTAAAGACTTCCTTTCTGAGGTCACATTAGCCTCATAGCTATGATCTACAGTTTTACAAATGCCCGCAGAACTTCGCAGAAAAGTGTGACTTCTTCTGATGGGCTGACAATCAGGTTAATTCCACTGTCGAAAGTGATCATGAATTAATAGCATCATTAGAGGACAATTTAGGATTAGACATGCATCGCCTTCATGTTAATAATAATATCATCCTTAGTTTACTTGTAATTTTATTATTTTTTTCTTTTTCTTTAGCACTTTTAGTATTCACTATTAAGTGAGTTTTGTATCTGAACTTTTGTTATGTTTTGAAATAAATTTCTACTTCTGAAGTATCAAATATGTTATTGTTATAGTTTTGTTTTAAAAAACTTTACTAAACATGGAATGAATGGTCATTTTTCTAGAAAAATATGCCTCACAGATATTTCCGCTTAGCTGCAATAAACAAATAGACAGCTTCCTTGCAGCAGCATCCTAGGGCGGCGCTGCTGCCACTGCCCCAAGCAGACCCTAAGTTGTCTACTAATTTATTACGACTTACTCGCTCAAGTCTCTAGACCTATATACAAGTATTAATCCATAAAAGTTTACACCTTTATTAAATGTCCATTTTAGACTATTGTAGGTTTTTGAAAAGGTGATTGTAAAATTTATGGGGAAATTAATTTTTTTATAACTATCGTGGACATTATAAATATTTTTTTTTCAAAAAAAGTCATTCAGTTTTTCTCTTATTTCTATCATATTTTAGCATATCTTGTTTTAAAAAAAAATATTAACTCACCACAAACTTTTTAGAAATTAACATGAAAGAATAAATTAGGGCTATGTTGGTGATCTAGAAAGAAGAACCTCAAATACCTTTTCCCAAATAGATTTAAGTTTGTGAGTTTCTCTGACCACATCTGTGACTCCCAACAATAAGTTAATATGAGTCAATACATAGCCTTTTCTCTAATATTTAACCAAAACCCAAATTTATAAATAAGGAGTCAGGGGTTGAGCTCAAGCTGTTTGATTTTATGTACTTTAAAACATTCTAATGAAATTCAAGAAATTTTGATTTAAAGTTCTTCTCTCTTTATTTCTCTCTTTAAATTTCTAATTCTCTTTCTTATTTTGCTTATTAGTAAAATTTCTGTACTATCAATGAGAATTTTCAACGAAACTTCTTTAAGGATGTAGTGAGCTTTTCATATGTTTAAAATTAGAAGTGAGATAAATCGGGAGAAACATAACAAAACAAAGAATTTTTTTGTGAATATGAAGAATTAATACTTCATCTTTACTATACTATTAGCAATAGTGGGAAAAATACTAAATATAAAGATTCAAGGAATCTAGAAGTAGTTTCTTAAAGCTACTTCTAAAAAAATGTAAGGCAACATTATCATCCTTAGGACACTCTCAACTTTAAGAGCAATATTTTCTACATAACAAGTGATTAGATCTATTATCCTAACAGAAATTAAGATTCAACTCCATCAGCTCTTAGAAAATAAAATTGAATTAAGAAAAGGAAGTTATGGTCACTATTTCAAATCGTGCACATTGCCTTTAGTGCTTAACTTTCTAGAAAAAAAAGACATGCAAATTTACAATTTACTAATGCTATATAAAAGGATGTTATAGAGGTGAAGCCTTCCACCATTTTAAGATTTCTCATCTCAGAAACTTATAGATAATAGATAACTTATCAATTGTATTGCCTACTTTGATTAGTTTGTCTCCTTGCTTGATGTTGAAGATACTTTAAAGTGTAGAATTTTATTTACTACTCCTAAGAAGTTGCCACTCAATTTGGTCTCTCGTTTATCATTTGATTTCATTACTTGATTTTTAAAGTTCAAAAATTGTTCATCGCACAACTTGCAAGTGCTTAGAAGTTGTTAAAAAATTCTAGAAATAAAAGACTTAGAGTTAGCTATGGCTTAAATTGTTCATATTTAAAACACATGCATACACACATTAGATGTCCTGCAAACCTTCTACACTAAATTGAATAACTAAATAAAAAGATTAAAAGCTTTAATTGTCGCATTAATTATTAGCATTGTATTTTAGTCATACATGGTTTGCTTGCTACTTATGGTTGAAATGTAATCCTTATAAATTCCTCAAATCTAAACAATAGCCATACATATCTTACATTGCATTAGATTAGACAACATGGTTGTAAAGTAATCAGGTCGGTTAGCTAGCAAACTTTTCTAGGCATGGTCAAAAGTATAGAGGAGTTGACCTTGGTTTCTATGTCCTACATTATATTTCTAAAGCACCACTTTATCCCCCTTGATTTGTTTCAAGCTTCGTACATCCATTAGTAATACTCATTTTAGTTTAAGTTCAGTCCACAGCTCCTAGGATTTTTATGATCTCATTTTATTTGAATATTGGTCCCAACCACCTTATAAAAAAAATAACTTATATATAAAATTCATATAAAACTTGAAAATGTAAAGCTTAACCAAAATTAATTAGAGTGTTTAATGAGCTTATCAATTTTGTGCGCTCGCTAGTTAAATCCTTTAGATTCTAAAAAGAAATGTTTCAACTAAATTTACTGTCTTTAAATTTCAAATTATAATCTTAATCCCCTAAATACTAAAATCTATAGGGATAAGGGCCCTACCATACCATAATCGAGAGTTGACCCAACCCAGAATTACGTAGTTATTTACTTTCCAAAAAGAAGGCCAAAAACTTGACCCAATATATTTTAGCTGCTAGTGTGCATAATAGATACATTTTTTAGAAATTATAATTTAATTAAAAATGTAGACACTAGGGGTCCTATGCAATTATACGTATTATTTCAAGTAATATAACATTTTATTTTAAAACCTCGGTATCGATCCCACAGGGAAGGTGAAGCTCCTTTTACAGATTTAGTAAAACCTTACTTTAGCTCCAGACAATTATCTAAGAAATATGGCAGCAAGTTTATGTGGAAAAAGAAGTTATTAAATTCCTACTAAATCTATTTCGAAGCTTAAAGAAAATGCAGTATTTCTAAACTAGTTTTACGTAGAAAAGTTCAAATTATGTAAAAGTTCTTTCCCCTTGCAAAGAGACCATAATCAAAGTAGAAATCAATTCCTTAAAGTTTTAAATGTAGTTTTATGTCAAATAAGAGCAATCCTATACTTTAACCTGTTTTGAGTGCATAAAAAACATTTGCTAACCTAGAGTTAAGTTCCTAAATTATTGGTTATTCTAGGTAGATTCGAGTCTGTCTGATCTCGACTTACTATTTATGTGCACAGTATAACAATGTCTTTGATGATATTTTTCACTTATTTTTTCCTTAATTTGCAACAAAACCAAAAATTGATCCTGGAGAAAATAAGAATTTAACTTTTTAATTTATATATATATATTGGGATACTACGCAAGTATACGTATCGTTATCAAGTAATATAGGACTTTTTGATTAAGCCCCGAATATCAGAGAATTTAACAATATGCATTATTAATCAACAAAATTTATATTTTAAAAAGACAATTACTTAAATTATAGATATTTTCACAGTAGGTAAAATTTGAATCTTTTTGGTATTTTTGATATGTTGACAAAACAATAAAACTTTCAAAGATAACTTGAGTTTATGTAAAAGAAAAACACTTGATATGAAAATATCTTTCACATTATCATGAGTCAATAATAAGTATAGGATTTATGTTGTGAAAGTATGTAAATTGTGTTGTGCTAAATAGGAGCAATATTATTCTTTACCCTTACTAGAGATGTTATAAAGAACATTGGCTAATTTAAAGTTTGAATAGTTCTGAAGATCGGCTAGGCAGAGAAGATACGAGTTGTCACTCTAGAGTTCCCTTAATTCCCTCCACCTGGGGGCTAACATCTCGAGCCTAGGCAGGGAAGATACCAGCTCTCACTCTAGAGTTCCCTCGATTCCCTCCACCCGGGGGCTAGCATCGCTAGGCAGGGAAGATACTAGCTCTCACTCTAGAGTTCCCTCGATTCTCTCCACCTCAAGGCTAATAGGTAGGGAAGATACCATCTCTCACTCTAGAGTTCCATTAATTCCCTCCACCTGGGGGCTAACATCTCGTATCATAACCTATTTACCCTTACTAGAGATGCTATAAAGAATATTGGCTAATTTAAAGTTTGAATAGTTCTGAAGACCGGCTAGGCAGAGATGTTATAAAGAACATTGACTAATTTAAAGTTTGAATAGTTCTGAAGACCGCCTAGGCAGGGAAGATACTAGCTCTCACTTTAGAGTTCCCTCGATTCCCTCAACCTGGGGGCTAACATTTCGTATCAAAACCTAAAATAATAAACCAAGTTGGGGGCTTTAACCCTCCCTTGATTCCCTCCACCTGGGGGCTAACATCTTGTATCAAAACCTAAAACAATAAACCAAACATCGATTCCCTCCACCTGGGGGCTAACATCTCGTATCAGATTGGCCAAATCGAGAAGTAAAATCGATTTCCTCCACCTAAGAGCTAACAACTCCTATAAGAACCTAAAACAATAAACCAAGTTGGGGGCTTTAACCTGTCACTTCAAAGTTCTCTAACTCTACACTCTTCAAAGACTATTTCCCTATTTATTTGCACTAAATCATATGAATTACATTCTAATTCATACAACTTTATGTGATTCTTTCCAATTGTTGAATGAGATAATACCAGCTCGGTTCTTTTATGTTCTCACAAAAAAATTTAACATTTAGATGGGCCAGATCAAGAAGTAAATGAAGTGCATTGAATTAAATCATCACAACTTCTTCCAACATTAAAGATCAATACTATCTACAACTTCCATCCAACACTTTAATTACTTATCATTTTAAGGAGAAAGATAAAGAAGACTACTCATAATCCATGGAGAAAACAAAACCACACTTTAATTTAAAAGTAGAAATCATTGTCAAACTAACAAGAAGTCTCAATTAAAACTAAAAGTAGTTCAAAAATAAAGATAAAAACTTATCTCAAATCCTCCACCAAACTCTTGAAGTTTTGAATCATTTCTCTTTTACAACACTGTTGACTCTCATAATAAAACTAAAAATAAAAAGGATAAAGTAAATTTGTGGTGCCTGAAAATCTCTCCAAACATTCCTTTCAAAACTCCCCTTTTTTAAGCACTTTTCAGTACTCTTCAAAAAGACTTAACTTTCTTCTTTTATAATCTCCAAGTGTGCCTTGGTAACTCTTCAAAATGTGTCCCAATTTGATGTATTCTCTAAAGGATGCTTCCTTACACAAGTCTTTTAATCATATTTTCGTTTCTAGTGGTCATAACCACCCTCTTTAGCCAACAGGTCCCTCAAATGTCTCTTCAAAATTTGGAAAAATGAATTAAACTGTCAAATAACTGCCTCTGACGCTTAAGGCGGGGCCTCCGGCGCTTAGGCGTGACCTTCTTTGTTTCACTGGCGCTTAAGCGCTCGATCTGGCGCTTAGGCGCCAAAACTCTTTTGCACCATTTTCACATTTTTGCTCCAAATTTGATCTTTTTTTACTCATTTTAGCATTTTTCATCTTTTTACTTATACCTGAAAGAGAAACACACAAATACCTTCCATTAAAGCACAATATCTCAAAAATAGGTATAAAAATGTGTCTAAAAAAACTATATATTTTAGGTGTATCAAAATCCCCCAAACTTAAAATGTAAGTTGTTCTCAAGTGACACTTCAATTTTTAAAAACCAAATAAGTATGATATGTATATGAATTTCTTTAGAAGTTACTAAAATTTAAATTTAGAAATATATTAGTCTAATTTAGAAAAAAATATTTAGTAATGTGACCAACTTATAGTTTAGAAATTTTTAATGTTAAGAAATATACAAATATGAGTTTTTATCTAATTCAAGAATATTGTAGATTTTCCAAATTTAGAATTTAGTCTTTTTATTATCTCTACTTAAAAATTTTTATTAAGAATAATTTTACTTACTATATTATATCCCTGAATAATTTTACTTACTATATTATATCCCTAAGCTTAAGATTTTCTCAAGTCTTATTCTTTAAAAGGATCAAATGTGGAACCAATTTTTGATTAGGCACTAATCTTCAAGCTTCTCCTCCCTTCCTTTTTTTTCTTTTTCTTTTTCTTTTTCTTTTTATTTTTCTTTTTCAGACAAGGATTACTATATCTGGATAGCCCTTTAATGGTTTTGAATTCCACTTCTCCTTTCCTAAAGCAAAGAATTAATATTAATCTTTTACTTATCAATATAATCATAGTTTTGGAAATTATTTTTAATAAAACAAATTTACGTATTAAAAATAAAAGTCTAAATTTCTAAGTTCTTCAAAAATACAATTTTTATTACTAAGGATAGTTACTCTATATTTAGTATTTTTTACACTACAAAGTTTTAACTGAAAGTTTTTCTTCATTATTCAGAATTTTAACTAAATTTTTTTACTCATTTCTATAATCAAATTTTACTTCCCTAATATAACTTCATATATATGATCATTTTTCTTTTCAAATCAAATTCACTTATAGCACATTTGAGAATAAAGAAAATTCAAGTTTTGAAAATATTTTTCATTCCCCCTTCCCCCAAACTTAAATTTTTAACAAGATTAAACAGTTTAGCAGCAAATATATATAAGCAGGAAATGAAAATTCAAATAACATGCTTACAGGAATTTTTATACCCTAATTATACAAGTATAAAACTTAAAATAGGAGTAAAATAAAATTTTGATTAATTTTCTATCATTTTTATTTTAATTTAATATGTAGAGATTCATTGTTCTAAGTAGTGGGTGCAGACATAAAAACTAACTAACACACTAATTTTGATTTCACAATCTCAACATAAAAGCAGACATACTAACAAGATAAAAGAAAAATACAGCGTAGCAATTTTCTAAAATCAAAGTTTAATACTAAAGATAACAAGATTTTCAACTTTTCATAAGACATAGATATAAGTTCAATGCTAACTAACTAAAACACAATAATCAACACACAACAACAATTACTACCCTAGAAGTAAGACAAAATAATAATAAAACACAAACATCAAAATAATAATTAAAAAAAACTCCAACACATCACAAAGTCCAAACAAGTACACAAATGCAAATGTATCAAGTCCTAACCACGTAGTCCATCACATATTACAAACATAGAAATAAATCAGTCCTCCTCCTCCTCATCATTAGAATCACTGCTATTCCATACATTTGTAGACTCATAATCAGGGTATATGGGATATGAAGGAAAATCCACTCCTTGGTAACCTCTAATGAGGCTTTCCAAAGATGAATGAAATTTCTCCTCATAATCACTTTTCCTTCTATTATACCATCAATATGATCTACAAAGCTTTGTAAATTTCGTACCTTATCTGTGGTATAATTGATATTGTCCGTCATCCTCTACAACAATTGATTTTGACTTTCAGTATACTCACCTCTATAAGTAGAAGCTCTCGAGGTAGATGGTCTAGATGTAGAAGCAGCACAGGTAGAAGCAGCAGACGTCGACATTCCATAACTCCGTGAAAATCCTCCTCTCCAACCAACAATAGAATGATCTGAATACGAATTCACATTTACACTTGTAATTAGCTTCAGAGGCAACAACACTTCTTCTTAGCTATCATATCTCACTCCAGCCTGCTCACACAAAGAAAATATCAAGGAAGCAAATCCCAGACCTGTAGTAGTAGAGGTAGTGGTAGAACTGATGATAGTCTGACAGATCAAAGCTCCAATATTGATGAGTTTGCCTTCCTGAATATAATAATTCAACGTTGCTCTCTCCCTCGTAACTTCACTGAGATGATTTGCCAGTAACAGACGAGCTAAAATAAAGTAGTGTCATGCATTTGATGGTGCACTTAACTTCGAAGTGGAAAAGTTAACTCTCCTCTCATTTGTGATTTTTTGGAGTCCTCTTCCAACAGTTTAATATGAAATAATTAAGTCAAGTTTTGTCTCAGTAGAACTATAGTTCACATAAAAACACAAAGTATCAGGTGGTAAATGGTAGAAAATATTGATTACCTCTGATGAAAAAGGTATCAATTTTCCTCTAACCATGGAGGTTTACATAGAATTCCCGAACTACATAAATAATAACCACAACAAAAAAACAGCAAAATTGTTCCCATTTTCGGCGAACGATTAAATTTTCTACAGATCCACTTAAATTTTTGAAACACCTCTCAGGATATAACTTTCGTGACTGTATAGTGTCACTATACCTATCATGAGCTTTTGAACTCACAAACTTAGTCAAATCAAAGAGGGTCTTTCCTTTACTCCTCTTCAATCTTGGGGCCATTCTACAAATTTCACAATATTCCACAATAACTTCAAAAACCAAGTGTAATCTACTAAACTTAACTCCTATAAGTATAAACTACCCTTTCTATGCAATTTCCATAGATTTTTCCTCATTTTTTACCATGAATAGTGATTTTCAGGTTTCTCCAAAATGTACTCAAAATACATGGTGAAAATCTAAAATTTTTACATAGAAGTGAAGCTCTTACCTTAAGAAATCCAAATCTAGCAAATTTTTCTCAAATCCATCAAGAAATCTTCAAGAAAAGGCTTGCTATAGACTTCAAAACCGTAAACTAGAGAGGAAGAAGGTGATGGCGATAGTAAAAATGGTGATTTTTGGGGTTATTTTTACCTTTAACCATTCACAAACCGGTTTTCATGAACTGGTGCTTAAGCGCAGACCTGTGGTGCTTAGGCGCCTGCCTCTTGGGTTACATCATGCTTAGCACAAGAATGTGGCACTTAGGTGCCAGTGCACTATTTTTAATATTTTTTAGCTAAAGTAAAATGCACTATTAGCCTAAGTATACCACCCTTAAATGGTCTTATAACACTTAAATGACTATTTTCCTCTCCCTTAACTCTCCTCTTTCTCAAAATTCTCCAATAGAACTAATTTGATTTGAGACAAAAATAACATAAATTTTCACACAAACAAACATTTACATTCATTTACAAACTAGTACAAGTACGTATAACACTTAATTCTCACTCCAAATAGTATCGGATGAGAAAATTTCCTAAATACAAACACTTAACAAACATTCACAATTAAACATATAACAGGCATAAACTTCAAAAACAATATTTAACACTAATACATAAAAACAACGACTCCTAACAAACAAACTTTAACACTGAACTTAATTTCATTCTTCATTTGTTGGAACATATTCCGATCTTTCATTAGTCTCTCTTTGGGCATTCGGAATATATAGTTGACAAAACAGATGATGGTGACGAGCTCTGATACAATCTTCTTCAATCCATTTCTACTTATGATACATCACCTTATCCGCTTCTTCTATATAACTAGTGTGACTAAATTGCATTTTCAATGGCCAACCAATATGCTCTAGATGGGCACTAACTTCATTTACATTTCTCTCAAGTAAAGTCACGTTAGCCTCAATTTTGTTGATCTTTTTCGCTATTCCTTCAATACTAACGGCTAAGAAACCGTTATACATCTCTTGTGCACTTTGACTAATGAATTTCTTACTCATGACTTCTTTCTTTTTCTTCAAATCCATCTCCCATGAGAACATTTTCACTAAATCTCTCTTCCTTTTAGACTTTAGGGCTGAAAATATTTTTAGGGGTGAAGTTCCATCACAAAACTTTCTATTTATAAGCCTAAATCCTTCCAACAACTTCTAGGCACGTCCTAAAACTACCGTGGCACGTTTTAGTCAACCAATTGGCGGTTAAACCTTCTAGAACTTTAATTTCGCACATGGTTTTTAACTCCTGCGCATAAGCATCGAATATTGACACTTAAGCGCCACAGCTCAATTTTGCAACAGTCAACTTAACGTCCAAATTCTCATTTTAGCAAGTCTAGATCACTAAATAAAGTCTTAAAATCAATATTAACACATAATAGTTTCAAAAAAAAAAATACTACCTCAAATTTTCTTAAACACACACAAACAACAATCAAAGCAAAACACACTGATAACTATGGGTTGCCTCCCACAAAGCACTTAGTTTTACGTTGTCAGCCCGACGTAACTAGTGCTTATTTTGGTTGACCTAACATCATACGATCATTAAATTTACACTGATCCCCTGCAAAACAAGGTTTCATTGTAGGACTATTCACTTTAAATACTTTCTCAGTTTTAGGATCTTTAATATCCACAGCTACATAAGGATAAACTTTTATCACAACAAATGGGCCCATCCACCAAGACTTAAGGTTGCCTGGAAATATTCTTAACCTTGCATTATATAGAAAAACTTGTTGGCCTGACTGAAAAATTTTTAGTAAGAATCCTTTGAATATGCCACATTTTCATCTTTTCTTCATAAATCTTACAACTCTCATAAGATTCATTCCTTATCTCTTCAAGCTCATTTAATTACAATAATCTTTTCTGACCAATATCTTTTAAATTATAATTGAACTCTTTAATCGATGAATATGCTTTATGCTTAAGTTCAACGGTAAGTGACAAGCTTTCTCAAATATTAGCCTATATGGGGACATTCATATAGGAGTTCTGTATGCAGTCCTATAAGCTATAGTCAAGTTTGACTCACCAGTTCATTTTTGTTGGATTCACAGATTTTTCCATAATTCTTTTAATTCCCAAGTGTATAATTCAGCCAAACCACTTGTCCGAGGATGATAGACAGTAGCAATTCTATGGTTTATATGATATTTATTCAAAAATTTCTCCATTATGACATTTTTGAAATGACTTCCCCATCAATTATGATCACTCTTAGCATCCCAAATCTACAAAATATATTTGTTTCAAAAATTTTGCAACACTTTGAGCATTACATCGAGGTAAAGCATTAGCTTCTATCCATTTGGATACATAGTCCACTGCTAACATTATATATAAATTTCTGAAAGATGATATAAATGGTCTCATGAAATCTAATCCCCAAACATCAAATATTTTAACTTCTAGCATATAATTGAGGGGGATCTCATTTCTTCTAGAAATATTGCCTACTCGTTGACATCTATCACAAGTTTTGATATAAGTATTTAACATCTCTAAAGATAGTAGGCTAATAGAATCCAAATTGTAAAATTTTGTATGTTGTTTTATCAACACCAAAATATCTCTTAAAATCAGAATTATGACATTTTTTGATAATTTCATAAGTTTCTTCTAAAGGTACACATCTTAGAATAATCAAATCCTTTCCTTGTTTATATAAAAATGGGTCATCCCAAAAATAAGTCTTAGCTTCATAAATAAATCTTCAGTTGGTATGTCATTCCAAATGGTATAATATCAGTAACAAGAAAGTTCACAATGTCGACATACCACGGAACACGCCACTCATTAATATTCAACAAGTTTTTATCTGGAAAATGTTTATTAATTTCTTTTTCAAAATAAAGTGGTTCTTTAACTCAAGTCTGAACAAATGATTAACAATTTGATTTTCAGTCCCCTTCCGATCTACTATTATAAAATCAAACTCTTGCAAAGAAGAATCCATATTATAAGTCTTGGTTTAACATCTTTCTTTTTTATTAAGTACTTAATAGCAGAATGATCTGTATGCCATACGCAATGAGTTTCAATTAAATATGATCTAAATTTATCTAAGACATATATTATTGCTAATAACTCTTTTTCAGTTATTGTATAATTAATTTGGATTTCATTATGAGTTTTACTAGCATAGTAAATTACTTTAAAAATTTTATCTTATCTTTGCTCTAAAACATCTCCAATAGCATAATCATTAGCATCACAGATCAGTTCAAAATTTTTTCCCCAATTTGGTGAAACTATAATTGGTGCAGTGACTAGTTTTTCTTTCAATTACTTAAGAGCTCTTAGGTACTCTTCATCAAAATTGAAAATTGTGTCTTTCTACAGTAAATGGCATAAAGACTTAACAATTTTTGAAAAGTCGTTAATATATCGTCTGTAGAATACAACATGTCCTAAAAAACTCCTAATTTCCCTTATATTTGTTGGATAATGTAAATTAGAGATCACTTAAATTTTTGGCAGGATCTACTTCTATACTATTTTTTGATATTTTAAGTTCCAATACAATTCCTCCTGCTACCATAAATTAACATTTATCCTAATTAAATACTAAATTTTTTTCTTCTTAGCGCTTAAAAACTTTTGATAAATGTTCTAAACATGAGTCAAATGAAGTTCCAAACACTGAAAAATCATCCATAAAGACTTCAATCCCTTTTTTAATTAAATCACAAAAAAAGTTGTTTGAAATGTAGCAGGGGCATTAAATAAACCAAAGGGCATTCTTCTAAAAGCAAATGTATCATAAGGACTGGTAAAAGTTATTTTCTCTTGATCCTCAGGAGTTATTTGTATTTTGTGATAACCAGTATATCCATCCAAAAACAAAGGTATTTATGCCTAGCTAGCCTATCCAACATTTGATCTAGAAAGGATAGTGGTAAATGATCTTTCCTAGTGACAAGATTTAATTTTCTATAATCAATGCATATTCTCCACTTTGTTACTTATCTAATAGGTATTAATTCATTATGTTCATTCACAGTGGAAGTTACTCCTCATTTCTTAGGAACACAATGAATTGGACTAACCCATGCACTATCTGAAATAGGGTAGATAATTGCAGCATATAACAACTTCAAAATTTCATTTTTTACAACTTCTTTCATAACATGATTCAGTCTCCTTTGAGGATCAGCCCTGGGTTTACAGCTCTATTCCATATGAATTTTATGCATACAAAATGAAGGACTGATTCCTTTTATATGAGCTATTGTCCATCCAAAGGCTTTCTAAAAATTTTTCAAAATTTTCATCAATCTTTCTTCTTCTTCCATCGTTAACGTTGAAGAAATTATAACTGGTAAAGTAAAAGAATCACTTAAAAAGGCATATTTTAAATGATTAGGAAGTAGCTTCAACTCAAGTTCTGGAGGTTTTTGACAGTGACTTTATATATGCTTAAAAATACAAGAATTTGATATTGTTGCTAGAATATTTAAGTCCCCAGCAATGGTGCCAAACACTTGACAATGGTTATAGATTTGATAAAAATGTGTATAAAATATTCAATAATTGCAAAGTCATACTTATCAACGCAAGTATACGTATCGCTCAAGTAATACAGGGCTCTAATGGAGTCCTGGATAGACCCCACAAAGAGTAATATTAGAGGCTATGAACTAGGACTTAGAAAATCAATACTTAACCACAACAATAAATTTCAAATTGCTTATTTGTCACTAATAGGCAATTGAAATAAATATGTAATTTTAACAAACTCTTAATTAACTTATTCTACTAATAAAGTTTTTAATGTGAAATTCAATATATAATAAAGCATCATTCTCCTTGTCAAGAACTTAAAGTGAATGGATAAAGTGAATTAGTTAAAATTATATTGTGTCAAATAGGAGCATACCTATTCTTTACCCTTTGATTTAGGCATAAAGAACATTGACTAATCCTATGCTTGGTTACTGAATCTGCGGCTAGGCTGGGAGGATACCAGCTCTCACTTCGGAGTTCCAACGTTTCCCTCGCCTGAGGGCTAACATCTACCCTTTGGCACCCAAACGATAGGACCGAATTGAGGATTTTAGTCTGTCACTCTAAAATCTTGAATTCTACGCTGGATAATTTTATTTCCCTATTTATTTGCACCCAACTTTCAAAGACTTTGACCTCCCTAAATCTTGGATGTAATCTTCACTTTAGTTGTAAAACTCAACATATTTTGACAAATCAATTGGTCAGATTGAAAGTAAATTAAGATCGAAGTGAAAAGATCATCACAACTTCTTTAACATTCTCATGGCTCAACCAATTCAAATCACCATTTCATAAAATATCAAGACAAGGAGAAAGACCAATAAAACTACTCAGAACTCATGGAGAAGATACAACAAAACTTAGAACTTATATATAAAAGCAAAGTCATAAAAACTTCAATAAGTAAATACCACTTATGTCTAATTCCTCCACAAGCAAACTCCTCAAAGTTCCTCTGAATCTCATTATTTATTTACGACACATAGAATTCTTCTTTCAAGAGACAAGGAGGAAGAAATCTCTCACTTTTTCTCCACTCTTACAATCTCTCGAAGAATTCCTCACAATATTAACCCTAAATTAAACTCTCTACGGCTCTCTCTTTTTTTTTCCGGTCCAAATGCTTCTCTTAAAGTTGTAGAAAAGTTTTCCAAGAGTTGCCTAAGCATCCCTTCAAAAATCGTCCACATTCAATGCACCTGTTAAGAGAATCACCGCTCTCGCCGTCGGCAGCCTAGATGGCACCGTCGACGGCCTTCTAGAATATTTGATTATGGTCTCTCAGGGAAAACCCGCTGTCGGCGCCGTTGGACTCGTCGTGGGCGCCCTAGTTGAAATCTTCATATTTTGGTCTTTTTTGCTCCAAATTTGCTTCTTTTTGCATCGTTTTGCTCTAATGACCATAATTCAAAATACCTGCAACAAAACATCAAAAATACCCTTCTTTAAAGTGCAATATCATGAATANCGTCGGCGCCGTTGGACTCGTCGTGGGCGCCCTAGTTGAAATCTTCATATTTTGGTCCTTTTTGCTCCAAATTCGCTTTTTTTTGCATCGTTTTGCTCCAATGACCATAATTCAAAATACCTGCAACAAAACATCAAAAATACCCTTCTTTAAAGTGCAATATCATGAATANGAGTGAAAAGATCATCACAATTTCTTTAACATTCTCATGGCTCAACCAATTCAAATCACCATTTCACAAAATCTCAAGACAATGGAAAAAGACAGAGAAGACTACTCAGAACTCATGGAGAAGATATGACAAAACTTAGAACTTATATGTAAAAGCAAAGTCATACAAACTCCAGTAAGTAAATACCACTTATCTCTAATTCCTTTATAAGTAAACTCCTCGAAGTTCCTCTAAATTTCTTCCTTTCTTTACAACACACAGAATTCTTCTTCGAAGCGGTAAAGTGGAAGAAATCTCTCACTTCCCCTCCACTCATACAATCTCTCGAAGTACTCCTCACAATACTAACCCTGAATTAAACTCTCTACACTCTACAAACAAAAAAAACTCAGCGGACACCACCACATGGCTCCTCTTTTTTTGGCCCAAATGTTTCTCTTAAAGTTGTAGAAGANGGCGCAGTTGGGCTTGCCATCGGCGCCCTAGTTCAAATCTTCATATTTTGGTCCTTTTTTTCTCCAAATTCACTCATGTTTGCATCTTTTTGCTCCAATGATCATAATTCAACATACCTGCAACAAAATATCAAAAATACCCTTCTTTAAAGTGCAATATCATAAATATTAGTATAAAATAGGTATGAAAATCTCAATATATTTTTCTTTAGTCAGTTTTTCAATTGATGGACAAAATGATTTATCTAAATTTCAAAACTTTCTCAAAAATAGTTTGAATCTTCCTTAAAAAGATCATCACATTGATCTAATTCCTCTTCTTGCTTGTGTTCTAAATCTATTACTTCATAATTTTGTTTTGAAATGGCATTCACTCAGATATCTTATAACATCCATTCTATGGTATTCCTCATCTTTACCTTTTGTAGGATACTTCATTGATCTTGAAATGTTAAAAGTAACCATTTGATCATTGGCGTGCATTTTTAATTCCCCTTTCTGCACATCTATCATAGTTCTTCCTGTGGCTAGGAAAGGTCTCCCCAAAATGATAGGTATCTCTTTATCTTCCTCCATACTATGGTTAGGAAAGGTCTCCCCAAAATGATAGTTATCTCTTTATCTTCCTCCATATCTAGCATAAGAAAGGTCTCCCCAAAATGATAGGTATCTCTTTATCTTCCTCCATATCTAGCACAATGAAATCAACAGGAATGATCTCCTCAAAATGATAGGTATCTCTTTATCTTCCTCCATATCCAGTACAATGAAATCAACAGGAAAGATAAATTGATCCACTTTCAGGACATCTTCTATAACTTCTTTAGGGTACGTTATTGAACGATCTGCTAACTGCAGAGTTACAATAGTAGGGTTTATTTCTCCTAATCCTAATCTCTTAAATATTGATAACGGCATAAGGTTAATACTTGCACTTAAATCACATAAAGCTTTCCGATAAAATTTGTCTCCTATCGCACATGGAATTGTAAGGCTACCAAGATCTTTAAGCTTCTCACGAAGCTTTTTCTAAATTATAGCATTGCACTCCTCACTAAGTGCAACAGTCTCATTATCTTCAAACTTCATTTTTCTGTTAAGGATATCCTTCATAAACTTTACATAGCTTGACATCTGTTCTAAGGCTCCAACAAATGGAATATTAATTGTAAGCTTCTTAAAAATTTCCATAAATTTTGAAAATTACTTATCCAACTTCTATCGATGAAGTATCTGTGGAAATGGAGGTGGTGGTTTTTTTCAAATTAGTTTTTAGCAAAGAAATTAATATTTCAGAATCTTTTGGAGCATCTTTTGATTCTTCAATTTCTTCTTTCTCTACTTCAGTTTCTTTTTAAACCCTACCTTCCAACTTTCTTCCGCTTCTAAGTTGAACGGCTTGTACTTGCTCTTTATTTGGGTCATTCAGATTTGTTTCAGTATTACTAGGAAGTGTTCCTTATGATCTATTACACAATGAATTTGCGATTTGTTCAAGTTGATTCTCAATATTTCTATTTGTAGATCCTTGAGTTTGTAATAAATTTTCCATTTATAACACCACATCTTCTATAGACAATTTCTTCTCCTTAAATTGTGAATTATTGTTGAAACTTAGAGGATAAGTATATCTATAATTATTATTCCCTTGGTTGCTCCAGTTTCCCAATGGATTTACTTCATTCTTCCTCCATTGTTGATTATTATCACCCGTAGTATTATTCTAATTAAAGTTGGGATGGTTCTTCCAACTTGGGTTGTAATAGTTTAAATATGGGTTATTCTGCTTATTTTTTATGACATTCAAACTTTCTAATGATGCTTGAGAATCTACCATTTGGCCTAATGAATTCTCTTCAATCATAGAAGTTGGTTGAGAAAAATTCATTCCAAATTTGTCTAACTTCCTTGAAATTGCAGCAACTTGTTTTGCTAACATATTACATGCATCAGACTCATGAATATTGGCTACTTTCTTTGGATTCACCCTCTCAGAAGGCCATTAAAAATTATTGGTAGCCAATTCTTTAATTAAAACATAAGCGTCATGAAATGGTTTTGACATCAATGAACCACTAGCAGCGGCATCGATAATAGATCTAAGAGACCCATCTAATCAATTATAAAAAGTTTGAATCAATCTGGTATTGCATGGTGTGGACACTTTCTTAGGAGTTATTTAAATCATTCCCATGCTTCATAAATCAATTCCCCTTCAATCTGATTAAAAGATGTAATATCATCTTTAAGCTTCACAGTTTTTTATGGTGGAAAATATTTAGCAAAGATTTTTTGTGCTAAATCACTCGTAGTTTTGATAGATCCAAGTGCTAACAAATTTAACCACATCTTAGCTTTATCCCTCAGTAAGAACTGAAATAACCTAAGTCTTATGACATCATCTGATACACCATCATATTTAAATGTAGCACACAATTAAAAATTGGCAAGATGTAAATTTGGATCTTCAGTTGGTGATCCCCCAAACTGATTATTTGAAAAAATTGCAATATGTAAATTTGGATCTTCAGTTGGTGATCCCCTAAACTAATTATTTGATACAATTAGGATAATAACAGGTTAAGTTGAAATGAATTAGCCACTACAGTAGGTTTTGAATACTACAATGAAGTTCATCTACCGTATGGTTGACATAATCTCGTAAAGGTCTAAATTCTTGATGAATTTTAACATTTTGATCATTTTGGTTTGTCATTTCAGTAATTTTGTTAGATTTTTCAAAATTTTAAATTTTTATGCTTTTTCTAATTTTCTTAACAGTTCTCTCTAATTCAAAATCGTAGGGCACTAGTCCTTCAGAACCTGAACTACGCATATACNTAGTAGATTTTTGAATACTACAATTAAGTTTATCTACCATAGGGTTGGCATAATCTTGTAAAGGTCTATATTCTTGATGAATTTCAGCATTTTGATCATTTTGGTTTGTCATTTCTGTAATTTTTTAGATTTTTCAAAATTTCTAATTTTTTTTTTGTTTTTTCTAATTTTTTAAACTGTTCTCTCTAATTAGAATCGTAGGGCATTAGTCCTTCAGAAACTGAACTACACATACACTAACATAAAATAGAATGCTATAATAAGATATTCGTACAATAACTTTTAAAATTTAAATATGACTTTCTAAAAAAGAAATTTTGCTTTCAATAAATTTTTGAAATCTTCCCCGGCAACGGTGCCAAAAACCTGATCCCATTACTACTTATATGCAAGATTATAACAATGTCTTTGATGATATTTTTCACTTATTTTTCCTTACTTTGCAACAGAACCAAAAACATGATCTTNACACACATAAAAATACTATAATAATACATTCCTCCAATAATTCTTAAAGTTTAAATAAAACTTTCTAAAATAGAAGTTTGCTTTCAATTAATTTTTAATTCCCCGGCAACGGTGCCAAAAACTTGATCTCGACTTACTATTTATGTGCACAGTATAACAATGTCTTTGATGATATTTTTCACTTATTTTTCCTTACTTTGCAACAGAACCAAAAACATGATTCTAGAGAAAATAAGAATTTAAATTTTTAATTTATATAAATATTCGCATACTACGCAAGTATACGTATCGTTATCAAGTAATATATGACTTTTTTATTAAGCCCCAAATATCGAACCCATTTAGAATTTTACAATATGCATTATTAATCAACAAATTTTCCATTTTAAGAAGACAATTACTTAAACTATAGATATTTTCACAGTAGGTAAAATTCAAATCTCTTTGATATTTTTGATATTTTGACAAAACAATAAAACTTCTAAAGATAACTTGAGTTTATGTAAAAGAAAAGCACTTGATATGAAAATATCTTTCTCCTTATTAGTAATAAGTATAGGATTTCTATTGTGGAAGTATGCAAATTGTGTTGTGCCAAATCGGATCAATATTATTCTTTATCATTACTAGAGATACTATAAAGAACATTGGCTATATTAAAGTTTGAATAGTTCTGAAGACCAGCTACGCAGGGAAGACACCAGCTCTCACACTATAGTTCCCTTGATTCCCTCCACATGTGGGCTAACATCTCATATCAGAACATAAAAAAATAAACCAAGTTGGGGGCTTTAACTTATCAATTTAAAGTCTAACTTTACACCCTTTAATTATTTCTCTATTTATTTGCACTATATCATATGAATTACATTCCCATTCATACAACCTCATGTGATTATTTTCAATTTTTGACTGAGACAATACCAGCCCAGTTTATTTATGTTCTCACAACAAATTTTAACATCAAGATGGGTCATATCAAGAAGTAAATGAAGTGCATGAAATTAAATCATTACACCTTCTTCCAACATTAAAGATCAATACTCTCTACAACTTCCATCCAACACTTTAATTACTTATCATTTTAAGGAGAAAGATAAAGAAGACTACTCATAATCCATGGAGAAAACAAAACCACACTTTAATTTAAAAGTATAAATCATTATCAAACCAACAAGAAGTCTCAATTAAAACAAAAAGTAGTTCAAAAATAAAGATAAAAACTTATCTCAAATCCTACAACAAACACTTGAAGTTCCTTTGAATCTTTTCTCTTTTACAACACTCTTGACTCTCACAATAAAACTAAAAATAAAAAGGATAAAGTAAATTTGTGATGCCTAAAAATCTCTCCTAACATTCCTCTCAAAACTCCCCCCTTTTAAGCACTTTTCAGGACTCTTCAAAAAGTCTCAACTTTCTTCTTTTATAAATCTCTAAGAGATGCCTTGGTAACACTTCAAAATGTGTCCCAATTCAATGTATTCTCTAAAGGATGCCTTTTTTTGGCAAGTCTTTTAATCATATTTTTTTCCTAGTGGTCATAACCACCCTCTTTAGCCAATAGGTGCCTCAAATGTTGCTTCAAAATTCGGCAAATTGAATTAAACCGTCAAATAACCGTCTTTGACGCTTAAACATGGGGCCTCAGGTGCTTAGGCGCGACCTTCTCTGTTTCACTGGTGCTTAAGTGTCGGATCTGACGCTTAGGCGCCAAAACTCTTTTGCACCATTTTCATATTTTTGCTCCAAATTTGATCCTTTTTCACTCCTTTGAGCATTTTTCATCTTTTTTCTTGTACCTAAAAGAAAAATACACAAATTCCTTCCATTAAAGCACAATATCTCAAAAATAGGTATAAAAATGTGTCTAAAAATACTATATGTTTTAGGAGTATCAAAATCCCCCAAACTTAAAATGTTACTTGTCTTCAAGTGACACTTCAATCTTTAAAAACTAACTCAAGTGACACTAATCTTTAAAAACCACAAATAAGCTATCACATCCAGATTACCAGCTACGAACATTATTATGGAAAAACCTAGTCTTAAGTTCCAAGCTCTCGATCAAATTGGTTAAAGTTCTAACCTGTCACCCTAGAATCACCAATTTACGACTATCAAAACTTATCTCCTAATCTATTTACACTAACCAATGGGTTACCTTCTCTCCCACTAGATTAATGTGATTCTTACTAGTCAAGGAAAACATAGCCCTCCCGGATCATTATGGATTCACAAAAAATTTTAACATTCCAATTGGTCAGATTGAAGATGTAAATTAAATATGAAGTAATGAATCATCACAAGTATTGAATAAGAGAAATCTTAAAACAATTTAATCCCACAGATGATTATTTTTTAATGTAAGGAGAAAGATGATGGAAACTACTCAAACTTCATGGGGATAACACAACAAAAAATGATTTATATTAAAATCTAAGTTTATAAAGTAAAACAAAACTAGAAAAAAAAATAATGTACTTATCTCTGAAACCTATCCCAAAGAAAATTCTTTGAAGTTCCTTTGATGACTTCTTACTCCAATAAACACACTCGAAAGACTCTCACCAACACACTCAATCACACACACACACCCACGCCTCTACTCTCTTTCAAGCCACCCCTTTTTTTGATCAGCCAATGCTTCCTTTAAATAAAGCTCTTAAAATTACAAAGAGTCTCTTCAAGCACCTCTTCAAAATTCATCCAAATTAAGTGTAAGAAAATCAAAACCATTTTTGGCGCCTAGACGCCAACCTTCTAGAAGCCCATTTTATTTAAATATCATCTAGGCGCCAAGTCACATTTTTTTTCCTTTACTCCATTTGACTCCAGTTTGCTTTGCTTTTGCTCCTTTTGTGCTTAAAACCATCTCTTTTATCTGAAATAAATAAAACAAACAAAATACCTTCCATTAAAGTGTAATATCCTTAAAAATGAGCATAAAATGTGTATACAAAAATATCACATTTTAAGGTAAGTCAATTCCCCCAAACATAAATGTTACTTATTTTTAAGTAACCCGTTTATTTTGTAAAATAAATTCTCTAACTTTTGGTAGTGGTTTAATTAAGGATTACAAAACTTGTCCCATGAATGTGATGGTGAAACTTTAGAAAAATTTTTAATAACTCAGGATAAAACTAGGGTATAAAATTATCTAGTACTTAAGTTAAGAATTCTGTTTTTCTATTCATTTCAAATATAATTGTAATTAGTCAGACTTAGGAATCTTATAAAAATTAAATGATAGAATATTATGAGAACTCTACTAATAGATATTTGACTAATACATTAAAATTAAGAATAAACTCAGAAGTAAATAAGTTTCTTTCCTTAAAATAATTTAAGTGAAGCCAATTTTTAATATGCATCTTCTCATGTTTCTCCTCACATATTTTTCTTTTTTTACTTTCTTTTCTTTTAATTTTGCTTTTCTTTTCTTTCAGGATCATTTTCAATTATTTCTTTTCTTTTTTTTATGTGTGGATTATTATGTCTCGATAGCCTTTAATGATTTTAAACTTCACTATCCTCTTCCTAAAGTTAAGAACTTCTCACATTTCTTTACTTGATAATGTGTATTAATATAAAAATGATTTTTCATAGAGTTTCAAATTCATTTTAAAGTGCAAATATAAGATCCTTAGTGTTTCAAAAATATAACTTTTTTTTAATTTGAATAGTAAAAGCGTATTCCTACACTTTTATATAAAATATCTTAACTCTAGGCCTACTCTTAATCACTAAAAAAATTTTACTATGACATTCATGGGACAAAAGTATAGTAATATTTAATGAAACCCACTATCGTAAGTTATGTTAAAATAATAATAAATTTTATTAAACACAAGAAAAATTTTAGTATTTAAGAGTTTTTCTCATCCCCCAAACTTCAATTTTTAAATAATTTAAAACATTATAGTACAAAATAAGAATGAAGAGAGAAAAAACATTTTAACAAATTTATTATCTATCAACTTGTTCTAAACATGAAAATAATACAGGTACAAGGAGTAAAAATAGAAGTGTGTAGCAGTAAGTAAATATAAATTAAATGTGTTTAGCATTAAAAGTACAAAGTAAAGAACTGCTCTCACACACAAGCAATATATATATATATGAAATAGTGCAAAAAGGTAAAAAATAGAGCAGTGAAAACTAAAATGTTCAAAATCCACATCAGTAGTAAACATAAATATCATAATGTATAATACGAACAAAATAACTAAATAGTCAACAATAAATAGGGAAGTAACTACATACAGACTCAGAATAACAACTTCTCATCATCATCCTCATCCTCATCCTCATGATGATCAACTTCTTGTTCTATAGGCATGTGGCAGTCAAGCTGATAATGAGCATAAGAGGGGAACACTACACCCTAATCTCTTCTTAGATAGCTCACTAGGGAAGTATTGAAACTCACTTCATAATCACTTTTGTGTTTCATATAATGTCCCAAATGTTCTCAATGTTCTTCATTTTCCTCCTGTTAACACTGTACAGAGAGTTTATCACCTTGATTTATCTGCAACTACTCAAGTATAGTGTCTATACTAACAAGAGGATGAGTCAAAGTACTAGAGGTAGAAGGCCTCAAAGCTGAAGTAAATGGAATATCAAAAGATCTAGCACGAGATCTACCATATAAATCCACATTAGACCTACCGATATGCTTTAGTAGTTGTAGTAGCTCCTCCCAAATATTAAACTTAACCTCAAATTGCTTACAAATAGTAAAGATAAGAGAAGGGAAGCCCAAACCTGCAATAGTACTAGCTCTAGCGGACATGAAAATAAACTTTTAATGAGAGACCCAACATTAATAGGTTTCATCTTCTGAATGCAATAATTTAGAATGATTCTCTTCTTGGTCACTTTGCTCAAATGACTTGTAGGAAGAAGTCAAGCAGAGTTAAAATAGTGTCAGGATTTAGATAGAGCATTAAGAATGGAAGAGGAAAAATTTACCTTATATTCATTCTTAACATTCCAAGCTCCACGTCCATCCATCAGAAATCCAATAATCTCATCTAGCTATAATTTAGTAGTATTGAATTTAGAATACTAGCAATCATGATTGAGAGGTAACTGGTAAAAACAATTATTCCGCTCAAGAGTAAATTCAACTCCCCTCTCCTGAACAATCACTTCATCTTCAGGTGCCTCAAGGAGATTCGCATAAAATTCTTAAACCACAACAATAAATACTACAATGGTGAAGTAGCAGAAACTTTCCTATTGATGAGCAACAATCAAATTCTCTATAGAACCACCAGGTCTAGAAAACTTTGTTCAACTATAAACTTCTTTGATAAGATAAATTTGTTGTATTGATCTTGTGCTTTAAGATTGATAAATTTCTTATTATGGAAGGATTCTTTCCTGTTTCCTCTTTATGCCTTTGGGGCCATATCAAAATCTAATAAAAATCTAAATAAACTCCAAACATATGTTCTAAAGGCTCTTACAAACATCTTCCAAGCAAACAAACTCTTCCACCATGAATTTTCACTATTCTCTCCATATTTTTGAAAATTTTCAGAATTTTTACAATGTAGAAGAAATCCATGGTAAATGAAGAAATTTTCTTAAGAAAATTGTATATCTTACTTAGGGAAGAATAAATCTAAATTTTTAGGTCTTAATTCACCATGATATGCAAGTTATGAGAAGCCCTAGAGAGTTGCAATCATGTTAATGGAAAGAAGATGAAGGTCTAGTGGTGAAAATGGTGTCAAACTGGTGGAATTCATGATTTAATGGGCTGAAGCTGAACCGGTGTTTCAACTTGCTCGGTGCTTAGGCACTAGCTTTGGCACTTAGGCCCCATTCTTCCTCGGTTTCCGGTGCTTATGTGCCAAATTTTGGTTTCTAGGCGCTAGTGCCGAATTTTGTAATTCTTTATTTTTTGATTGATTTTTTAAAAGCACAGTAAACCTAAGGCTTTCCAACCCTAGTTTACTTGATTCAACATCATTATAAGAAATAATCATCTTCCAATTTCCATTTACACAAGTGATATGCCTAAAAAATGATTACTTTTTCATATACATTTTATGCTCATTTTTTAGATAAATTAATGATATTGCACTTTCACGGAAGATATTTTGCATAATTTTACTTTTAAGAACAAAAAATAGAGTTTAAAAAAAATAAGCAAAACTTATGCAATTTGGAGCAAAACGAGCAAGGAAGAAAATTCTGACCTGACACATTTTGAAATGTTTTTTTATGCTTAATATCCTTTACATTTATCACATACTTTTGAATGAAATTAAACTTTAAAGAAAGGTTATTTTCATGTCTAGTTTGTAAATATACAAATTTGGAACATAACAGAGCTGAAACGGGGCGAGATGGAGCTAAACGGGGCAAAACTGTGGAGCTACGCATATAGTGGTGCCTAAACCCCCAAACTGGAACCAAACTAGCACCAAACTGGCACCTAAGCATCAGTGATGATGGGAATATGGAGCCTAAGCATTGGAAAATGACGATTAGGCACCAGAAACGGTTTTGGACGATTTTGGACGACTTTTGGTGGTTCCAGGATTGTTCTGGAAGGTTTTAGATGGCTATGCACACCCCAATGAGTGATTCAATGAGTCTAGACACTTGGAAATGCCATTAGATGAATAGATGTGTCTCTTGGAGTGAAGAGGTGTGTCTCTTGAGAAAAAAAGGTGGTTTTTGTTTCTCTTTAAAAAGAGGGGCTTAGCGCCTCTCATAAGGAGAAGAAGAAGTTAGGAAAATAGATAGAATGTTTAGGGATCTTAGAATAGGAGTAGAAATGTAGATTTCTACCTTTTCAGGAGAGATTGGAGAGGAGATTTTTAGAGAATCTGTAAGGAATCTTACGAGCATTGCATGGATTAGCGGGATACTTTGTGTGAGAGATCTTTATCTTTCTTTCAAGGAGAAAAAGCTAAGTATTGTGTTATTCATTATCTTATGATTTTTTAAACACTTATCTAGTGGATTTGCTTTGATCTAATGAAGTTTTCTGTTGTGTTTTCTTCGTGCTTTTTGAGTAATTTTTCTTACTCTTTCTTCTTGTTAATAAATAGTGGCATTAGAAGATTATGTCGTTGTTTTCATTTTACATTTCTTTTGTAATGAGTAGGATTCATGTTTGCAATTTTTGGGATTCCTTGGATTTAATTATAAATGTGATGATTTTTACTTAAACTTCATTTACATTGCCATTCAGGCCTATTGTAATTTTAAATTTTTTTTGTGAGAACATGTAAGATTCGTGACGGTATTATCTCAGTTAATTATGTAAGAATCACATTTGATTTCATATATGAGAATGTAGTCCATGGGGTTGAGTGCAAATAAATAGGGAAATAAACTTTGAAGGGTGTAGAGTTAAAGGACCTTAGAGTGACAGACTAAAGCCCCCAATTCAGTCTATTATTTTAGTCCTTGATGTGAGATGTTAGCACCTAAGTCGAGGGAGAAGAGGGAACTCTAGAGTATGGCCTAGTATCTTCCCTTCCTATCATGTCTTCAGGACTATTCAAACTTTAGATTAGCCAATATCTTTTATAGCATCTCTAGTAAGGGTAAAGAATAATATTGCTCCTATTTAGCACATACAAGATTTAATATATCTCATTCTTATACATTATCCAAATCACTACATAAGAATAATAGTTCTTAACATCTCAAAATTCTCCAAACCAATTCATCCAGAAAGGGTTATCTTTTAAATTAATATTTTCATTTCAGAGTAGTTGTTGGTTTTTTTAAACATAAAATTTACATTTAGGAGTACTTATTAGAAAAGCCACTTAAATCTACCTTCCAAACTAATGACTAATAGCAGTAGACTAGAATTAATATGAGGGATTTCTTAGCTTGCCTCTTTGTGGGATTGATACTGGTGTTTTTAAAGAAAGACTTATATTACTTGAAGCAATACGTACACTTGCATAGAACCCCTAGTGTGTGAACTATTTTTTATATTTTGCAACATTTTGATTTTGTCAATAACCGCTAAAATATAAATTGGGTCAAGTTTTTGGCCATAATTTGGAAGATAAATTACTATGTAATTACAGGTTGGGATAAGTTTTTGGCACTATTGTGGGGGAATTAAATTGATAAAAAAGCACACAACAAAATAGCACACACCAGAGTCGCATCAAGTTTTTGCCGTTGTTACCGGGGAAGCTTCGGTGAGAACTTTAGGAGAATTTTAGTTAAACCTGTAAAACTTAGATTTGGAATTTATGGTATTATTATATAATGTGTTTACTTATTGTGTGTTTATTTTAAAGAAAATCCAAAACACCAAAAATAATTTTCATATTTGCTATATTAGTTAAGTCTTTAGATTTGTATACGTAGTTCAGAAGCTACAAACCTTGAATTATATGAGTAAGATTTGGAGAGGACTTTTGGGAGGATGATGAATCAGAAAAAAATTCCATAAATTTAATGTAGAAATGGCGAATCAATGATATAATGAATATTCATATATAGATTATAATGCTAGTAGCTTTGAAAGAGTAAATCCCAAGAGAGTGGCTAATTTTCAAGAAAATATGCTTATTATTTTAATTTCTCGGGTTACAAATATGGAGAGGAGGTTAGCTCAATACATAAAAAGTTATTCTCTAGGAACCCCGATTATTGAGGAAAATTCATTTGGATAATCGATTGAAACTGACCATGAGATACACAATTCTTATTTTGATTATCATACCCCAGGTTGGGAAAATCATTTAAATTTTAACCGGAATAATAATTTTAGAGGAGAAGATCAATTTTGGGAAGATAATCAATTTAATAGGACAAATAGTTAGAATAATCTTAGCTATTATAATAATAAACTTTATTTTCCTCACTGATTTAACTCTAACCCAAAAGAAGAGGAGAAGGAATTACTATTAGAAGAGGTTGTGATTAAAATGACAACTCAGTTGGAAAATCAAGAGGTTGCAATAAGGAGTATAGAAAACCAACTAGGGCAGATTAATAATGCAAATAAAATTTATTCCCCAGAGATTTTACCTAGTGACCCTGAGATAAACCCTAAGGAGATGAATGATGAGCAATATAAAATTATCGAAGTAATGTTTAGAAGAGAATTTGAGGGTATGTTTCAAAAGAACTTTAAGTTGAGAGATGCGAAAAGGAAATTGAAAGACCAATGAAAAAAAATTCTTAAGGAACTAGAAAAATATATTCCCTCAACTAAGATAAATAAAGAAAGACCAACTCACCATTTACTCTGTACCAAGGGGAAGAGTTGAAAGACAACCCTGAAGAAAAGAGGAACCTTGAAGAATTTGATTTAGAATTTGAATCTTCTAGTGAGAATTTGATCCAAATTTTGGAAGATCTTGAATTATAATATAAAGATCCATCTCTTATATGAAAATTGAGAAATCATTATAAAAATATTGGATCTAGAAAGAAATATGAAAAACAATGATATGAATCTATCTAAAAAGGAAGAGTTGGAAAAAAAATTAAAATTTTATGATTTTGTAGGAATCTCTAGATCCAGAAAAGATTGGGTGATTAATCAAAGATTACTTAAATGAAATTTTGATATAGGAAAAATCATTTGTCAAACTGACAACTTTAAACCAAGTGCTTTGTGGGAGGTAACCCATGGTTATCGGTGTGGTTAGATTTAGTATGCTTGAGATTCATAATTGTTATTATTGTATTGTATTTGCTTTAGAATGAATCGATCAGTTTGATTGATGTTGGTGGATGTTTGGATTAATGGTGAATTGATTTGGTCTTAGTGTGTATCATGAGGGAGGTGATTCCTTAACTTCTTATGACTAGACTTGTATATGTTCTCTCATAGTAATTGGATTGACGAGTCCACTATAACTTGAGTCTCAACCGGACTTAAGTTTTACAGAAAACATCTTGAGTTTGGATAGTAACACTTCCATCTCAATTTTGTTACTTCCTTTCTCTGACCATGTTTTCATTTGGTATGAGTTATGAACCTATTTGATGAGTAACATGTGGATGATCTTACACTATTCTTATAACTGTTAGAGGTGCTTACTTAAAGGGATAAGGTGATGTCTGAGGATGGTCAGCGCAAACCAATATATCAAGGATATCTTTGGGATTATAATCTATAAAATCATTTAAAATGTTCCTAATTTATTAGTGAAGTGATTTCATTAGAAATTGTAAGTAAAGTAGTGAGATGCGATTTAAAGTAAGAATCAACCTCATTTATCGTGTGTGTTTATGTAAGTGCTACAATGGTTATAGGACTTGCAGAACACTTAAATATATATTCCTATGTTGATAATTTATTTTTAGTTCAACTTCATTCTAGCATGTTTAGTTTAGATTTACTTTCTACTACATGTTTTCAATCCTAATTAATAATTGTTGATGTTTCTGATAGACATGTGTGGCAGATAGAATTTCTAAAATGTTTTTCTTCCTTTTATATTTTCTATCTTGAATGTTATACATATTAAAAATCAAGTTTGGGGGAAGGTAGAAAAGGATAAATTACAAAGTTAGTATGCTTGCTTTTAGTTTAATATTATTGCATGCATGTTTTATGCTAGATTTACTTTCTTCTGCAGTCATTCTATCCTCATTATGCATATGAATTTGATAGGATGTTGTAGTAGCTAGTAGATTCAACTTTTAATTTTTCTTCTTTCTAAATTCTATATAATTGATTGAAAAATATTTAAAAATTCAAGTTTTATGGAGGAAGAAAATTAACTTTCAAAGTTAAATGTTATTTATCCTTAGTAGCTTGTATTTAATTCAATATCACCTTTTAAAATGATGTGGTATGTTGTGTTATCTTTAGAATACTAAACTTTTTTATTCTTAGAATCAATATAAAGAAACTTAGTAGAAAATTTAGTAAAAAAGATGAGACTAAAGTTAATATATTTAGTATAAAATATTATGAAAATGATTTTACTATTTATGGTAGGGAAAATTAATTTTTTGAAAAATTAAAAATATTTAGAAAAAAAACTTTTTACAGAATTTAGATTCTATGAAAATTCTTTTTCAAAAAACTAATATTAGATTTTAAGTTAAGGAAAGAAAATAAGTTTTTAACTTTAGAAAAGTGATAGTGAAATTCAAAATCATTAAAGGCCTATCCAGATATCATAATCCTCACCTAAAAAAAAGTATGATTAAAAAGATCCTGAAAGAAAAAGAAAAAAAAGAAAAGAAGAAGAGAAGAAAAGAAAAGTATGAAAAAGGGAGGAGAAGCTTGAGGAATTGGACCTAATTAAAAATTGGTTTCACTTGAATCTTTCTAAGGAAGAAAACTTAAGATGAATCCTATGCTTGATGTCATAAAGTAGTAGTAAAAATTATTTTCAATATAGAATTCATAAATTTTGAAATCAATATTTTCTAAAAATCCAAATTTTGGAAAAATTTCAACCAAGTCTGAATTAAATAGAAAATCAGTATTCCTAAATTTAATATTAAATGTTCTGATACCTTAGATATCACCCACTTTATTAGAAATTCTTTTATGTTGGACTATAACATTTCTAAAAAAAAATTTTAGTTATCTAAAAAGTAAACCCACTACTAAAGGTTAACAATATTAGTTTTAAAAGTTATAACGTTACTTGAGGACAAGTAATATTGAAGTTTGGGGGATTTTGATATGCCTAAAAATTGACTATTTTTTCATATACATTTTATGCTCATTTTTTAGATAAATGAATGATATTGAACTTTAATGGAATGTACTTTACATAATTTTACTTTCAGGTACAAGAAATAGACTTTTAGAAAAAAGAAGTAAAAATGGTGCAATTTGGAATCAAAACGAGCAAGGAAGAAAATTCTGACCTAGCACATTTCAATATATCTTTCTCTGCTTAATATATTTTACATTTATCACATATTTTTGAAAGTAATTGCATTTTAAAGAAAGTCTATTACATGTCTATTTTGCAGGTATACAAATCTGGAATGTAATGAAGTTGAAACGGGACAAAACAGAGTTGAAATGGAGCTAAATGGGGCGAATTGATGAAGTTGCGCACAATATGGCACCTAAGTGCCCAAACTGGAGCCTAAGTGCTAGTGATGATGGGAAAATGGAGCCTAAGCACTAGAAAACGACTCTTAGGCACTATAAATGGTTTTGGATGATTTTGGAAAACTTTTGGTGGTTTCGGGATTGTTCTGAAAGGTTTTAGATGGATATTCATGCCCCAATGAGTGATTCAACAAATCTAGACACTTTAAAAGGCTCTTGAATGAAAGGATGTGTATTTTGGACTGAAGAGCTGTGTCTTTTGGAAATGAAGGTGGTTTTTTTTCTCTTTAAGAAAAGGGGCTTAGCGCCTCTCATAAGGAGACGAGGAAAATAAGAAATTAGATAGAATGTTTAGGGATTTTAGAATAGGAGTAGAAATGTAGATTTCTACCTTTTCTAGAGAGATTGGAAAGGAGATTTTGAGAGAATCTCTGAGGAATTATACGAGCATTGCATGGATTAACAGGATACTTTATGGGAGAGATCCTTATCTTTCTTTCAAGAAGAAAAAATTAAGTATTTTGTTCTTCATTATCTTATGATTTTGCAAATACTTATCAAGTGGAATTGCTTTGATATAATGAAGTTTTCCGTTGGGTTTTCTTCATGCTTTGTGAGAAATTTTTGTTACTCTTTCTTCTTGTTAGGAAAAGTGTCATTAGAGGATTATGTCGTTGTTTTCATTTTACTTTTCTTTTGCAATGAGTAGTATTCATGTGTAGGATTTTTAGATGCATTGGTTTTAATTGCAAAGGTGATGTTTTTTACTTTAACTTCATTTACATTGCGGTTTAATCTTGTTGTAATGTTTAATTTTTTTTTGTGAGAACATGTAAGGTCTGTGATGTTATTGTCTCAGTCAACTATGTAAGAATCACATTTGATTTCATGGATGAGAATGTAGTCCAAGGGGTTGAGTGCAAACAAATAGCGTTATGAACTTTGAAGGGTGTAGAGTTAGATTGTTAAAGTGATAGACTAATGCCTCCAATTTGGTCTATTGTTTTGGGTCTTGATGCAAGAAGTTAGCCCCTAGGTGGAGGGAGAAGAGGGAACTCTAAAGTGAGAGCTAGTAGCTTCTCTAGCTAGCCCGTCTTCAAGACTATTCAAACTCTAGATTAGCCAGTGTTCTTTATAACATCTCTAGTATGGGTAAGGAATAATATTGCTCCTATTTGACACATACAAGATTTAATGTATCTCATTCCTATACATTATCCAATTCACTAGATAAGAATAGTTGTTCTTAACATCTCAAAATTCTCCAAACCAATTCATCCAGAAAGAGTTATCTTTTAAATTAATATTTTCATTTAGGAGTAGTTTTTGGTTATTTTAAACATAATATTTACATTTAGGGTACTTATTAGAAAAACCACTTAAATTGACCTTCTAAACTAAGGACTGATAGTAGTAAACTAGAATTAGCCTAAGGGATTTCTTACCTCACTTCTATGTGGGATTGATACTGGGGTTTTTAAAGAAAGCCTTAAATTACTTAGAGAGATGTGTGCACTTGCATAGAACCCCTAGTGTGTGTACTATTTCTTATATTTCACAACATTCTGATTTTGCACACTAACAGCTAAAATATAAATCGGGTCAAGTTTTTTGTTATATTTTGGAAGCTAATTTACTGTGTAATTATGGGTCGAGTTAAGTTTTTAGCACCGTCATAAGAGAATTAAATTGACATAAAACACTCAAAAAATAACACTCACCAGACTCACATCAACTAGTACTAAACTCCTACATATAAACAATTCAAATGATCCAAGCACACTAACACCAAATATCAAATTCACAAACTTAAGATGAATTCACTAAAATAAATATAAGTTTAATACAAACCATCCATCTAAAATAATTTGATAAGAAAATATAAACACAAACACACATACAATATGCATACATAAAAAAATCTACAAATCAGAGTTTGGTATATCAAATACACTTAGATATCAAATTTCCCAACACAAAGCACCTAGTACTAGTAATTAAAAACGTTATTCTCCTCTATCTTTTCATTCATCGGATGGTGTGCACAAATAAGTGATAAAAAGGATAGTCAAGAAACTCTTTACTAGACTTTTCTCCGATCTACTTATTCTTCTGATACATCCTTACTTGTGCCTTCTAGAAACATACCATATGATCAAATTGGAGCTTTATCTTCCAGTTCAGATGATCAAATTGATCAGATAAGTTGCTAAACTTGGAATTTTTTTCGGCAATTTCCTCTTCAATCTTCATAATCTTGTCTGTAATCCTTTCAAGACTAAGCATAAGAAATTCGTTGAAGTGGGTCTAGGCGTCCTTGTGAATGAATTCCATTCCATCAACCGCTCCATTTCTCTTGCTCTCCATAATCACAAGAAAAATTTGATCTTGCACTCACTTCCTCCTTCAAAATTCATTCACACGTCTAGGTAATGAAGTGTTAGGTTCATTAGGTGGGTTTAGAGAAGTTTTAAAAGGAAAGAAGTGGGTTTAAACTACGAAGGGATAGTTTATCCACGTTATCCTAACTGTGACGCCTAGGTGCTAGATTCTTGTGCTTAGGCTATGGGTACACTACAAACTGGTGCTTAGGCACCAGATTTCCGTGCCTAGGTGCCAAAGCCCAAATAAGCACTATTTTGCCTTACTTCGTATTATCTCATCCCAACTTCATCTAGATCATTATATTAGTTTTTTATGTGTCCTTACATCTTTTGGGTCTCATTACCACTTCATAAGGTTAACATAACAACGAAAAACCAATCAAAAATCAATCCACACAGATAATCATTAGTTGAATCCCACAAAGCGCTTGGTTTAACATTGTCAGCCCAACATATCCAATGTCTTACTCTTGTTGACCCAACATCAGGACTTCTACATATAGAGACTTGTTTTCACATATATAAGGTTTCAGTTTGTGTCCATTTACTTTAAATTTCCTTTCAGTTTTTGGATCATTAAATTCCACAAAACCATACATATAGACTTTTGTTACAATAGATGGTCCCGGCCACCTGGACTTAAGTTTTTTGGGAAATATTTTCAATCTTGTACTACAAAGTAAAATTTTTTATCTAGGCTCAAAATCTTTTCTTAAAATCATCTGATAATGCAAAACTTTCATCTTTTTCTTATAGATTTTTGCATTCTCATAAGATTTATTTTTAATCTCCTCAAGCTCATTTGATTGCAATAATCATTTCTCGTCAGCATCTTTCAGATTATAATTGAATTCCTTAACAGCCCAATAAGCTATATGCTCTAGTGCAACTGGAAAATGACAAGCATTTCCAAATGTGAGCTTATATGGTGACATTCCTTTAGGAGTTTTATATGCAGTCATATAGGTCCATAATGCATAATATATTCTAGAAGACCAATCTTTTATGTTAGGATTTACAGTCTTTTCTAATATTTTTTTAATTTCTTGATTGGATACTTCTGCTGGACCATCGGTCTGAGGATGATTTGTTGTGGTAATTTGATGTTTAATTCCATATTTCTTAGTTAATATTTTAATTCTTAGGTTCTTAAAATGAATTCCTTCATTTGAAATAATAACTTTAAGTATTTCAAATCTAGTAAAATTATTTTTCCTCAAAAATTTTGCAACATTTTAAGCATCACAACGGGTAAAGAAATTGCTTCAATCCATTTAGAAATATAAGCCACATCTATAAAAATATATTTTTATTTGAAAGACAGTATAAATGGTCTCATAAAATCCAAACCTCATACACACAAATATTCAACTTCCAAAGAAAATTTTAGGGGCATTTCATTCCTTTAGAAATATTGCCTGCTATATGACATCTACTGCATGTTTTTACATATGTATTAACATCCTTAACTAATTTATGCCAATAAAATCCATATTGCAGAATTCTAAATTCAGTTCTATCTATCACAAAATTTCCCTAAAAATCAGATTCATGACATTTTTGAATAATTTCTTGGGTTTCTTCAAATGGTACACATGAATGTACTTTCTTATATAAATAAGGGGCATCTTAGATGTAAAATTTTACATCATGAAATAACTTCTTAAGGTGTCTTGTTAATCCGTAGGGTAAAATATTACTAACTATATAGCAAACTATATCAACATACCACAAAACATGTCACTCAGTAATAACATATAATTGTTCATTAGGAAAATTTTCATTTGTTTCATCATCAAAATCACCATGATTTTCCTATTCAAGCTTTGACAAATGGTCAACAATTAGATTATCAGAACTTTTCCTATCCACTACTTCAAAATCAAACTCTTACATCAGAAGAACCCATCTAATTAATCTTTGTTTTGCATCATTCTTCAGCATTAAATACTTTATAGCAAAATGATCAATATGCACAATACTTTTAGTTCCAATTATACAAGATTTGAATTTATCAAATGTACATAATATTGTCGATAATTCTTTCTTAGTTCTATATTTTAGTTAAGCTTCATTAAGAGCTTTAATAGCATAGTATTTAACTTCAAAAATCTTATCATACTTTTCCCTAAAACTGCCCCAATAACTTAATCATGTGCATCACACTTTAACTCAAATGTTTTATCCCAAGCAGGCGAAACAATAATATGAGCGGTGATTAATTTTTCCTTTAATAAAGAGAAGGCATTTAGACATTCTTTGTTAAAATATTGTTTCTTTTTCTAAAAGATGACATAGAGTCTTGACAATTTATAAAAAAATATTAATATAATGCCTGTAAAATTGAGCATGTCTTGGAAAACTTCTAACTCCCCTCACTATGGTAGGAGGAGGTAGTTTAGCAATAAATTGAATTTTTGCTAAATCAACTTCCATGCCATTTTTAGAGATTTTATGTCCTAAAACAATTCCTTCTACAATCATAAATTGATATTTTTCCTAATTGAGAACTAAAATTATTTCTTCACAGCATTTCAGAATGCTCATTAAATGATCTAAACATGAATCAAAGGATGTGCATTTAAAAATGGACATCATGCAACTTTGAAAAGTTGCAGGTGCATTATATAAACCAAAAGGCATCCTTCTAAAGGAAAAAGTCTCATGAGGACTTGTGAATGTTATCTTTTCTTGATCCTCAGGAGCTTTGAGCATTTGGTGGTATCCAGAATATCCATCCAAAAAGAAAAAATATCGGTGTCTAACTAGACTATTCAACATTTGGTCCATAAAAGGAAGAGGAAAATCATCTTTTCTGGTAGAGAGATTCAATTTTATATAATCAATATAGATTCACCATCTAGTGATGTTTCTTTTTGTAGTTAATTTATTTCATTCATTTACTGATACAGTCACTCCCCATTTATTAGAAACACAATAAATCAAACTAACCTAAGCACTGTAAGAAATAGAATAAATAACTTCAGCATCCAACCACTTTAAAATTTCTTTCTTTACAACATCTTTCATGACAAGGTTCAATCTTCTTTAAAGAACTGGCTTAGGCTTATGTTTATCCTCCATTAAAATTTTATACATACAAATTGAAGGGCTCATTCATTTAGTATTTGCTAACGTCCATCCAAAAGCTTTCTTATAATTTCTCAATGTCTCCATCTATTTTTATTATTGATTTTTAGTTATGTTTAAGGATTGTATAGCATGTAATGTTGACTAGTTCCTTAGAACAGCATACTTAAAATGCATATGGAGAACCTTCATCTCAAGTTCAGGAGGTTTTTCAATTTACAGAATAAGAGGTTTACTATTTTTAATAGTGTCTTAAATCTCATAACTTTACTGAACATAATTTGAATCCTTAGTGTTTATCTCAATAGATTTAACTTTAAAACCAGTTTCATTCTCATTGTCCAGTTCTTGATTACTTATTTTAGCTTCAGAACTTTCTCGAAAATGGTTATCAATTAAATCATCAATAATCTCCATTTTGTAACATTCATCATTTTTCTCTTTTGTTGGATACTTCATTGACTTTAACACATTAAACATAACTTCCTAGTCATTAACTCTCATATTTTTCACATTTTTGATGGCTCGTCCAGTGGCCAAAAAAGGTCTCCTTAAAATGATTGGTATTTCTTTATCTTCCTCCATATCTAAATTAATGAAATCCTCAATAAAGATAAATTTATGCACCTTCACTGGTACATCTTCTATGACCCCTTTAAAATAAGTAATTGATCGATCAGTTAAATACAGAGTTACAGTGGTGAAATCTCTCCTATGCTTAACCAGCTGAATATCAATACTGGCATGAGGCCAAACTCATAAGTAAAATTTTCTTTTTTACAATTCAACCACATCTTAAATACATCATAAGCCCCGACCAAGCTACCTTTATCAAAGCTAGATATATTATTAATAATATTTGATCACACAAGAGTTGGTGCAAGATCATGAAAACCCGTTTCGAGGTTGTAACATGGTTCTCAAGATTGATATTACGAAGGCTTATGAAACAATCTCTTTGGAGTTTATCTTTATGGTGATCTAAGTAATGGGGTTCCATCCAAGGTTTTGTAAACTCATCTCTATACACCTCCCTAACAACCATTACTCAATTATCATCATTAGAGAGCAAAAAGGTTATTTCAAGTCCCATATAGGTATTAACCAAGGAGAATCCCTCTCTCCCTCTCACTTTACTCTCACTTTGAATACCTTTTGAAATCTTCACACCTTCATTTTTCTGATCATCCAAATCTATGCTGTAAAAGAAAAGTCAATCTCAATGTATCATACAATATATGTTGTTGATTTGATTACCTTTACAATAGCTAGAAAAATGGTTGTCATAAGGCTTTGGTTCTTTAATAACAATTCAAAATTCCTTCTAAATTGACTTTCAAAAATAGAAAGGGTTCCCTATTCACTGGCAAACATGTTTAAAATGTTACAAAGAAATGGATCTCTAACTACACCCAGTTTTTGAGAAATTCACTTTTTCTTTCCTACCGTAGTGTCTGACATGACCCGCAATTACTTGTATTTTTAATCTACAAAATATTGCCAAAAACTTGTCCTAATTTATATTTAACTTCTAGTTTAAATAAATGAAATGATATAAAAAGTAAATAATAAAACTTCGTATTAGAGGTACTACGTAAGTATTCAAGTAATATAGGATTTTTTTTAAAAAACTCAGTATCGATCCCATAAGGAAAGTTGAATTCCTTAAATTGGAATTCCAAAATTTTATCTAAATTGCAGATAAAGTAAAAGTAGAATAATGTTGATATAATTGCAATGGTTAAGGCTAAATTAAAGCAGAAAGAAACGACTAAGATTAATAGTTAAACAAAGTAAATTTAATTAGTTTGAATATTATGAAAAGATCTTTCTTCTTACAAAGAGATATTAATCTGTGAAGGATTTGAATGACTAAAAATAAGATGATGTATTGTGACTAATTGGAGCATTCCGATTCTTTACCCCCTCCCGGTGCTAGCAAAGAACATTGGGTAATTTAGAGTTTTTCACCAGCTTTTGTAGCAATTTTAAGTAGATTTTGTCCTCTCACCTCCAGATTAACCATTGTGCACACTCTACAAGACCTACTAGAGACCCTTATGATCCAAAATCTAAAACAAATTGATAAAAATAATCTCTTATGTCACCCTAAAAATCTCAATTTTACGTCAATCAAAATTTATCTCCTTATCTATTTGCACTCCCTCTTAGGTGATTGCAACGACTCTGCCCTGAATGAAGTGTGATACTCACTAGTTGAGTGAAATCATAGCTCTCCTAGGTATTTATATTTCTCAACAGATTTTAACCTTGCAAGTGTCCAATTTGTAAAGTCAATGAAGAATTAGGGAAAATGTCATCACAATTTTTTAAAGTAAAAAAGAAATTTTTAAATCATTCTCATCCCACATGATTAATTCCCAAATGCAAGAAGAAAGAATGGAAACTACTCAAACACATAATTTTTATTGAAATCCAAGTCTTAGAAAAAAAAATTAAACATAAATACAAAGTACCTTATTTATTCTCTCAAACACAAAACACACTTAAACTCACAGTTAAACACAAAAGTAGAACTTCTTAAAGCCTTCAAATGCTGCCAAAAAGACCTCCTTTTTGTCCCATTTTTGTCCCATTTAATAGTTCTCTATAAATAAGCAAGGGTTGCTTCAAACAATCCTTCAAAATTTGGTCAATTTCATTGAATCTTCTAGAAGGGTAATAACTTGCGCTATAGTGCCAGTTTGGGCGCTATAGGGCCCATTACGCCCATCTGTGGCTCTATAGCGCTAGGGAGCAGCACAACAGCGACATATAAAGTGCATCTTTTTTGCTCATTCTTCCCTCATTTTCTCTAAATGTCCATTCCATATACCTAAAACAAATATATATATATATATA